>CM056574.1:169863782-170168782 GCA_029721435.1 Gymnothorax reevesii
CTGAATGCCAATGCACGCTCGACCCTCGAGACCGCGGATTAAAGCGCTAATGGTTTATCTGCTCGTCTATTCATGGATATCCCCTCCCCCGTGCCATGTCCGCAGGCACTGAATCGGGCAGCCGTTTCCGGCTCGCAGTGGTAGGTCCTCTATGGGTGCAGGGTGAAGGGGGCGGGGCCTCGCGACCTCCCGGCCTTGCGGAGTAATTCAGAACGTGACACGCATATGCACCCCTGTGGAAATCCAGGCCTGGCGATGACAGAGTCCCCGTAGCGATGGGATTACCGCCGCGCCTGTCCCGTGCTGGCTGCCACCGCCGTCAGCCAATCCCGAAATGTTCACACGTAGCGACGACTTTTTCACACCTGTTCCCAGTTCTTTCGGTGTTGCTGAATTCCGCTGGGCTATCTCTGTAACGAGATGGATTATGTGTCGAACACGACCCCCCCTCGGGCCGACCCACCTCCCCGCATTGCCACGAGCGACGTGGACTCGACACATATGATCTTTTTGTGTCCGCTTCTGAGACTGTCTGTTTCCGCGGCGACATTCTTTACATGTTTCTACATCAGGAAAATTCCCCATCACAATTCTGCATGAGATTCTACCCCAAGAAGCGAGAGGGAGTGATGTGTTTGGGCTCGGAACCAAGAACCCGCCACAGCGGTGAGCAACCTGATCCAAACAGGGCTGGTATCGGTGCCGGGTCAGTCGTGGCCTTCGATCAGGACATTGATAACTGGTAGCAGTGATAGGCTAATACAAAAACTCACACACTAGCCCTGTCCAGATATGTTTGGACACCTGGGACCTAATAACGTTCAACCTTGAAAGGGCATCTAAAGTCGATTCCCATTGTCTTTCTTTATTGCCCAATCAGCAAGCCGCACCTGCGCAAACGAACCAAAAGAGAAGGATTATCTACGCATCTACACAAAACTTGGGTTTATGTGAATGAAATTGGTCATGTGACAATGCTAGGTGTCAACAAAAGCAAGTGATTTGTTTGTAAACTTTGGACGGTCAACGTCCCGTCTAGGAATTGACTTTAGACGCCCTTTAATTGGGAAAAACTCTGGAGCTGAAGGTCCCGGTGGATTCCGGAGGCCTTCAGAGATCTTCTCTGGACTCCACTGGGCCTCGCTTCTGCTCCTGTTTTTAGCGGAGCCACACCTCTCCCTGTGGACAGGGTTGCCCGTTCGTTTGTTTTCTGTCAGTCATGAGGCAGTGGTGGAGGTCTGGGACAGGAGCTGTTTGTATGTCTCCCCGTCTCTGGTGAGAAGAGCGGTGGAGGGCTGATTAGGCGGGGAGTGATGATGAAGGCTCACCCTCCTGCGCTCTGGACCTGCCAGAGTCAAGGCCATTATTCAGAGGGCAGCGGATCAGAACAGGAGTCGAACAACCTGGCAACCCTCCAAGTGTCTGCGGGCTCTGGCACGGCGACAGGCTGCTAGCAGGTGCAGACGTCATCGCTGGCCAGTAGAAGGAGGGGAATTGTGCGTGTGAGTGTGTGTATACATGTGTGTGAGCGTGTGTGTGTGTCTACGTGCGCGAGAGCTTATGTGTGCATGTTTATGTGCGTGTGTGAGAGAGCACATGGATTTTTGTATGTTTGCGGCAGTTGTGCATGTGTGTGTGAGAGTGCTTGTGTGACAGAGTCTGTCGAAGAAAGGGAGAGAAAGCGTGTGCATGTGTGTGTGTGTATGTGAGCACATGCATTGTTATATGCATGTGTGACTTGTGCGTTTGTGTGAAAGTCTATGTATGCGTTTGTGTGTTAGCACATGCATTTATGTCTGTGTGTACTAATTGTGTGTGTGTTTGCGTGTGTGTCCTTGTGGTCATCTGTATTTATTTATGTGTACCGTATATATGTGTGGTGTGCATGGGTACATGTGTGTTGGCATTTGTTTCTGAGATCCTGCAGTAAGTCTGTGGGTGTTTGGTCTGATGCTGTGGGTAGTATCCAGGGCTCAGTATTGGGTCCTTAGTGAATTGTTCCTGCAGTGTGGTGGGTATGAGACCGGACAGAGAAGCATTGTAGCCTTGGCCATTGTTTGCAATATAAACGCCCCTCTTAATCGCACCGATTCTCTCACTGCACTCATGTTTCCCCTCATGGTTGGACTGGAGCCCAGCCGCATTCCTCTGGTGGAAACATCCCTGAACGCCATATTGGCACGTTCTCTGGTTAACACTCAGGGAACAAAACGGTGAACTCTGCTCTCTGACAACTGTGAAATCATCGGAGATGTAGCTTAGCTGGTGGATTAGGCCCAGTGTGTGCCGGTGAGGGGTGTAGAGATGGGAGGGAGTCAGAGGAGGGGAGTGAGAGCGAGCGATGGAGAGAGATGTTGGACAGAAGTCAAAGTCCTCTGGGCTGTTTTTAAAGCAGATCATTGTTTGAATTGTTTCACATTGAAATATATTTTCTACCACTGGGTTGAACAAGTGATAATGAATAAATGCAGTCAAAACAGGAATTATTGGCACACAGCATGAAAATCAGCAAAACTAGTTAACTTCCTTTAGAAATACTCTGGGAGGAGTGATAATAATTTTGACTATAATGTCAGTAAAAAAATGGTTTTTAAATATTGGTTAAGTTTATCCTTGATAATTGAAGAAATTTCAATGATGAAAAGGTCATCTTGTTTTTTGTATATTTTATGGTTGTTTTTGGTCATTTTCATCACAAGTGCCAAAAATTCTTTACCTGTCTGTAAATCCATGCGTTTATGTTCCTGGCCTGCGTGTGTCTGTGCACGGTGTCTGTGTCCAGTGTGTCTGTGTCCTGTGCGTCAGTGGGATCTCAGAAATAAAAGCTCTAAATGGCACAGCAGGTGATGCAGTGGAGGAGCCCAACTGAGTTTTTGGGTTCTTTATCCAGTGAAAGGTCCACTCAGTCTGGGAACTTTCACACTGTCCACACTAATGCTGGGATGAAGGGTTTCTTAAAGAACCACTGGAGCTTATTCTTCAGGAATGAGCCCAATAGCCTGTGGAGTTCAGCAGTGGACAACAAAAGCAGGACTTCAGTAATTCTGCTGTAGTCTGTGCCACACTGAGGCAGGCCAGGCCAGACCAGCCTATTCTGTGCTCACCTGCACTTCATCACTTTACACTGGTATTTTTGAAATCACAGTCTGCATGAAGCGAAGAATTAATGGTTTTACAAATTTCTATTTGCTTGGTAGTCAGGTGTGCAGACATGGGTGCAAATTGTCTGCTTTATATCCCCTTCCCTCTCTCTTCTCTTCCGTCCCGTCTGCTTTATATCCCCTTCCCTCTCTCTTCTCTTCCGTCCAGTCTGCTTTTTATCCCCTTCCCTCTCTCTTCTCTTCCATCCCGTCTGCTTTATATCCCCTTCCCTCTCTCTTCTCTTCCGTCCTGTCTGCTTTATATCCCCTTCCCTCTCTCTTCTCTTCCGTCCCGTCTGCTTTATATCCCCTTCCCCCTCTCTTCTCTTCTGTCCCGTCTGCTTTCTATCCCCTTCCCCCTCTCTTCTCTCCTGTCCCGTCTGCTTTATATCCCCTTCCCTCTCTCTTCTCTTCCGTCCCGTCTGCTTTATATCCCCTTCCCCCTCTCTTCTCTCCTGTCCCGTCTGCTTTATATCCCCCTCCCTCTCTCTTCTCTTCCGTCCCGTCTGCTTTATATCCCCTTCCCTCTCTCTTCTCTTCCGTCCCGTCTGCTTTATATCCCCTTCCCTCTCTCTTCTCTTCCGTCCCGTCTGCTTTATATCCCCTTCCCCCTCTCTTCTCTCCTGTCCCGTCTGCTTTATATCCCCTTCCCTCTCTCTTCTCTTCTGTCCCGTCTGCTTTATATCCCCTTCCCTCTCTCTTCTCTCCTGTCCCGTCTGCTTTATATCCCCTTCCCTCTCTCTTCTCTTCCGTCCCGTCTGCTTTATATCCCCTTCCCCCTCTCTTCTCTCCTGTCCCGTCTGCTTTATATCCCCTTCCCTCTCTCTTCTCTTCCGTCCCGTCTGCTTTATATCCCCTTCCCTCTCTCTTCTCTTCCGTCCCGTCTGCTTTATATCCCCTTCCCTCTCTCTTCTCTTCCGTCCCGTCTGCTTTATATCCCCTTCCCCCTCTCTTCTCTCCTGTCCCGTCTGCTTTATATCCCCTTCCCTCTCTCTTCTCTTCTGTCCCGTCTGCTTTATATCCCCTTCCCTCTCTCTTCTCTCCTGTCCCGTCTGCTTTCTATCCCCTTCCCTCTCTCTTCTCTTCTGTCCCGTCTGCTTTATATCCCCTTCCCCCTCTCTTCTCTTCCGTCCCTTCTGCTTTCTATCCCCTTCCCTCTCTCTTCTCTTCTGTCCCGTCTGCTTTATATCCCCTTCCCCCTCTCTTCTCTTCCGTCCCTTCTGCTTTCTATCCCCTTCCCTCTCTCTTCTCTTCCGTCCCGTCTGCTTTCTATCCCCTTCCCTCTCTCTTCTCTCCTGTCCCGTCTGCTTTCTATCCCCTTCCCTCTCTCTTCTCTTCCGTCCCGTCTGCTTTATATCCCCTTCCCTCTCTCTTCTCTTCCGTCCCGTCTGCTTTATATCCCCTTCCCCCTCTCTTCTCTTCTGTCCCGTCTGCTTTCTATCCCCTTCCCCCTCTCTTCTCTTCTGTCCCGTCTGCTTTATATCCCCTTCCCTCTCTCTTCTCTTCCGTCCCGTCTGCTTTATATCCCCTTCCCCCTCTCTTCTCTCCTGTCCCGTCTGCTTTATATCCCCTTCCCCCTCTCTTCTCTTCCGTCCCGTCTGCTTTATATCCCCTTCCCTCTCTCTTCTCTTCCGTCCCGTCTGCTTTATATCCCCTTCCCCCTCTCTTCTCTTCTGTCCCGTCTGCTTTCTATCCCCTTCCCCCTCTCTTCTCTCCTGTCCCGTCTGCTTTATATCCCCTTCCCTCTCTCTTCTCTCCTGTCCCGTCTGCTTTATATCCCCTTCCCTCTCTCTTCTCTTCCGTCCCGTCTGCTTTATATCCCCTTCCCCCTCTTTTCTCTTCTGTCCCGTCTGCTTTCTATCCCCTTCCCCCTCTCTTCTCTCCTGTCCCGTCTGCTTTATATCCCCTTCCCCCTCTCTTCTCTCCTGTCCCGTCTGCTTTATATCCCCTTCCCCCTCTCTTCTCTTCCGTCCCGTCTGCTTTATATCCCCTTCCCTCTCTCTTCTCTTCCGTCCCGTCTGCTTTATATCCCCTTCCCCCTCTCTTCTCTTCTGTCCCGTCTGCTTTCTATCCCCTTCCCCCTCTCTTCTCTCCTGTCCCGTCTGCTTTTTATCCCCTTCCCTCTCTCTTCTCTTCCGTCCCGTCTGCTTTTTATCCCCTTCCCTCTCTCTTCTCTCCTGTCCCGTCTGCTTTATATCCCCTTCCCTCTCTCTTCTCTTCCGTCCCGTCTGCTTTCTATCCCCTTCCCCCTCTCTTCTCTCCTGTCCCGTCTGCTTTATATCCCCTTCCCTCTCTCTTCTCTCCTGTCCCGTCTGCTTTATATCCCCTTCCCTCTCTCTTCTCTTCCGTCCCGTCTGCTTTATATCCCCTTCCCTCTCTCTTCTCTCCTGTCCCGTCTGCTTTCTATCCCCTTCCCTCTCTCTTCTCTTCCGTCCCGTCTGCTTTATATCCCCTTCCCTCTCTCTTCTCTCCTGTCCCGTCTGCTTTATATCCCCTTCCCTCTCTCTTCTCTCCTGTCCCGTCTGCTTTCTATCCCCTTCCCTCTCTCTTCTCTTCCGTCCCGTCTGCTTTATATCCCCTTCCCTCTCTCTTCTCTCCTGTCCCGTCTGCTTTATATCCCCTTCCCTCTCTCTTCTCTTCCGTCCCGTCTGCTTTCTATCCCCTTCCCCCTCTCTTCTCTCCTGTCCCGTCTGCTTTATATCCCCTTCCCTCTCTCTTCTCTTCCGTCCCGTCTGCTTTATATCCCCTTCCCCCTCTCTTCTCTTCTGTCCCGTCTGCTTTATATCCCCTTCCCCCTCTCTTCTCTTCCGTCCCTTCTGCTTTCTATCCCCTTCCCTCTCTCTTCTCTTCCGTCCCGTCTGCTTTCTATCCCCTTCCCTCTCTCTTCTCTCCTGTCCCGTCTGCTTTCTATCCCCTTCCCTCTCTCTTCTCTTCCGTCCCGTCTGCTTTCTATCCCCTTCCCCCTCTCTTCTCTTCTGTCCCGTCTGCTTTATATCCCCTTCCCTCTCTCTTCTCTTCCATCCCGTCTGCTTTAAATCCCCTTCCCTCTCTCTTCTCTTCCGTCCCGTCTGCTTTCTATCCCCTTCCCCCTCTCTTCTCTTCTGTCCCGTCTGCTTTATATCCCCTTCCCTCTCTCTTCTCTTCCGTCCCGTCTGCTTTCTATCCCCTTCCCCCTCTCTTCTCTTCTGTCCCGTCTGCTTTAAATCCCCTTCCCTCTCTCTTCTCTTCCGTCCCGTCTGCTTTCTATCCCCTTCCCCCTCTCTTCTCTTCTGTCCCGTCTGCTTTATATCCCCTTCCCCCTCTCTTCTCTTCCGTCCCTTCTGCTTTCTATCCCCTTCCCTCTCTCTTCTCTTCCGTCCCGTCTGCTTTAAATCCCCTTCCCTCTCTCTTCTCTTCCGTCCCTTCTGCTTTATATCCCCTTCCCCCTCTCTTCTCTTCTGTCCCGTCTGTTTTATATCCCCTTCCCTCTCTCTTCTCTTCTGTCCCGTCTGCTTTATATCCCCTTCCCTCTCTCTTCTCTTCTGTCCCGTCTGCTTTATATCCCCTTCCCTCTCTCTTTTCTTCCGTCCCGTCTGCTTTATATCCCCTTCCCTCTCTCTTCTCTTCTGTCCCGTCTGCTTTATATCCCCTTCCCTCTCTCTTCTCTTCTGTCCCGTCTGCTTTATATCCCCTTCCCTCTCTCTTCTCCTCCGTCCCGTCTGCTTTATATCCCCTTCCCTCTCTCTTCTCTTCCGTCCCGTCTGCTTTATATCCCCTTCCCTCTCTCTTCTCTTCTGTCCCATCTGCTTTATATCCCCTTCCCTCTCTCTTCTCTTCTGTCCCGTCTGCTTTATATCCCCTTCCCTCTCTCTTCTCTTCTGTCCCGTCTGCTTTATATCCCCTTCCCTCTCTCTTCTCTCCTGTCCCGTCTGCTTTATATCCCCTTCCCTCTCTCTTCTCTTCCGTCCCGTCTGCTTTTTATCCCCTTCCCTCTCTCTTCTCTTCCGTCCCGTCTGCTTTTTATCCCCTTCCCTCTCTCTTCTCTTCCGTCCCGTCTGCTTTATATCCCCTTCCCTCTCTCTTCTCTTCCGTCCCGTCTGCTTTTTATCCCCTTCCCTCTCTCTTCTCTTCCGTCCCGTCTGCTTTTTATCCCCTTCCCTCTCTCCTCTCGCCCGCGTTCGAGCCCGTCTCTGCAGTGCTGTGATGAATGGCGCCGCTGAAGAGCCGGACTCAGAGGAAGGGGTTCCTTCTCTCCCTCCATTTGTGCTGCCCTCTTGTTCTCTCCATCGTTTCGCTCTCCCTCTCCATATCTGACGTGGCCCCCCGGCCGAATGTCCTTGCCGCTCTCTGTCCCTCCTGGCGCCTCCTGTTTGCTCTCCTGCCCTGCCCACTCACTGGCTGGCAGTACCCAGCCGTTCCCTCTTGTGATAATTTATGGTCAGCACTTGGCACCCCTTTTTTCCTTTGCTTGTACCCTCCTGTGCCCCTGAGTCTGCCAGCAGGGCAGTTTCTCTTCCAGGGGCACGCACGTCACCCACACACCCCTCCTCTCCTGAGCCCCTTTCACTGAGATGCAGTCACATCCGTTTCCGAGCAGTGGAGTGAGATGGGAACATGAGGGGCGTCCCTTACTGAAACAGGGGCTCTGAACGAGGCAGTCATTTTGAGGTAGAAGAGTGTGTTAGTGCGGGAGTGTTAGTGTGGAGATTTAGTGAGGTTATTTCCCCGCACAGGTCAGCGCAGGTCACCAGGCTTTGTTAAGAGTGTGAATGTGGGCACTGCTCTGTCCAGCGCCGAGGGGGTGAGTTGGCGCTACAAAATGTCCTCTCTGTTACCCACAATCCCCCTCAGCCACCCCGTCAACTCTCATGCGCACACACACTCATACTCACATACTTGCTCTAACGCACACATGCACGCATACAGACACACACACACACACACACACAAACATGCACACCGCTTCGCTCTGCTGACCTGGTTGACTTCAGCACTCAAACACTCCTGCACACAGTGCTGCATCTCCTGACTGATGAGCCACCTATCGGCGAACTGCTGAGCTCTTCTCACAAATGCAGTGGCCAAAAAAGTTTGTTCCTACACACTCCTCAGAATAATTATACAAAGTGATCTGAACTCCATTTTTTAAAAGATTTTTTGCACTTCCTGCCCGATGATGATCTAGCGTTGATTAATTCTCACTCGATGAAGGCGCTGGTGTGTTTCACTGGGAGGCTGCCTCGCACACTGGAACTTTTCCGCACTCGGGCCAAAACTGGTTCCTACTGCAGATCAAACTTGACGGAGTTACAGACGGTCGCCCCGAGTGACAGCAGAGTTAGGGTGCCTCACAAATGCGTCAATAACCAACCCCCTCTCCACTCGGTGTCACCCTGCGGTGTCTGAAACGTCGGTGGCGATTGACCCCGTCAGCATCTGCTTAACCCTGGGTCTAGTGTCGGGATGTCAGGCTACTGTAGTGGGACAGGGGTCAGAGGAGAAGATGTGTCTGATTGGTGGAGCCATGATCATCCACAGATAGTGACTTTGGTAGCCCTTAGTGCAGAGAATATGGGCAGAGCTTATAGTGAGTGTAATCTTAAGAGCATTGTCATTGCACTGTTAATATTATCGCGTGGGATCGCTTCATTCGATAGGCAAATGCTTCCGGAAAACCAATTTCTGTCCATGAGACTCAGTGGAGAGACTATCAGTGTGCATCTGTGTGATAGCGCCTTTTCATTCATTTCCCTCTTCCTCGCTCTCTCTCTCTCTCTCTCTCTCTCTCTGTGGCTGTGCGTCTGTGTGGAGCAGGCGTCTCGGTGCCATGTGTTTGAGAGACGGGGAGAGAGAGAAGCGACGCCAGCGTCCCTCTGTCCCGCGGGGCCGGGCTCTTTCTTTCTCCTCCGCTGGGGAACAGATAATGACCCCTCTGCCTTACACACCGCGGCTCAGAAGAAAGGAACATCCCTGTGAACGGGGCATGGGGGGGGTATAGGGGACGACAACAAAAGCAGCCCCCCTCTAGCCCCCCCACGAGATTTCCGCCCCTCGCTGGTTTTACACGGGGAAACAGGGGGCGCCTTGTGTTGCATTATTGTTCGTTCTCTATTCTGAAGAAACCTGCTTACAAACACACACACGCACATACTCTCTCTCTCTCATACACACACACATACACACACACACACACACACACACACACTCCCTCAGACACACACACACACACACACTCCCTCACACACACACACGCACGTGCATGCGCTCACACACACTCACACACTCTCTTATGCACACGCACAAGCTCACATACTCTCTCTCTCTCTCTCTCACACACACGCACACACACGCACGCACACACACACACGCATGCACGCGCACACACGCTCGCACACACACACTAATGAAAGTGAAAATAGGAGCGGAACAGAAGAGGCTGTGTTGATTGTGCAGCGTTGGGACTCGGGCCTGTGAGGCTGCCGGGGGGCTGTGTGTTTTATTTATTTGGTTTCCAGAACAGGGACGTCCCAGTGAAGCCACAGACGCGCTTTCAAGGACACAAAGGAGGGGAATCCGTGCGGCAGCGATAATGGGGATACCTTTCTGTGACACCCCCCCCCCCCCTTCAGTCTCTATAACTCCGTCTCTCTCCATGTCTCGCCTCTCTCTCTCTACAGTTTCACACAACCCAAACACTTCCCACACTCCAGAGAGCGATGCTTTTTATCTTTTTCTGGAATCCTCTGTTACAGGTGTGAAAACTGTGAAAGCTCCAGGACTGAACACTTTTCCTGGCAAATAATCCTCGAATTAGATGGGGTTCCCTTTCCGAACCACACAGGAGCATTTGAGAACTTTTTTTTATTTTTTCCTGTGTGCAAACCCTTTTGTCTACCTCTGTCTCTCTCTTTTTTATGTTTCTCTCTCTTTCTCTCTCGCCGCACCCCTCTGTCTCCCTGTCTCTCTCTCTCATTTTTTGGATTAATATTTATGGGAATACTGTTTCTGACAGAAGAGTTGTGTGCGTGTGGAGCATACTTGTATGTGTGCTAATGATTCTCTGACATTTTCCATTAGCAGAGCTGAGTGGCGCTTGTCTGGCTGAACACAGGGCCTCACTTTCCCCCCCTGCACTGGCATTTTAATCATTATTGCTGTGATTATTTTAACAGATTACCTCCTTCTAAATGCTGAGAATTCAAGTCAAATAAGCGTCAACAAAATAGAGCCCTTGAGTTCTCGCTAAAATTGTTGCTGTTGCCGCTGTGTGGATGCTGTAATTAAAAAGCCACGCGGTGCTACTGATGTTAGTTAGTGCAAAGCTTTGAAAACTGCTGAATTGTGTTTGCCTGCTTATCGTCGTTGTGTGCCTGTGTGCATTCACATGCCCGAAACTTCCTCATTCAAAAATATTCGGCTTCTTATCGGTATTCGTCATTGAAATTACATTTCCAGCCATCTGCATAGATCTCACCGGCTGCCTCGGCCGTCTCGTTATTGACTCCTTTGTGTGCGGGCGTGGGTCTGTATCAGCTGGAATTCAGCGGTCTGTCTGACTGAAATTCTGACAGCTGTACAAAGGCATGTCCGTCGGATAGTATCAATGGGTTTAATGCCTCATGCTTGCTGTAGCATCTAGATGGCAATCTCTGCACTGCTCGTTTGCCATTGGAAAAAATATTTTTTCCGCTGGTCTTTGTGGCTGAGTCCTCTTAATGGTAGAATTTTACACGGTCAGCAGAAACCTGAATTCCGTTGCTTCGTCAGGAAAGACAGCAGGATGCGTGGTCTGGCCTGCCGTCGTCTCACTGTGGAAATTCGTCTTTGTAAAGACGGGTCTGTTCCTTATGACTAGGAACTCCTCAGGAATGGAGCTGTATGGCGGCGAGTCTGTATTCCTTCTTCCCTCTTAATCACTCTAGACCTCCCCCAGTGGTGTGTAATTAAAGGGTAATGATTTAACGAGTAGGTCAGCTGGAAGCACTTATTTGGGAGTGGAGGGATCTTGAAATGGGCTTTTCCTTGAGAACAGAGAAGAACTAGCTCTGTTAATCCCCTGGCCGCCTCTTTGACGATGTGATGCTCCTCCATGAGGTGAATAAGGAGGCTGACTCCTGGAGCCTCAGGACCCCATCTCCCCACGTCTCTGTCCTTTTTGCGCTCCATGCTAGGCTTATATGGCGGGGCAGTGAGATTCGGTGGGTCTCAGGGGCGCAAGGGACACATTTGGGGGCTCTAATGCTGCTCCTGGCAGATCAGCAGATGATAATTAAGCTGCTTTGGGAGGATGTGGAGGAAGGAAACCGGCCCCGCCATTCAGTGTGAGCTGAATGCTAATGCTAGCACTATTGTACCATATGTCACTCTCTCACTCACCCGCCTTTCCAAGGGAGGTGGAAGGACAGTCACTGGGCATCCTCCCCCTGCAGAACGTGTATCGCTGTTTTGTAAGCGCTCTGTTTATTTCTCATCCGCTCCTCTGTGGCTAGTCTTGCCCGTGACCCGCTCGCCTGCCTCCTGTTGTGGATACGATCGGCCCGTGTCGTCGCCTGCTGTTCGATATACGATCGGTCTGTGCCGTCACCTGCTCCAGCTTTGGTAACGATCGCCGCGGTGACTGCGGGGACACATTCGAGCGCGATGGCGCGTGCACAGCTTCTGTCAGTACAGGAAAGTAACACGGACACAGCTGTTCGTTCACAGCCATAAACGGACCGAGACGACGAGGCTGGATTTTTAATGTATATTTACCTCTTCTGTGCGCAAGCGAAAAAGAAAAAACTCAACCCCGGCAAAAAAACCGTTCACAGGGGTCTGTGTGGCTTTGATTTGTTAGTGTAGTGGCTTTCGGTCTGACTAAAGGCTTAGTCACTGTTCCACCAATCAGGGCATTGGAAAGCGGAGGGAAAAGAATGCTGATTTGATTATTCATGTTTTCCCTCTTTGCGCTTCCAGACCGGAGAATCGCTGATATTATTTGTTTAATTGGTGCGCAACAGTGAAGGCTTGGCAGTTTTGATGCTGTTGTGTAATGGGAGTGTGTACAGGATGAATGTAAATTACGAGCCGCGTAACCGGGTTACAAGATTCAAAATGAAGCATACAAGAAGCTTTATCATCACAAGGACTTTTTTATGTAGCAGAAAACACTCGCTTGGAAATTATCTGTCATAGAGACCTCTTACTCAGCAATAAAGTTGCTCTTTTTAATGTGCGATTACAGAGCTGGTCAACCTTTTTATGCTTGACTTTCCAAAAGCACATTAAAAAAAGTCCTTGTGTTTTGTTGTAGATGCAGCCACTGCAGAATTATGGCAGATTTTCATTATTTGTTGGGTATTCCTTGGCTGTGCTTGCTTTTAGCTTAGCACGATAGCTTGTAGGGCCCAGCTGGTGCTCAGGCTGCACAGCACTGGTCCTTCACAGAGCAACTGATGACGGTATCGGCGAGACGCTCTGGTGAGAGAGGTCAGAGGTCGGTGAAGGTACAGGAGGGCTGTGTCGTGTGTGAACAGTGGCACGCCTTTGCCAGCGATACCCGGGGTTAGGGGTGTGCCAGAGCTGATTGGACCATGCTGTGTGTAGCGGGTCGTTAGCGTTAGCCATCACCCCCTCCATCCTTCTAGCTTTTATTTATCCTGTAATGGATCAGTGTTTGCGTCCTCCTCTCCTGTAATCTCATCACTCCTTTGTTCTCCTCCAGATGAGAAGGGTGGGGAGTAGTGAGGGAGGGGCTTGGGGCCCTGAAAAATAGGTGTCCTGTGATCCTGCCTGTTACCTCTCCCTCTTTCTGGAGCTCAGTTTGCTCCAGCTCTTTGCAGTCCCGTAAACCACTGCCAACTGAGACCCTGGCGTACATGCTACACTCTCATACGCGCTCTGACGTGTGTGCACATACACCCACACACCCACACACACATACGCGCACGCACGCACACACACGCGCACACACACACTCTCTCACACAGACGCGTACGAGGCTAACCTATGAACACGGTTTCAAACACACAAGCAGATGCACGCATACAAAATGACTCAAATGAACACATGTACATGCAAAAATTTTCACACACACATGCATGCACTCAATACAATCACACCCATACTCTTAAAAGTGTGCATGGTGAGAGTATCTGCGCGCGCGCACACACACACACACACACACACGCGCACACACGCAGACATGTGACTTGATATTATATCAGCACATGCTGGTACGGGAGCCAAATATAAAGCTGGCATCAGAGAGCATGCTGGGAGAACACAGCATATCTGCGCTGGGTCTGGTGTAAACCTCTTTAATCCTGATAGTGCCGTGTATAAAGGGGAGCGGGGGGGTCCAAAAAGGCTCCTGCTGGCTCCTGGTTTGGGGGTGTCCCCAGGCCGTATGAGAAACCCTAATCCCCTCATTAACTCTCCGCAGCTTCGCACCCAGATGGCAGGCTGGCTGCCTGACAGGGCCTTTTCCCCATGCCGTTGTCGGGCCTCGGAACGCCACCGTTAGACGCTCATTAATCTTAATTGATTGCCGAGATATCAATTTCTCGCGCGCTCCGCCGCGTTCGCTTCCACAGCCGACGATGCAGCTGGAGTCGCATGCTCGTTGGTCCAAAATCGAGCGACTGGTATCCAGGGGGGGTGACGATCTTGCGCGTGCCGAGCAGATTGAATTAGCCGTTAGCCGTTCATGAAGATCTCTGATCTTCAGACATCGAAGGTCCTGTTTTCATCCAAGGAAAAGAGAAAATTAGCAAACAAAATACACAATCACAGCTACACCACATTAGTTCTGTTATAAACTATAAACAGTATACGCTTTTTAAAAGAAAAGAAAAGGAAAAAAAACCCATAAACTTATGCTCTATAGCCCTGGGTCTCATAAATGTGTAGGATTTTTGCCGTGGTGCAGCTGTAATAGCTAATGGTGATTTCCCATGATGCTCTGCTTTCAGGAAGCAGCCATTATTTGAGAGAACTCTCTCTCCCCACCCTAATTAGTTACCTGCTCACCTGCTCTCAGTCTCCTCTCCATAATGGCCGTGCCCATATTCCCGTATCTCCAAGGTGACAGAGGCTCTTCTCAAGGTCTTTCCCGTCGCCTCCTGTGTTTGGTTTGACGTTTATGAGGATCACACCAAACAGTGTGTACTTGTGACATGGCGGACATTCTTGCAAGCTTATTTTTGGATATTAGGTCATAATGGCAAGCGACATATGCCTTTAAAATATTTATTTATACAACTTCGTATTCTGCTGTTTTCTAATCATTAATTCACATATGTTTGCGTGGAGTCCTGGCCTTTGGAAAACCACTCCCGTACAATTAAAAGATTTGCTGCTGCCTTGAATAGCAGGATGAGTCAATTGATGGTGTTTATGGGTAGCAGAGGACGCTTGTGCTGCATGACATAAGTGAAGCTTTTGTGTGGGTTCGAGGCTGGCCTGGAGGCGGAAACTTGAGCCTGTTTGAAAGGCCTGTGTCGGCGTCTGGCTCCAGAGGTATCTCTCCTCCACTTCCTGTTGACAGCTGCACACCAAGGACACATTTGTTTAGCTGAAAATGCTGTGTGACGGCCCAGGTTTGCTGAATTAATTGCATTTGTGATAGATTTCCTCTGTGTTGTTGGAAGAATGTATGTGGAGTTAATGTGCTCTATGGCTACTGTGTGTTGTCCGTTATTGTCTGGCCAGGAATATTGGCAATCTTCTGCTGCCTTCATTTCCTGTTTTATTGCCTCTGTGTGTGTGTGTGTGTGTGTGTGTGTGCGTGTGTGTGTGCGTGTGTGTGCGCGCGTGCATGTGTGAGAGAGTGTGTTCGTTTATGCATGTGAATCCGCGTGTGAGAGTATAGAAGTGCGCGTGCCTGACTATTCACACGTATGTGCCTGTGTGTGTGTGTGTGTGTGTGTGCGTGCGTGCACGTGTGTGGGTGCGTGTGTGCTCGTGTGTTTGTGTGTGTGTGTGTTGCAGGCCGGCCCGCTCCTAATCTCTCATTATCAGTCATTATCAGTCAGGCACAGGAAGCTGTGGTTGGTTTGATTCTACAGTGCGCAGCCTTGATCCGGCAGTAATTCAGCAGTGGGGGGTCACTCACTGTGACATCATTTCTGCCCCACCCAATGCGGTTCTGCTCACCGAATCTCCCCCGGCTCGTCACAAGTCATCTGAGGCCATGTATTACAGTGGGAGAGAAAAAGCAGGACTCTGGGGGGGTGGGGGTGTGTGTGGTGGAGGTGGGGTTGGGTGGGGGGCTTACCACTTCTGTCTGGAGTTTATCTGCTCCCTCTATGGGGGGTCGGACACCGAAGACTGATGTGACTCAGTGAGACGGAGTACGAGAGACAGAGAGACTGAATCAGTCAGGGACAATGTCCTTTTACAGCTCAGCTCTCTTTCAATTCGTAATTCCCTTCCCAGACTTGCTGGAATGGCATCCTTCATCCCTTTAATGAGCATCTAGAGAAGAAGACCGAGAGATGAGACAGATAGAGAGAGAGAGAGAGAGAGAGAGAGAGGGAGTGAGGGGGAGAGAGGAAAAGAGGGCAATGAGATGGAGGTAAATACCATTTACTGAATTCTTCCTCTTTACAGGCCATTTTTAAGCCTCTCACAGATATGCCCTCCTGCTGGAGCGCAGTACTGCTGCTCTGTGTGTCTTGGCAGTAAAACACGAGAGGCCCCGGTCCAGGACGCTCGCTCAGGCTTGACCAGAACGTAACCAGTGAACTGCATATTTGGGTCAGACATCTGGTAACGTACGCTAGGGCTCTCTGCGGATCGATTTAAAAATAAAGTAAAAAGAGTACTCGGCTGAAAAATGTACAGTATAACGTTTGAGGCTTAGGTTTGCGCAGTTAATTTTAGAGTAAGTGTATAATTCTGATTGTGCGGTTTGACGGTACCTAAGTGGGCTTGTTTGAGTTTAGAATTCTATCCAGAAAGGGTTTGTCAAACCTTATGAGTCTCATATTTGAGATGCGGTGTTTTACAGGAGCTGAGAAAATTGGCTTAAACCTCGGTGAAACTGTTCAAACCTGGCCCTTTACCTGTTCCACCTTCCTGTATTTCCCTCTGAAAAGGTTTACGCGTCACGGCGGGTTACTGGCACGGTGCTCGGAAAAGGAAGACTTTATTTTATGGGTGAAATATTTACACTGAGTCTACCGCTCAGTTTCTGTGCCAGCAGGTGCACAATGGACACCATTGTCCCGAGGGCACAGTCGTCGCTTATCTGATTCTCCCTCTATTGTTTGAAGTGCTTAGATGCCGCCTAGTAGTTTGAAAGGCCACGGATAAAGATACGGTTTCAGATATTTCCCGCACCTTTGTCCAGGGTGTTGCTAATGAGCCGCGCAATGGTCCGGTGATCGATAAACACTTTTATATTATTCCTTTTCTGTTGCTGTGGTGTGTTCTCTCCGGTACGCTTCCGGTCCTTTCTGTGCTGTCGTGTTGTTCACATCCGGGTTGGAGCTCATATGGAGGAGATTTATTCTTTACATTTCTCCCTTACAACTCCTGGAAAGATTAAATAGATTAAATTGTGTTTCCATGAGTGTGTGTGTGATTGCTTGTGTGTGTATGCCTGCTTGCGTGTGTGTGTGTGTGTGTGTTTGTGTCTGTGTGTGTGCGCATATCTGTGCTTGTGTCTTTGCCTGTCAGCATTTCAAAGGTACAAGAATGGGTGTGCGTAGGGGGCATTTTTTTATTAGCACCTATATTTTGGACTTTTTTTTGTATTTAGCCTTTGTTGTGGCAATTTGGTGAATCAATTAAGTTACAATTAAAATGGCCTCTCATTTTCATAAAACCTGGGTAATGCAGGCCATCCAGATTCCTTGGTGACAGCAGCAAAGTCCTTTCCATTAGATGACATTAATCTGGATCAATGAGGAAGGAATACAAAAGAATGTAACGTTGGGTACTTTCCATGAATGATCATGTTTCGCTGGTGACAGCAAGCATTTCAGTCGCACTTTAATTAGCGAGCGAGCTTAGCCTGCGCGTTAAGATGGTGGGTGGGGCAGTGCGATCTGTTCTTAAGGTGCTGAAACAGAGTTTTAAATGAATGAGAAAAGCAGCAGCCAAAAAGCTCGAAAAAAAAAACTCGTAACTCAGATGACATCTGAAATGCGAGCTAACCGTGATAATGCCAATTCACGTGCCAAAGCGGTAGCTTTTATGAAATGGCTAGATTTCACGAAAAAGATAGTTCAAGAAAATGGCGCTGAAGCGAGTGAAAAAGGCACGATACAGTCAGAACAAGCATCCAACAAAAACCTGATATGCTAATAAGAATAAACTCACCGCAAAACCGTGGCAGGCAACTCTTTGAAAAATTAGACCATGCTTCATTTAACGGGAGATGGGGCAGAGCAGGGTTCCCACCGAACTCAGGAAAATTTCCACAAATAAAGCGAGAGAGAGAGAGAGAGAGAGAGAGAGAGAGAGAGAAATCTTACCATGTGGTGTGCAGATCACTGTCTCCCACGATCAAGACGCCATACAAGCATGCAAAAAGGCTCTAACACACCCACACACACATGCACGCACACACACACACACATACGTACATACATGTGCCTGTGTGTGCACACACACCACACACTCACACACACACACATACGCACATGCGCCTGCGCATGTACACACACCACACACGCACGCACACACGCACAAGGACACGTACACAAACTTGCTTGTTTTGTCTAGTTATAGTTGTGAGGACTTTGTTTCGGTTTACATTCATTCTTTATGGCCTTTCCTGAATCCTAATCATAACCAAATAATGCCGAACACTGACCTTAACCGAATCGCATCTGTAAACCTAACCCTTACTTAAACGATGATCCTCAGTAATCCTCTGTGAGGACCGCCCAAAATGTCCTCACAACCTCAAAAGTCTCTGAAGAGTTAGTTCTCACAAGCATAGTTAAGCTTGCATACTCACGTGCACACACTCACACTCACACACGCTTACACCCGCAAGCAATTGAACAGACTTTGCAGCAATGTCTGGTTTTGGTTTGGGGTGAAATTCTGCACACTGAAATGTCACATGAGTACCTATTTGAGTACATCAGATTTTGGGATAATTAGGTCAGGGGTCCAGCGTTTTCGCAGGGGCCTCCCTGCTGACAGGCTGTTGGTTACACCTCATAGAGTGGAATGAAAGAACCTAGTCTACTCAGAGGCCTTATGTCCACGCAAATCATGTTTCTGTTACCTGCCGTTACTTAACACTGGCTGACAAGGTAGCAGTCCACATGTTGCCCTCTTGTTAGCTAATGGGAGGTTTTTTGTTTTTTTTTTTGGCTGGTCTGCTCCTATCCAGAAAGTTCCATGGAAGATCGAGTGAGTGACTGATGAAGTTACATCACTGTAGTGTTCTTTACCGTTGCTCATTTCCCTCAATTTAGCATGTACAACATAAATGTTCAAGCAGTGTGCCAGCGTTGGGCTCTTGGACTCTCCGTCCCCAACGTTTTCATCCCTGGACTTTTTGTCCATGGAATTTTCGTCACCTGGATGGTTCATCTGCAATAATTGCCCTCTTCCTGCAATATAACCCTCACACTTATATGATGTTGGTCCGTCTGTTGTCCGTCCGTTTATCTGTCAACAATCGTTGCATGTTTTTATCTTTAGAGGTCGAAAAATCGCGGGAGAAAAAGTCCTGTAACCCAGGTTTTTACCTAGTCTAGTGTAGCCATTGAGGTAACTGCTGTGAGCAGTGGGATTGCTGATATATGAAGCTTTCATTGATAGCTGGCGTTAGATTGTCATACGCCCACTTATTACTTTATTTGTTTGCCAAAAACTCTCTTAAAATAGTCAGCCTTGTACAGGTTCACTTACCTGAGTGAGTAGGTTACTTTGCAGTACACTTGTGGCTTATGAGTACCCTTGGAATAGGGGATCTGTGTAGAAGTGCTTAACGTCTGGGAGCTTTAGCTTGCTACAGTGCGTTAGCATGCTACAATGGCAGTAATGGGGTGTCCCTTAGCCCAGCTACGTAGCCTGTGTGTCTGAGTCGGTGAGGATACTTCCTGTTGGGACCCCAGGAATAGTCAGAAATGGTCGTAGAGATGTGGCAGCGACAGCGATCCGCCGTGCTGTTCGACAGGAGTCGTCTCGCGGTCAAATAGGGATGAAATCCTCGTCCTCTCTGTTTCTCTGTTTTTGGGAGCTTGTACTGCGTTGCGTTCGCTGTTGTCTTCGTGAGCCTCGGACGGTGAGATCACACCCACTCTCTTGCAGGTTTTTGTCCTGTCCAGCTGCTGCCTCTCGTCCTGCGGGACCCGGCTCGGTTAGTATTGTGATTCTCGTGTCGAGCAGCAAGCACGAGGCCTTTCTCTCGCCTGTACTCCCCTCCGGCGCGTCTCCCCCCTTGATCCCCAGCGGCCTGTCGGTGGGATTTCTGGAGCCAGGGCGTGTTCGTGTCTCTCGCTGAGAGGGAAAAGGGGAGGGAGCGAGGGATTGAGAAAGGAATAAGGTGGGAGAGAGGAGAGAGGGGGGGACAGGAGTTCACTCAGTGGGTTTATTGATTTTTCCTCCTCCATCTCCATCACTCCTCCTCTCTCTCTCTCTCCCTCTCTCCTTCAGGCCTCAGGCTCGAGCTCCTCTCTCCAAAGACGCGCTGTTTGCAGCTGCTCACTCTTCTGCTTGGCTTTGCGTTAAAAAGCCTCGCCATTCTCCCCAGGCCCTAGGAACAAGGTGGATACTGTTACAGCCAGGGCAGGAGAGAGAAATTCGGTGTCATTAGATCCCGGCGAAATCCAATCCTATTCATTCGCCGCTGGGCTCCACGGTTTTTCCACCCTGATGCTAAATGTTAGGATTGAGCCGGCGGAATTTATTTATTTAAACCTCCACACGTCTTCTCTTTTCCCCCTGAAGTGAAGGTGCAATGAGGGGAAGTCTTTCGGCTTTCCTCGGGAAAGGATTTAAAAAGGAAGCGGCATTAATCTTATGCACGTTCATAATTTTGGCAGTCGTGAATGTGGGGTGAGATTTTGATAGAAACTGCTTAAGTTACTGTGGGGATTACGGTCTGTCAGATAGCCAGGTATCATTTCTATGAGTGGTCCGATTATAAGCGTTTGTCTTCGGCACTCGTAGTTATATCGGGTGGCTGTTGGATATTTCAGTTGTGATGGAGTTAAGCTTTGATTTTCTGTAATGATCCTCTTTTGTGGCAGTGGAAATATCGGCTAGCAATCAAGGTTGTGGAAGAACGTTACCGCTAATGCTAATCCTGATTATGAAAGCTGCTCGTTTGTAGGACCTAATTTTGGCTGTTTTCACTCTGAGTCTGTGCCCAAAAGACATGATTTCTATTTGGGGCTCTACTCAGGAAAACTCGGCACATGGAGAGAGAGAGAGAGAGAGAGAAAATGGGGAACGCGATAGACTGGGTGATCGAGAGACAGACATAGAGAGAGCTCTCGACAGCCCACAGCTCTTGTCTGCCATTTCTAAAAGTGCTTTAAAAGCTGTTCTACAGATGTGTTGACAGGGCGCGTATGTTGGCCGCAGCGCTGATGAACCGTTGCTGTCCGGCTCCTGGCGGCGGTGTGAGGAACGGGTGGATTTGTTCGTGTCAAGCGAGACGAGCTTGTGTTATGGATTTGCCTTTTTCCCTCCGATCTGTTATCCGCATATCGACCACGGGGTGTCTTGTCTTATGAGCAACACCCTCCGATTACGGCAGCGTCGCTCTCCCCTGTCTCGTTTGTCATCGCTGGCTGATTAAGCTTAATGGGTGGCGATGGCATTAGCCCTGCTCTTCTGCGCTGGAGCCCTGGTTATTTTATGTTAATAGCGATTAATTGTTGTTGGCTGCGTTAGCGAGGGATGCAGACGTGGTGCGTGGTGGAAGGGGGAGGGGTGGAGAAGTAGGGCTCAAAGTGTGTACCGGTCAAACAGACGGAAGCGGCACGCTCTGTTTAAGGAGCCTCACGGTGTCAAAAGTTGGTGTGTCCTTCGCACTCGAGTGGCCCTGGGGCATCTCTTTCCAGCCTGGTCCCCACAAGACTGGAATTCCAGATTTCTTTGTACTTGTGGGGACATTTTTAGGTCCCCACAAAAAATGTCGCTATTTTAGGATTGGGGGTTAAGGTTTGGGTTAGGTATGTACTGTTGAGGGTTAAGGTCAGGGAAAGGGGTTAGGGAATGAATAGGAGTCTATAGAATGTCCCCACAAAACATGAAAACAAACTGTGTGTGTGTGTGTGTGGACTGCTCGAGCAGCACCCGTATAGAGCCTGTAATGGGTCTCTATTAACTCTTTCTTCAATGGCGTGTGTTTCAGCAGATGTATTTAGGGTAAATGTGTGTTTTCATGTGTACTTTTAATGTGTTTCTGACAGCTAAAATGGAGCATAGAAGTATCTATGGAGTCTACATGCAGTATATATGTGGTCATTGGTTGTACCTACTTGTGTCCTGTATGGTGCAATGCTGTTGTAAGTTACCTGCGCTCCAGCAGGGTAATTGGAAGAGCTGGTCCTACAGTCCTGTCACAGGGCTCATTGCAGGTCTTGACCAGAGGTGTCAAATTAAGGATGGCGGTACGGACACTCATTCTACCGCTGCCATTACTCTACCTGAGTGACACTCTCCTACACGCACTGTCCCGGCCACTGCCTGCCCAAAGCCATGCGCCCCTGACAGCCAATGACCCAGACAATGTGTGTAGGAGTGTGTCACTCAGGGAGAGTAATGGCACGCACAATTAGTCACAGAGCTCTGCCAATCATATATAACAGAGCACCAGAGGTTAGCCAATCAGATGTGTGACCCCTGTCCAAACAGAGAGCCAACTAGTGCCTGAATTGTTGCTGATTTTTACTGAACTCATGAGCGATAAGCTGCTTTTGAAGCATGGAGGCTTGTTCCCTCTCCTCGTCCTCTGAGGTTCTGGAAACTCCAGCAGAGGGCGAGACGCTCGCACCACAAACATTATCGTCTGGACTCGGCCGGCCTGTAATTACGCGTTTAATAATTGGGATTGGAGGTCTGTGTGGCCGCCTTCCTCCTTATATAACGTTCCGCTGAATTACTGCTGATTTCGCTTGGGGTTTATTTCTTTGACCGCTTGAGTGGAATGTTTTCTGGAGGAACAAAGGATGAGAAAGAAGGGAGGGGAAGAGTGAAGCTGCTTCTTTCTCCAGCCTCATTGAACCCGTCTGGTTGCCAGTCTTTGCCCTGTATCCCTCCCTCCATCCTCACCCTCTCCCCACTTCCTCTCCTCCGCTTTAATGGAGATGAATGTCTCTTGTGCGGTGAAAATAGCTTTTGTAACGCCCACATTTTTACAGAGAGGTACGTAGATGGGCTGGAGGTTGTTGGAGCACAGCTGTGCCCCTCTGAAGCCATGCATGGAGTCACTGATGGGTGGAGGTCGGGGTGTAGAAGTTAGCTACAGACTGCACAGACACACGCACACACGCAACACCCCCCCACGCACCTCGAGTCCCTCATTTCCCCACCAATTCTGCTCCGCTCAGCAGTTTATCCTGCGCTCCGACACACCCGCCTTTCTGTCCTCCTCTCGCCGAGCCCTCATACGCACAAAGAAATATCAGATTAAGCAAACTAATTACGGAGAGTTACGTTAAGCCATCCTGTTCAGGTTTTCGAAGAAGACATAATAGATTGGATATCATGTGGCGTAATTTGGCGCATATGGCGGTGTTTCCCTCCTGCAGCAGGGTTTGGGTTCGTTTGCGTAAAGGCTGCGGAGTGAGCTAATTAAAACCCTCTCTGTAGGACAGGACCATTCATCTTACTGATGCGTGCCGCTGTCAAAAACTGCCGGGTCTGTAGGGGATTGTATCTGTCAGTGGGAACCGTGGACTTCAGCAGGGGATTCCTCCTTTGATGATGCGTGTGCTTTTGTGCCTTTGTCTTTGTGTGTTTAAGTGATAAGTACTTGTGCTTGGTTAGTCCCTGTTTGCTGAAGTTAATTTCACCTGGAGTTCGATGAAATTTTGCATTATACCAGGAGGGGTCTGAGAAATTCTGTTATCAACCTCCTCACACCCCTATACACACTACTAACCCACATACACACAAAATTCTTCACCCTGCCTCCTTATTTTTGCTGGAACGTTGGCCGAGGCTGGCGACAGATATTCCTCTTTCCCCCCATCCTCCCTGTTCTTGGAGATTGTTAGCGGTGTGTTGTTAGCCGAGCCTGACCCTTACAAGGCTAACACTCAGCCGGTTGTCTGGAGTCCTGACGGCCCCACAGCTGGCGACGATAGTTTCCTGTATCGATCCACTATGAGACCTCAGCTAAGCCAGCTGTTTACCTTCAACCAGTCACAATGCCATCGATGGCCTCATTACTCAAGAGTGTGAGCATACTACCACTGACTGTTGCTCAGGCAGCAATTTATTGTTTTCCTTTTGTCTGTGGTTATATCCTGTCTGATTACATGTATTTGTCATGTATGTGTTTATCCGGTTGGAAGTGCATTAAACTGTAGACTTGAAGATCTCATACCGTGCATTACAGCCCTGTACCTCCATCCTGTATCTGAGGTCTCCTGTCGGGGGGGAGAGAGGCCTACATGATTGAGCGGTGTGGTGTCTCTTCAACACACGCTCCTCCATCAGCCGTTTGGTGTCTGTGACAGCCGGGTCGTGGCGGGGGTTGGTGTTTGTGGAGGTATTTGGGATGGAACGTGGAGAGTGGCGCTCAACTGAAGGGTTTTTATACACGTGCTGATTCCTCATAATCTGGCCATCTTATCTGTCTGGGTTTGATGGGAAGCCCCCAATCTCCCACCCCAACTTTAATGCAGTCAGACATGTGCGATGACCCAGTAGCAATCCTTGCATAAAAGTGGAATCTGGATGGCTTTCCAAACTGAAAAAAATTGTGCAAAACATCCAAAAATGTGACTGATTCTTCACCCTTCTTAGAAGGCTTTGTAAATAAATAGGGCATTTGCACTAAAATTTGTCTGAGGAATAGACAAGTGATTTTGAGCCATCGCCTTGCTTCGTGTACACACTTTGGACTTGCCTTGTCCTGGTCCTGAGTAACGGCGAGAGGTCGCCTCTCCCAGTCGTTTGCTCGATGTCGCTCCTATCAGAATGAGACCTCTTCCAGCTGTTGTCACCCTGGCGCTTGTCTGACTGTGACCTCCATGACTGAACCCTGCGCGGCGTCTAAAGACGGGGCGCGACGAGCACAAAGAGGGCGGGACGAAAATGTCGCCGCAGGCGCCGTCTCCAGCTGACAGCCTCCCCTTGAGAGGTTAGAGGTCGAAGGTCAGGGCTCTCTGGATTGAGCTTGGAACTCATCGTGTCAGAGTGGGACAAAACACCTGTAGGATCATGGGAGAGGGGAGCGGGTGGTGGTGGTGGAGGGATCAGGATTTTGGGTTGGATTCGCTGGACCTGTTGAAGGGGGCGGTGCGGGAGGGGTGCCACTTTGTCCCCTTTCCATGACCCCGAGCAGTCAAGAGAGAGAGAGACAGCCGGCTTCTCTCGACAGCTGCAGAGCTGCGGTTTCCTTAAAAATTCCTTGGATTGGGGTCCCCTATTACTCCCACCCCCCGACTTTCCCATTAGCCTCCCCTCCCCACATCCTCTTCCCCCCTCTCCAGCAGGGACCGAGATGCTATCTAGCATCCCCATAAAGCCCTCCTTCACCCCCCCATTCACCCTCATGGGTAAATGTCTCCAATGCATAAACTTGCCGAATACCGTGTAGGCTGTTGGTCCTTGAGGGATCGGAGGAGTCGGGATTCTTGCGCTCTTGAAAAGCGCTTGGAAATTTGAAGATAATAACTAATAAAAAGGCACCGCGCACTACTTTTTCAATATTTTCCACATAATTTAAATTTCACAGCCTTTATATTGAATTGTGTTTGAGTAGGTGCTATGAATAGCTGAGCTGCAGTCTCCGTGAGATTGTGGTGCCATTTGAGAGTGCGGAGAAATCACTGTTCTTTGTAGAGTGATCCATTTTTACATCTGTTTTTCACGTCTGGATTATAGAGTTGACGGAAACGGTTTAAAATAGTCTTTTGCCAAGGTATTTCCACAGAGTGCTTAATATTAAAGCTCTTTAATGTGTTACCATTTCTAAAAATGAATCATTGTTGATGTTTTTTGTGTTGGTCAATGGGGGTCACCGGTCATTGGTGTTACAGCTTTGGACATTACAAAGTCAATCAACACACCGTATCCCAAGAGAAAAAAGTATAGGGCCGTAGTCATGAGTGAATGATGCTAGCAGACAGAAAGGTGTAGAAACTTATTTTGTCACTTGGTACTGGCCTCGAGCTGTCTATGGAGTTCGACCGTGTGTGAACTGCGGTGAGGTATGTTGACTGAGCTTTTTAAATGGAGGGACTTGTATGTGAGGGAGGGAGAATGTGAAGTACGTGCGGAGGGTGATGGATGGACAGCCGGGTCAACATGGGGTCACGCGGTTTGTTTGGCCATGTTTGGGTTAGGGAGGAGTGGTCTTAAGCGCGTTGGCTTCAGTGTTAATAAGCCCTGTTTTCTGCAGTTAATCAGCGCTGCTTAAAGGAGTCCGCTGGGAAATGGGCTCTCTTTTCTCCTCTCTCACTCCCTCTCAAAAATCCCCTACTCTCTCAGGGGTCAGTTATGTACGTAACCCTCGAAGTGCCTGTTCAAGACGTGCTAGGGTGAGTGTGGGGGCAGTGGGGCGTCTGTGACCTGGGATGAGTGCTGGATTTTTCAGTGTATCATGATCGCTAACGGTTCGGGAACCTCCTTGTTCCATCAGTGATTTGTTCATCGCAGCTCTTCCGCCGAGTGTGATGTGGGAGTCCAGCAGGGTCATTTCTCTTTCCCTGCTCCACGAGGGGAAATCCATCAAGGTCCCGCTTGGGATGTCTCCCTTATTGGGAGTCATCGGTGTGTGTGGGGGCGGGGCGGGGGGACAGGACAGTAGTGTATCAGGGGAGAGATACTAAGTGTATCTGGAAGAGAAATGAGAGAGGAGGGGATAGATAGTCTAACCTTTAATCTTCTCACGCCGGTCCCCTCTGCGTGGGCTCTTCACACCGAGGCATCGCTGGGCCCATCAGTCACCAGTGTCTCCAACAATGACCTGCGGACGTTTGGATCGTTGTCAGTGCCACTGGAGCTTGTCTGTCTGTATCGCTCGCTAACTGCTGTAGTGTGAGCAGCCAGTCACCCGGCCCGAGGGACTGATATCTGCATCTGAAGCCACTTCATCTAAGTTCGCCCCCGGGTCAGTGTGGCCTCCTAAAGGGACTGACGTGACCACTAATAAAAGACCAGGAGAGGGAGTGTCGGGGGAAGAAAGACTAACTGGACTTGTAATGCGATCGATGGTTTTAATTTGATGGTGCGAATGAGAGATTGAATTAGAGGCTGGAACTCCACCCCCGCTCTTCTCGCCCTCAAGGCTGTGTGTACGCTCGCTATAATTGAACTTGCGGTGATTAAAGCGAGTTGCACGCGTGTCGAGAGCACCGGGAGGGAAACAGAGCAGTCGACTTCGCCAGTGAACCTGACTCAAAAACGAGGCTAATTTACTATGGAATTCCCGAACGGCCGTGTAGATGGTGCGGACAATGAGACTTGGCGTCGGAATGCCTCTGAGCGGGCTGCTATAGCACGGTAATAGGGCATATGGGAGACAACGGTATCTCATTCTGTTCCTTGATTGGAGGGTGTTACGCTCTCCTGAGTACGTCCACTATGGCAGTAATTGAAACTGCCCGACTCCCTGGAGCAGGAAGGTGCAGCGCGGCGTGTCCGTGCACTCGCTCCATCCCGTCCAAAAATAAACAGCATTTATGGTCGTATTGGCCCCTCTCTCCATCTCGGTCACATCCATCTCCCTCACGCTGGGTTATCTCCCACTGACTTGACAACATGGCAAATTATCCAATAAAGGGAGATATCCCTAGTGTCGTGGGTAATTTGTGCGTCGGTCAGCGACTTCCTTTATGTAAGAGGTGCGGATTCGGGGCACTCTTTTCTATCCTCAGAAATGTATGTGCTTTCTGTGTATGTGGATACATCGTCTATGAGTGTTCTCGGAGATTCCTTTTTATTTTAGCGTGTGTGTGTGCATTTTCTCTGTGTCTGCCCAGTGATGGAGTTTCACATTTGTCCTCAGGTGTAATATGTGCATTTTCTGTGAGTGTTCTGAGGATGTTTGTGTTCTATTATGTATGGAGGTGCCTATGTGCTTGAGTGTATACTGTTTTATTTCTCTTTCAAAGTGCCAATTTCAGTGAGGAGAAGAGGCGATTTAGGCTTCTTTTGTTGAATTTGAAAACAGCCTGTATGCATCCAATAAATCCCATCTCTTTCAGAGCCCTGGGCATAACTATGAGAGTCATATAGGCGCACATGAAGAGAGATACTGAATTGACTTTTTGAATTCTCTACGGTTGGTGGATGCTGGGCTCTCTAGATGTAGGCGAATTGAAAGCAGTGTGATAACCGTAAGGCTCTGCGTAGCACTAGGCTTCCTGACTCCTCACCTTAGTGTCCTAGTTAGCGATTTTGATTATTTCGGATTATTCCTGGAAGCAGGCATGCCACAGGATGAAAGCATTCCGGTCATCCATCCTCAGAGGATCATGGGATGTCTCTCCAAAACCGAGCCCATGACCGGAATGATTTGGGAGATTACACCTCAAAGGAGAGAATTGCCTGCAAGTTATGGTAATAAGAGGGATGGAGCAGCCTGAAGAGAGCGACTGCACAGTTTTTCCTCTTTGTGTTTAATTTTTTAACCCCTCCCAGAACTTTCCTCCTTGTCTGTGATGTCACTTCCCTGGCAGATGCATGTTGGTTTTCAGATTAGCGTAGCGTGCGGTGAGACGACCAAACAAGGGAATTTTTTTAATTGTGAACCAGTGAGAGGATTGGGGAAATTCTGAGTTCATTGAGGGAGAAGACCTAACCTTGGCAAGGAATCTGGCTGAATGTACATGGGGACCTTGAGAGGGTACTGGGCCTCATTTTGTCTCACATTTACTAGCGTCTGATTGGCTGCTCTGCCCCGTGTCCCTGAACCCTGTCATTTCTGCAGATCCTTTGCTCTATCATTACCTGTCCCTGAGCCAACAGAGGTACGTTGTGTCATCCCAAGGGCATGACGCGGGGGTCATGAAGCCAGCTTCATGGTCATTAGCACCTCAGCTTTGATCCCTTCTCCCGGTCAGAGGTCCGTCATGCAGATTAGTGCATTTACAGCCCCAGTAATGGGGCAGAAAGTGTGAGAGGGTCATACCTGCTCTTTTCTCCCTTTGTTTATTCTCATTCTCCCTTCCTGGATTCCTCTGTTAATTGAGGGGAACTAACCACATCAAAAGCAGTTAGCAGTTAAAGTGTAAAAGTGCCCTTCTCCTTTGCTCCTTGTTGTTTGTGTGTGTGTCTGTGTTCTTGTACTTGCTACAAAGTGAGAACCAAAACAAAACCTTATTTTTCCTACAGAGTGGGGACATTTTTGGGAAGTGAGGACATTTTCATGTTTCATAACAACTACAAAGGTAAATTGTGACTTGTTAGATGAGGCTAGGGGTAAGGATAGAATTAGGGGTGGGTTAAGGTTAGGATAAGGGTTTGGGGTAAGGATAGAATTAGGGATGGGTTAAGGTTAGGATAAGGGTTTGGGTGAGGCATACATTGCTTATCGTTAAGATTAGGGAAAGGCAGTCGAGACACACAAAGAATGAATGGAAGTCAATGCAATGTCCTCACAAAGATAGGAGAACAAGGGTGTCTGTGTGTGTGGGTATAAATGCATGTGTTTGTGTGCACGTGTGAGCTAATCTCATGTTTACTCTATATTTTATGCTGAGGAAAAAACTCTTTGGAAAAAAATGCAGATTGTATAAACTTCCAAGAGATGGGGTAATATGAAAATGCTAATAAGGAGTTTGGCTTGATCAGCCATGTGCACGAGTGTACAGATGCTGTTAGTTAAAGATTGGCTTGCATGAAAAGATTCATATCTATTTATAATATGGTAATATTTCTCGTCTTCTTCTTTTGTCATTTAATTAATTGATTCTGACAATATAGCAGCAATGGCTGCGAGCGTATTTTTTTCGTAATTTGTTTCCGAAATGTTGCCAGAAAAGGTTGAATTTCTGGGGGCGGTACTGCGGGTATGTATGGCGTTGCTGTTTGTGAACATGAGATTTCACCTTGAAGTGACGCCGGGTTGGAGATGGGAGGAGATAGAAGAGCGGAGGGGGAGGGAGCCTCGCGGTCAGCTGCGGAGCAGTCTTTATTCCCGCGGTAATAAAGGGAATTTGCAGGTTTGACTTTAATGCTGCTGAATATGCATGTGGCCTGAACATACGCTTGGCTGCCCGCAGTCTATTT
Organism: Gymnothorax reevesii; assembly: GCA_029721435.1. Classification (NCBI taxonomy): domain Eukaryota; kingdom Metazoa; phylum Chordata; class Actinopteri; order Anguilliformes; family Muraenidae; genus Gymnothorax; species Gymnothorax reevesii. Next base: position 169,893,269 of record CM056574.1, read on the forward strand.
TTATAGCCTACAGGGGAGAGAAGTAAGGTCAATGGCAGCTCCGGTGTAGTGTATACTGCACATGAATGTAGTCCATTTAAAAAGATATTCTGTGCAGTTTAATTTGTGTGGTGTTTTACTATAAGTTCTGTCACAAAGCAACCTTACGTCGATCCGGGCCTAAAATGGTGTAAATTATCAGATATGTTGTAGTTATTGGCGCGTGAGTTTATGTGTGCCTGAATTAATGTTCTGCATGTTCTGGGATGATGTTTTTTATGTGCATGTGTGTGTGCCTGGGCCTGTGCATATATATATGTGTGTGTGCACATTTGCTTTTGCAATTGCGTTTGTGTACGATTGCGTGTTTGTATGTCCCTATATATGTTTGCACACACGTGCATTAACATTTGGTGTCTGATGTTCTTTCAGCACCGTTTGCCTATATTTTCTCATCTTCCCGCTTGGCTCCATTAGCCTAATCTACCAAAACAGAAGAATTTAAATTTGTTTTTAAAGCTGTGATTCAGGAGAGTTCATTATAAAGCAATTAAGTTCTTATTATGAAAGGGGGAGAAGTCGTCCACGCTTGGTAGCTGGGACTTGACTCATCATCTCAGAAGAACTCAGGTAGAAAGCGGCTTAGCGCACATTTTAATTTAAGAGAATTAGCACAGCTCTCCATACACTCCCTTTGCTCTGTTATCGCTCTTATCACATGTTTGGCCTGGCACAGCCTTCTCGCGTACAGGCAATCTGGCTCCTAGCAGAGGAGCCTGTCTCCACGCGTGATACACTCAGAAGGGATTACATGCGAAGCTTGTACGGGCATTCGGTGAGAGGAGGCGCAGTGCGTGCTGTGTCCTCCAGGGTCCCGGGCTCTTTGCAATGTCCTGGCTTTATTCCCAGCCTGGCTTTTTGTATAATTGACCGATTGTTCACTCTCACTACACCTCAGCTCATGTGTGACAAGAGCTCTGACACAAAATGGCTGCCGTGCATCAACCAGGTGGGAGTTGCGCATTGTTGTTGGTTCAAGCAAGTTTTCCCATTTAATCACCGTAAAGAATTTTCAGTGTGAGTAAAATGCTATCATAAACGATGCTAGCAATTAATTATTGGTCATGTTAAATTGGTTAAACTTCTTTAAGGCTGGGTTCAAGGTTAGCAGTTGTGCTAGAATGACTAACTTCTAGTTTTCACATAAAAGGGACAAGCTGAGTGACAACCTGAATACATATTTGGTTCTGCCATCTCTCTCTTTTGCGCACTTTTTCCCTTTTACCCTCCCTCACATACTTGTGTCACGCCATATGTTCCCAGAAAAGGAGATGAAATGATTATATTATGGTGAAGTAACGTTTTGACGTCTTATAGTGCTATTCAAGTAGATTTTATGGTGTGTCGTTGGCAGGACAGAGTTGTATTACAGAATGAATGTTGAATGAACTTCGACCCCTACATGCATGTGTATTCACAAAGAAAATGCGAAACATCTGCAGATGTTCTGCTGAAATGTTTTATAAACATGTTTGGCTGTACGCCTGTTTATGTCTCTACAGCTGCGGCGCAAGTGAATCAAGCGGCTTCCTCCGTGTTATAATTCTTCCCTCAACAATTCACTTTAGTCTCCTTTATTGGCATGAAATGTGCATCATAAGTATTGCCCAACTCTCAAGAAACATACGAGAGCATGTAATAACTGTGTCTTTTTCCCAAATTGTGGTCGTACCCTTCCCTGTTCTGTTTGACGTCTCCTCCTCCTCCTCTTCGTGGGATGTGACATCATTTCCCCTGGCTACAGGAAGTCTGCAGTCACTTTTTGTGGTTGAATTTTTTTTTTTTTTTTATCAACAGTAGAAGGCCCCGTCCCTCAGTTTTCTTGCCGGCATTAGGGCGTAGTTGCACATGCCCGAAATTTACATCGGCGACTATTCACCTCCCATTGGCTCTCATTCTGTGCGAGGGAGGGGGCGAATAAAACATTAGCTTACGGCGGCACAGCAAATTCGCATCATCGCCGTGGTGGAGTTCAGCTTTGACGTGCTTCGACAGGCGAAGTTGCAGCCTCCTCCTCTGGCAGAGAAGTGGGTGTGGTGAACCCCACAAGGAACTGCCCACATTCAGCGCGATAAGATACCAATTTTGTTTCGGCAGGCGATGGTTGTTCGCGCATGGGTGACCGTACCCTAATACTGTGGGTAGGAGGGGTTGGTGGAGGGGGGTCAATGATTACGCTTACGTGGATTTGAGTATCCTAGTTATGCGCCTTATCCTGGTTCTGATCAAATTCAGGATATGGTGTTTACATGCACACAGAGAAACTTGGGTACTCATATCCTTGTATGCACATGATAAATACTAGTATGGCGGTCTCTGAAATCAGGATATGATGTTTGCATGTACAAACACAAAAACAGGATACTTAAAAACCTGATCAAAACCGGCATGCTCAAGTCCAACATAATCAGAGGGAAGCCAGTCAGAGAGAGAGAATGTGCTGTCTTGAGTGTGCCTGGTTCGCTTGTGGTTTATGAGGTAGCTCTTCAGACTTGGCGTTGTACAGGTGCGAAAAACCTGTCAGAATGCTCACTTTAAAAAAAATATGAATGCCTTTGCTGAAAACAGGAGCAGCTGTATAAATCATAAATGAAGGGTCAATACTGAGGCTGTAAGCAGGAGCTTGTATTAACCAGGGGCCGTGAGATATCAGTTATTCCCTAGTAAGAGAGGGTACTCTCCTCCATCTCAATGCCTGGCCTTCCCTCCATTTCACTTAGTATTTAGGCCTGCTCTTGCAGGAGCAAACATACATGTACACACACACACACACACACACACACACACACACACACACACACACACAAACATGTATAATTCATCTCCAACCGTGTTCTTTCAGTCTCTCTCTTTCTCCATCAGACCAGCTTCTCATTTCTTTATCACTGCTGCCAAGGAGGTCATCTTTTTGCTGGAGTTGCTCTGTCTGTATACAAGATGGCTTGTAAAGAAAGTAATGGATGTCTCTGAAATTTTGTGGGTGGGTTGCTAATACATCAGGGATGAACCCTATTGGTTTTGATTGCGATCGGTCAAATATTATAGCCTCCACGGCAGCCATCTTGCAATCCTGTGACGGGCAATAACTGAACTTTGCTCCCGGGGATATCACTCAAATTTTCTGGGTTGATTGGTCTCGCAGCAGGGCTGAAATCCAGCCTTACATTCCTTATGAGCCAAATTCACTAATAAGTAATTTTTTGACTGTCCTGCCTCGGCAGAGGTTTGCACTCTGAGTGCCTCTAGTTCCGTTATTTCTTTCATTCCGTTGCCTCTCTCTTATTGGTCTCACTCTATCATTGCTCTCTCCCTCTCTCTCTCCCTCTCTTGCATTGATCTGCTGTTTGATTTAGTTCAGTTAGTGGGAGTGTGTTGAGTTATCGAACTCATATCTGCTGGGATTGTAATGCTGGGATGATGAATAGTTTCTGAAGTTTTGGCTGTGTCTGCTGACGCTGCAGATAAGCCAGCTTCCCACAACTGGACCCATCTGATTTATAACGGTAGTGGTCATAATGTCCCTTCCGTCCTTGCACTAATTTTTATTAATGCCTTCATTTAAGTCTCCCATCAGCAGATTACATAAATGCGCCATCTCTCCGGTGATTTGTACAAATAACCATCTGTCTCCGCGCGGTAATTTAATTCTCTGTGCCGGCGACCTAAAACAGAGACGCACCTCCTCTCAGTCTCATCTGCAACTCAGTGAGGGGAAAAAAACGAGTGGTGATAGAATGAAAACGACATATATTATGCGTAAATTTAGCTTCAGAGATCTGAGAGCGTTCGTGCGGTTTGGAGGAGGAATTCCGCAGACTTTAGAGAGCTGAGAAGAAAAGACGAGATGGCGGAAGAAGACAAATGGGAGAAGAGAGGGGGAGATAATTGGAGGGGGAGCTCTGTCATTTTTAGCGCTGGTGGCTGGCAGAGCAGAACTGAACAGATTGGCTGTATCTGCTCTCTGACTCATGGGCAGCAGATAGCCACTGCTGGGAAGTCCAGAAACCCTCACCTCTCGCAGTTTACATCCTGTTGCTCACTCGCAGATCGACGCAGACGTTCACTTGCACATTCGCGCGTACGCACACTCGACATGTACACTCTCTTTCTCTAATGGGCACAGTCCGCAAGTCTGTGCAATGGCAAATACAAATGTTTCTCTCACAGATACACTTTCGGGCTTCTGCGCATTTGCAAATACGAATGGAAGGAAGCGTACGGACTCAGTCGTGTACGTACGGGCATGTACGTAGACAAGCAACACGGGAATACAGAAGCTCACAGACGCTGACTCATGCAGGCACATCGATAATTATCATCGATAATTTACTGTACTTGAGTTTTGGATGAGTTGCGGAAATAAATCTGTTATACGTTTTTTCCTATTGTTGGGCATTAGTGCAAGCTGGGCACTGGTGGCGTCCATTTTGTGCGATGACAGCTGCAGGATGACAGATTACACTACCCGCCCCTCATTGACTTTCAATTAGCTGATGGACATGAGGGAAATGCCATTGTCTACACTGTCTAATCACTGAGCGCCTCCGCGCTGGTCTGTTTGACTCTCATTGGTCAGCTCTGGGCAGGCACACTGCTGTCTAAAGGTCAAAGCCCCTCCCAGGTCAAAGTTCGGCAACCTTCTGACCTCAAATTGGTTATCTCCAAATTATGATTCATTAAACCATGAAGTGTTCTAACGATTGTGCATAAAATGGGACATTTGGCTGGGTTGTTAAACAGGTTAGGGCACGCCTGTCTCCTCTCACCAGCGATACAAAAAGGTCACTCAATGAGTGTTGATCGGTGAATTTGTTGTCTTGGTAATTTTTTATGTGATACTGGGGCATGTCGTGCCATTTCATAATGTTTAAGAATGAGTTTCCAGTCAATATATATTTGGGCCTCAGAGGTAGCGTTCCCATGGTGAATTGGGAATCGTATCAAACTTTAATGAATTTTGTTCAGACTTAGCATGAAAGGTCTTGTGAAGGAACTTGTTGAACAGGATTACTCATTACGCACAGTGTTGCCCTTGGGTTTCCTGGATATTTCTTCAATTTTGGCGGATTTGATGGCGTTAAGTTGCTCTTAGTCACCTCTGGGGTGTCTCTAGCTCACAATTTTTAGAGAACACAGGAAGATGAAGTTGGCTTTGCGTACTCTGAGGAAGAATTGCTCTCGAGAGCAGCGCCTGCACTCTGTACTGTGTCTTCATTCCTGTGGTCAAACAAATGATACAGTGACTGGTGCTGGCGAGCTTTGTGTTCTGACTCTGCTTGGCTTCAGGTCTTTCTTCAGACAAAAAGACAGATTGAGAAAAGAAACTCTTCAGCTTGCCTTGATGTGAGTGCAATGCAGAAAAATCAGAAGCACTTAATTTTAGAGTCAACCTGCTTTGAAAAGTGCTGAGCAAGTCTTGGGCTGTTCAAAAGTCGAGGTGTACGGGTGTGTCCTTTTTATTAAATTTTGTTTGAAGTGTAAACAGATTTTTCCACAACTGAGTCATTTAATTGCGGCAAGATTTTATAACTGGGGTTTGTTTATCATACTTTTTTCTGAATGGGGAGTGACTGAAGTTATATGCACATATTTTTTGCGTCTGTTTGAGTTCGGTGTGGCCTGCATTCGCCGCTGACTCTGTAGTGCTTGTCTTTTAACCGCTGGTTGTTGCTGGGACAAAAAAGGAATGTTTGGTCACTGACTTATGAATGCGCCGTATGTGACAATGGCAGATATGGGATGCCGTTGCCACGGTGAGACCTCGCCAGGGACCATTTGATTTGCAAGGAGTGTCAGAATGTGATTGGAAAGTGATCTACAGAGCATTTTTTTAATCTTTTTTTTTGATCTGTTGAAGACCTCGTATCATTGAAACAAGGAATTTATTCAAAATAAACTGCCTGCTTTGATCAATAAACTAATTTCAGCTCCAAATAAAACAAGGGTTATGAAAGCAAAAAATACTGATGATAATGACCTTGTGTAAAACTCGATGGACGAATAATGGGAAAATGGGCAATTAGAATGAGTAAATACAAGAAGGAATAAATCACGATTTGAACAGTGAGAGAACACCTAATAGCTAACTCTTTTACATTTTTCTATGTATGGGGGATTATGCGTCTCGCTCTGCTGTGTTGACATGTCATTTTTGAAAGGCTTCACATAGACAGGGAGTGATACATGGATAGATGTGAATGAACATGCATTCCAAAACAGCTATTGTCAAATGTGACACACAGTTTCTCGGAGCCATATTTATGGAAGCAGGCGACGATTGTGGAGGAGTTTGTTGAAGGATAATGAATAAAAATGTTTTAACAGGCCTAATTCCGTATTATACATGATGAATTTTCTCCAGTCGGCAATGGCGTAAGTCTATTCCTTTATTTGCAGTACATTTCCTAGTTGTGTCATTTTTAATAGATGTTGTGCTTGGAGAACGTTTGTTTGCTCTGGTATTACAGTATGTTGGAGGTGGAGGGGAGGTGATTAATCAGATTGGCTTTTCACCGTGGTAAATACACCTCCTTGTCCCTTGAGTAAACTCTGGGTTTCCTGTTTAGAGGTTAGCGACCTGGTGGTGGTAGTGGGGAAACAGGGACGTGGCGTCATTCTTGAAACACTATGTCCCTGCATGAAACTCATTATTGGCGTAGCCTACAGCACCAAGCTATGTTGCCCGTCCTCCCCAGCCCTTATTGTGGTACTTAATCAGAAGACTTTAAAATTCCTGCATTTTCTCCTGTTGGGTCCATGTGCGACAGTTTCTCCTGCCTCCTGATTGGGCAGGAGTGTGTGGAAGGGGTGTAGGATGACAGGACAGTGCGTTGAGTTCCGTTAATCCTTTGATATAAGGCCTGAATAGAAAACTCAATCTGAGGAAACGACCAGCGATGCAAAGAATTCTGTCTGCCAGGCACTCACACCTCGCATACACACACACTAACGGCCCATATGCCATGCAAGATGGTCTGTGCAGTGGACCAGTTCATTTATTCGGGGGGTGGGGGCATTGTGAAATTGTCATTCCCATGTGGAAATATTCAGTTGGGTGAATATTATACATGGGCTCGCAGATACGCATATGCTGAACATTGCTGTGCTGTGGTTAGAACATCCATCACTGAGGGTGTGTTGAGGATCAGTCAGAACACCGTGAGAGGACCTGTCAGGGATCGAGAACTTGGGGAGGGGGGTTTGACGGATACCGGGCGTAGCAGCATGAAGGTGTTACACTTTAAAGACAACCCATTGGCTCCAGGTTGAGTGATGTAGTCATCCGGTGCTGTAAGACACCTCCATTAGGTATTCCTGGCATGCCTGGGTGCTCCCGATTATGAAGAATGCAAAACAACAGGCAAGAGCTTCTTCGCTTGAAGCCTTCCACTTCGCTGGGGTCTCATCACGTCTGGCCTCTTTCATCTCCAGTCCCGTGTCGGGAAACATTAGCCGGATGGTTTTTTTTTTCTGGAACTATCCAACCAGGGCGCCATCTTCTCCCAGACACCCGGAGCGCACTCTCAAACTATTTATACAAAGTGAGATGTTCCTCCCTTTTTAAATTCCCTGTCGTCCTCCTCTCCTAGTAAAGTCAAGGGTTTTGTAAACTTGGGGCCCGTCAGGCTTAGGACACTTTCTTTAATAACGAAGTGGAAGAGAGAATCTGGGGACTGTTTTCGTCAAGGTAATTAACTCCAGCCACTTAAGATGATCCAGTCGGAGAGTGGGATTTCTCTAGAGCCCGTGCAACGGGGACTTGAGCTGAAGTCAAGACCTGAAAGTTAAGGGTAAATAATCTTGGCATTTCGAGTCAAAAAAAGAAAGCAATAATACGAACCATCTGTGCGAGATTTTTCCTGGCTCCGCCGTCCTCTCCCGTCTCTGTAGGTATTCCTCGCGGGACACTGGGAATGCAGAAAGCTCGGGACGGGGTTATGTAGCGCTACCGTGGCGAGGGGCAGGCCCTGGGAGGCATCTTTAAAAATCAAAGGGACAGCAGGTCAACGGCGTGATGCGGCCCGACCAAGATTTTCTTCCACGTTTGCCATCTCGCTGGAACGGTCCGAAGTGGAATTAGTGCTGGAAAAAGTAAATCATCTTGGCATTCCCTCTGCCCTCCGCTGCTGAGGAGCATTTGGCGTAACGAGAGGAGACTGTGAATGGTGGCGCTGGAGTGGGGAATCTGTGAGTGATCTGTTAGGAATCCAGTGAGCTCCTCATGGGCTAAACAGGGACTCGATGGTGAGTTTGGTTTTGGGGAGCTGGAACTCCTCGGGATCAACGCTTTAAGGCGCGTGATCACAACTGCCATTGAAATTTGTAACTTATTAATTTTCTAGTTGCAATGCAACACTCTTTAGGGATAATTGAAAGCAATGGAGTTCAGGAGCACAGAGAAGACAGAAATTTTGTAAAATGTTCCAGGCAAACCTGCTCTCTCTTCGAAGGCTTGGATGTGACAACCTACTGCTCAAATGCTCCTCAACACCTCCGCTGGGAAGTGGGTAAGGTGCTGGAGACACTTCCAGCGGCGCCACCGTCGAAAAACAAACAACTAAGACCTTCAGAGTTTGCATTGCTGAAACCTCGTACTCTAATCTTGTTCCAACATCACCGATTGTGATAAATCGCTAGCCTGGTGTACCCCTCTGGTTCCAGCTTACGTTGCATTATCAGTCGTTAACAATTGGGCCTCAGCTGGCTATCCTATGCATGAGGTGAAACCCAAGGCAATGTTTACGAGAACTTTTATCTGAGTGGGAGTAAAGCCACTGTTTCTCCCGTTCAGAGCCCATGTTTTTTTCGTCTCTGGCATCAGCAGACAGGCCCGTGGTTTCTGCCCGACTCTCGTGACAGAGACGGAGTGCAGCTGCCTAATAATGATAGGTTGAGGGCGAAGTGGAGACATGTGGGCAGGCTGAGAAGCAGTCGTGGCACGCTACCTTGGATCATCCCTCCCGAATTCGTTGAGATCTCATGAATGCCTGAGCTCACCGGGAGATTGAGGTGTGGCAGCGAGGCTTCCGATTGGCTGCTTGGCAGCTTGATAGAATGCGTGTTTGTCCTTGTGCCACGGCAACCGTGCGACACCAATGAATGAGGTCAGTCAGGATGAGGTGGAAGGAGAGATTAAAGGGAGAGAGTATGAAAAATAGAACTGAGGGAATGTAAGACTGGATGAATGAGAGGTGGGGAGGGGTTTGGAGGTGACTGGGGAGAGGGTGCTGATTGTTCAGCTTTTCAAAGTGCAGCCAGGTTTGCATCTTTTACCCATGTCACTCACCCCCTGTTTTTACTCTTGGCTCACACACACAAGCAAACACACTCACATAATTGCCTTCTTTGTGCAGTTAGGTCTTCTGGTACGACCTGAATTCCCAAACATTTTTCTCACACTGCAGTGGTGCGCACTGCTAACAAAAGATAGTGATTACATCAGATCTGTTATTACTTTTGAATGGTGTGTGTATGTGTATTGGCCTGTGTTACTGGGGTCGTTAGGGTTTATTTCATATACACAGTATTTTGCGAGCCGTATTTGCCTGGAATGTCAGCAGGGGACGTATTCCTGTAGTAACGCAGTGCAGATTCATGCTTATATCATTTTGTTCATTCTTGTGCTATAGCACAGACTACAATCTAGTAACTTCTCAAACTATGATCGTAGTTGGAATGTGTCTATCATTCTCTCTCTCTCTCTCTCTCTCTCTCTCTCTCTCTCTCTCTCTCTCTCTCATACACACGCGCACACACACACGAACACACTGAAACAAATCACATCTGAGTCGAATGCAATGGAGACAAAGATGTGGCATCCCTTCGAAAAAAATTCCTGTGACCTTTTCAATTCATCACAGAGAACGGCTTTAGTTTCCGTCTCGCAGTTTGAGAAGCGGTAGAATTTATCACCTTGGCTTGCACCCGTCGTTGCTTGTTAACATTTAGGAGGCCACGGCGGCCAGCCAGGCGTGAGCTGGCGTTACAAACCCGCATTTATGTCCTTGTGATATACATCCCTCCCAGGGCCCGGAACATGCCCTCGTTCGCCGTTTTTTTTTTTTTGGCATCGCCCACGTCTCTCCATCTATCGGCCATCTTCCCAACGACTCTCTGAGTTCTCAGGGTTTTAAAAAGCGATGTTACATCTCCAGCGTCACAACAGGGCTTTACGAAGCACCCCCGGCTAAATCGAACAGCAAATGCGGCCTCGGCCATTTATTGGTCGCTTGGAGCGCAATGTCAAACTCAATCTTCCTTATCGTGGGTATTTATAGGGTCATATATGTGTGCAATGGCCCCCGCGCTCTCCCCGATGTCTCTGAAAAGCTTTTTTTTTTCAGATGAATGCTTGCCTGTAGATTGCAAAAGAGGGATATTTGACTTCGTTTTTTTTTTTTAGCCAGAGAGAAGCGGGGTCTCGTCTTATCATCCTCTTTATTAGTCCTTTTATTTTATTTCAATGGTGAAAGTTGATGAGAATATTCAATAACGACAGTATTTCTGTTCACCACTGGGTCAGGCAGCACCAGCTGCACATATTCCCTAATAATGTCCGTTCGATCCCGAAGGCCCCCCTCGTCTTCGCCTCCCCTCCTCCCCCTTCTCTCTCCCTTCCTTTCTCACGACGTTTTCGCACTGGACGCGAAACGAACTTTTCGCGCGACGGATTACATTCAAAGTCAACACAAAGACGCGAATACACGCGAAACGCGGCTGTGGTCTGCTCATTCGGTTTGTTCCCCTTCACATTAGAACGCTCTGGTAGCTGCTCCTCAGAAAATGGATCATTTCATTATGTTACGAACATGGACAGGTGGCTCTTTCCCTCCAAAAAGTTGGGAAGGATCTCTCCGTCTTACACCTCCTCAACAAGAACAAGTGTTCAGTTGTATAACTTTGGCTGCTAAACTCTTATGTTCGGGCAGGATCTGGATCTGATGAGAGAGGACTGGTCTTGATTTGAGGTGGAGTTCCTAGCCTGGTTTGGGAAGATAACCGATGGGCATTATGGTCATGGAGTGGAGCTCGCGCTCGCAGTTTCTTTGTAGGATAGGTCTGAAGAGAAGCTGAACCATAACAGTAATTTAACCCAATTAAGCCAAGTGCTGAGACGAGCACTCCTAGCCGGAGTTCATATACACATACGGCCGCGTATGAGCCGCATATGTAATTTCTCTTTTGGTTAATGGACCCAATTATGCTCTCAAATGCCTGCACAGACATGCCTGAAGTGCTGCTCATTGACATGGTAATGCTGTGTTTTTCTAATGGTACCACATTCATAAATGACCTGTTGGGTGAATTTAGTTGGGACAAATAACAGCTCGCATGGTGGGTTATGCTGATGGAGGAGGGGTGATATCTTCTATGGGTGGGGGGTTGGGGGGATGGGCGAGGTAGGGGAAGGGTCAGCTTGCAGGGCTGGATAATTGGGGAGTTTCCTTGGTGATGAACCCGCTTAACGCACTAATGGGGGGAGGTTTGCATTGTCGTCGCACCATGAAAGAGGACCTGTGTCTGAATGCTAGTGGTGTTAAATTTGGCCAGTTTCTCTGTCTCTCTGCTGTTCTATATGCCAATGTTTTTGAATGATTCACCTCACAAGTATGTATGGTTTTCTGATCTTGACACGTAGATCATTTTGAAGAAAGTACGAGATTCACTGACTGTGGTTTTACATTGTCAGTCCAGGGCTCCAGAGTGCGATTAAAATTTTTACATGACCATCTTTGAGAATATGAGAGTTGAAATGATAATTTTTTCACCTTTATGCGAGTGAGCCAATTTGGGAGCAACAGTACCCTGCAAAGCCAGAAAGTACCCTCAAATCTAGACAGAACACTTCCATACCCTCCGTTTTCAGACATATGCATGCACAAGTCTAGAAGACAGATGAAAAGGGCTCACGCCAGTGTTGGAATTTAAAGTAAAACTATATCAGGTGTAATCAAGACAGACACACATTGTCATTTCATATTATCTGAAGACAGATCATTGTGAGAAAATACCCCATCTATGCCAGTGCACATCAGTGCCTGTAGGAAACGGCTTATGCTACACCCACAATTATCGCAGTCAGTTTCTCACTCAGAGTATTTTGGATGAATAATAAATAATGGCATGTGCATGCCTTGTTGATGTTCCGTGACATTGAGGTTTATTTGATCTAATCCGTGATCGCTTTTTACTAATAAATTCAACATGATTAAAATAATACAAGCATTTTTATTTGCCTCTAAATTTCGGTCATGGATTAGTCCGTCTCGCAATGGTGGCGTGGTGGGCTAGCTTTAACATTAGCTTTGCGTACATTGGCGAGGATATGTGAAATTACTTTTCAGCCATTTGAAAATCATTTCACATATCTGAACAACAGAGAAGATGTGCAAAACGTATACAGTCCTATATTTACGGTGGTATGTTGTCTACATTGTCAGAGACGATACAACGGGTCTGGACTTATTAGTTCAACCACTGCTCGTAGCAGAGAAACTAAAATTTCAGTTTAAAATGTTTTGCAAACATCTAATCGCGAGTCACTTTCATTCATTACATCAGTGTGAAACTGTGGTTTGCAAAATAAGTAACTTTTCATCAGCATGCGAGGTGATTTGATTAATCAAAAACAAAAACAAAAAATAAGAAAAGAAAAGAAGTATGTGACGTAAATCTTGTGTCCATGGGTCCCGGCGGGAAAGGTGGTTGTACCAGTGAGGTAAGTTAGTTGGGATCCTTGGTATCATAGCCATGGTCGTTCATTTACATGACTTGTGAAATTGGATGTAAATCTACTGATCTAAATTTGCCAAGGGGAAGTCTACGACTTTAGTTGGATGGTCTCACTTTGTCCAAGGCAACATGAGAGCAAGCATTCTGTCATTTACACACACACACACACACACACACACACACACACACACACGTCTATGGACTATCGCACATGTGGGCACACAGGCATATGCCCGCACACATACAGCAGAAAAGGCGCAGATTACTCTGTCCTGCTGTCGCAATGTCGTCCTCACACGCAGAAAGCTGCGAGTTGTGATTGGAGCAGAGGCTGCGACTGGTTGAAGCCCTGGCAGCAAAAGAAGGGGGGTGACAGGGAGAATCCAGTCGGGATTAATTTCCTGCGAGATGCGGAAAATCAGCGTCTCACTCTACACTGGTCAGAGAGGAGGACACTGAAGTGACGAGGGAGTGTGTGTGTGTGTGTGTGTGTGTGTGGGTGCGTGTGAGAGAAAGCGAGGAAAAAAGCAGCCGGAATAAAGACTCAAGTGCGCATTCCTGAGAGGAGAAGGGATTGAATGACTCGAGAACAGCGTAGCCTCTGGTGGCACCGGCGGCCGTCGCTATCAACTGTCTGCTCAGGCTTGGCTCCTGACATCGCAGTCAGAGAGCGAGGACTCTGGCATCCGTCATTAGCTCAGACAAAAGGAGCGGCGCTGCCAGCTCTCCGCTGCGCTAGCCGCAGGAAGTTGAGCGAAATGCCTTTAATGTAACTGACTGCACTCTTGGCGATCTTTCCTCGTCGTATTGGTCGAAAACAAATACGGAAAACAAACTTCTTTATCGCTGCATCAGCTAAAGCGAGCGCTTGTTTCCTCATTCGAGTGGGCTGGCCACAGACTGTGCCAGAGTGAAGTGCGGCGAGGGCCGACTGGGAGATGGAGACCCGCGTACCTCCGCTCTTCAAATCTGGGTCGTGTTTTAACGCTGCTTTGCTCAATTCGTTTACTGTGTCTAAGTGGGGAGTGGGGGTTTGCCCTGGCTGTTTGGGTCCATTACAAGTGATCTCATTTCCCATTTACAGCGAGTGACCAGGGTTTTTTCCCTTCAGGGTTGGGATGGTGACTCATGGGGCAAATGAAGATATTGGAGAATAAATTGCAGCACAGTCCATTTAAACAAACCCTTTCATTCTGCGAGCTCGGACGCACACGCACGTGACGCGCATATTCTTCTCAGTATAAACACAGGCATACTCACATACACCTAAGCAGCTGCAGCTAGACTCACAAAAAACTAATGAAGAGATTGGAAACTCCTGTCATTATTTTCATGGATAAGGGGGATTAAGTTAAGGAGGTTAGTGGAAGGGTAAGTAATATAAGACAGTATGGTGATGCTGGGGACTCTTTAAAGGTCATCAGCTACATCTAGGGTTCAATCCCAGGCCATTTCTTACAGCAGCCGGCAGCAGGGCTGGATCCCCTTCAGAGACCCGACTGACCCCTCATAGGAACCGGGGGCCGAAGGATTCGTTTCAGAGGCCGTCTGACTTCAGGTCATTAGCCCTGACTCTCAGTGGGGTGCTTCTGTGGGAAGTTTAGGAGAGAGTTATTCTTCCTGTATTCCCTGCTGCTCTGGGGAGGAAAGGGTTGAGGTCATCAAGGGCAAAGGAGGGGGGGCGGGGGGGTAATTATCGTTGATTCTCAGTCAATTATACCCTTTTATCCCCTCTGTCTGTGTCGGAGGCGATAGCATCAGCGGAGCTCGGAAGTCGAGACATTGCAAAGAAGGACTTCCTCGCCGACAGACTATTGTCTGTCCCTCTGAACTGGAAACACTGAAGCCTCGCAAAGAAAAGGGACACGTAGCGATAGTCGTCATACTTGGTGCCACGATTTGTTGTGAGCTCTGATGATGCGTGTTCAGTATAGTATACGGTCTTTTGGCTGTGTGTAGGTCACCGGTCTCTGACAGTAAATAACTTGTTAGCAGTTTTATACTGAGAAGCTATGACTTTGAGGTGTGTGAGAGAGAGCTGTAGGGAGGTAGCGATTCAGCTTTTGAGTTTTGAGAAACTGAATAAAGTGGGGGATGGGGGCTTTGAGTTTGTGGTAGAGGAGGAATTGAAAAGAAACAGAACCGTCAGGGTCGTGTTTCATGAAATAATAGCTGTAACTGAGGAAAAAGAAACGAAGGAGAAGGCGCTGTGAGACTGAGAGGGAATCGGCATCTCCTTCTCCATCCTGGCCTGCGGAAGACAGCGCCAGGGAGAAAAAAAGGCCTGACAAATATAGCAGGGTCCTTACAATCCGAGCATTGTGTGCGTGTCCAAGCGCTCTTGTACGTTCGCACAAACACTGACTGCTATATAGTGATTAATGGGGCTTCTGCCACATTCTGTTGATTTTAATATGCATCTGTGACCGACTAATAATTTCTGTGTCAACAAATCTTACGATATAAATTCAGTTTGCACCGTGTGTGCGTGCGTGCTGTGTGTGTGTGTGTGTGTGTTTGTATGTGGTTTATCGATAGATGAATCCCACCAACGTCTGCAATCACTTGGATACAAGAAAAGCCAACCTGCTGAGCTGTGTTACTGAGCCAACTTGAAGCAGTGACGTCTTTACTATGGGCTGGGGGCCAGTAGACATGCAGGAAATTGCTGGCTGGGGTGCAGAACTCTCCCTGCTTATTTAAACCAATGTTAAAGGCTTCCCATTAATGAAAGCTCGCTGATATAATGCAGTCACCCGTACAGGATGTTGTGTGTCCGGGGATATGCCCGTAAATGGCCTTGTCCTTATTGATGCCTTTATTATTGCTATTCTGCAGAGGTGATAGCCGGGTGATTTTCGGGGTGCTTTTATTGGCTGGTTAGATGGTGCTGTAATGGACTGTTTTCAGCGGCGCAGATGGAGCGCGAAGAGATCCTTTGTGAAGAATCGTACTCTTGGCCCAGCGAAGGGTGCAGCGATTGCTCTAATCATGTTGTGTATTTGCATAACAGATGCCGTCGTTGGTCGAAAGGCTCAGTAGTAGAGAAGTCTCGACGGCCTGTTGGGTTTATGTCTTGACAGGCTTAGGAGAAGCAGGAGTCGGTGTGTGCTAAACTACTTTGTTCAAAAGGACGGGCAGGATCCAAATAACCATTCACAATATTTCATTCATCGCCTATTCGTCTGAGATAATTTTGGTTGGGCAAACAGTCATATTCATAAGTTAATACATTAACGGTAGAAAAATTGTGCTGTTCCAAGCTATCAGCAAATGCTGACTTATTCCAACAAAACAGTAGTGAGGTCATTCAGCGACTCTGCCAGAGCAAACAGCCCCCACTCCAGCCCTGACTGGCTCTTTAATCTCGCCTTCATCCATCGTCACTTCTTGCCATTGGAAGCCACTCTGAACGAGTCACATGTTCTGAGATGTTTAATCATCCCCCCCGTGAGGACAGTGGCCATCAGGGATGGTTGGTTTTGTTGTTTTCTTTTTTTGTAAAGCTTTTATATAAATCTATGTACAGAAGTACAGTATGTGATTGGTCCAGACGTTTTTGTGCGATGTAGTATATTTTACTTTTTTACTGGAGGTTCTGTCTGCCTGCCAACTGTACATTGGGCGGTGTTGAGGAAATTGCAGGATTGTGGTTACAAGTGAAAATAGCCTTTAAGAAACTTCTGAGTAGCGAGTTAAATCATGTCTCTGTTGGCTAATCCATTTGAGCAAAATAATTTTGTTGCAATTATCAAAATAAATATTTTAGATCATTCCAGTGCTATTTTTGTTGAGTGGATCGATCTCATGTTACATGTACCACTGGAAAAGGAGGAATAGGAGGAATTTTTATATATATGCAGCATGGTATTGCTGCACAGGCTCAGCCAATGGGGAAAAAAAATCTCATAAACTCAGGTGACTGAATTGTTCCTTTAAACTTCTGAGCTGTCAGTCTGCGGTGGCAGCTGTAGGGAATGGTGTCGGCTCAGTTTAAGGGTTCCCACGGCAACGTCGGCTCTTCATTGCCATCCAACCAATTCCAAAACACATTGGCCGCAAAGCCCCGCCCAGAACCGCAAGGCGATTTTCAATGCGTGCGAGAGGGCGATGGATCTCTGCGTTGCTTTCTCTCGCTGCCTGTAGACACTTCAGAGGCCGATGTCAGAGAGATGAGCCCCATTGTGTACCGCGCAGGTGCGTGTCGTCCCATGGTCTGCCGCAGACCGCAACTCTCCATGGCCCTCCTTGAAGATCCTTTTTAGTTGATATCTGCTGCAACGGACACAAAAAACTGGGTTGCAACGCTGTGGTAGAACTTTGATAATTATATAACCCTGACCTCATAGAGTGGAATCTATATCTAACTGTCTGGTTGAAAATAGTCTCCCCCCCGCAAGAATTAAGTCATAGGTTCTTCGACTTAATATCTAATACAGGGCTATAATGTAAGTCTCTAGATGTGCTTTTCTGCATATACTGGATATGAGTTTTTTGGTTTTTAATATCTGCAGTAGCAGGAATCTGGGTGGTATCCCCTCGCCCTTACCCCTCGGTGAACTAGCGGCAGATAAAGCTGTGTGATTGGCAGAAAAAGTAAACACAAAAAGGCATACAGGCATTCTGAGTGTTGTTATAGAGATACCTCCCCCATGTCTCGCTGCTCCTTTTGGCTACAGACGGCTCTCGCCAGCATGATATGGGTCTTGTTTTACTTCGATTTTCTTTTCCCCTTTCAAAAAACTATGAACCCCCACCTTTTTGCCTACCCTCGTGCCCCCCGCCAAAAATGCCTGCAAGCTAATTGGCATCATTTCGTCTTTGTTCAATACATTGTAACCTCTCGCAGTCGGCCGCCTTATCTCGTATCTGTTGTCATACTTTAGAGATGGCGAACTGAAAACACAGGATCCAGGCTCTGGCGGTAGGGGAACGATTTATCTATCGCAGCGGGTTATCTTCTCTCCGTGCTTTCTCTCTCCGTCTCTTCGCAACGCACACCCACACACGCACCTACTCACGGGCACCCACACTCACCATCGCACACACACGCGCACGCGCGCGCAAGCACACACTGTGAGCAATTGCATTCAACATTTTCAGCTCCATTCCTTCGAGGAATTAAAATTCCAAATTGCAGGATTTGGGGAGCAGTTTCTGATTTGTCATATGCTAATCTGTTTTATGATTTATGACGCAGCACTACTCCCAGGTGGTGTAAATTTCATTGCAGAAGGAGTACTTTGGGACTACGCTACAGAACGCCCAGGAAAAAGAAATGCACAACCCCTCCTTCCCAACCGCTCTTTGGTTTCCCTTCCTTTATCCATTTATTTTTATTCCATTCTCCATGGAAGTGCCTTGACCATATTCCCACTCGCGCGAGCGGCCAAGTTAGCTGGGGCTGTACCGCGGCGCTTCTTGTTCCTGGCTGATATTCCCGCTGTACTGCAGCCATGATTAAAAAGCGGAATCTTTTTTGCTTCTCTGACAGGCTCCTCAGATTAGCTGGGCTCTCCAATAACACACCGCTCCCTCTTTTATACGCAGCAGCCGCGACCACCTGAAATGCCAACTTTTGACCTCACCTTCCCCTCCCCCTGCCCCAGATGGGCTTGGTCTTTCTCTTTTGGTTAAATTGCTGTACGAGGCACCTGGGTTTTGCGGACGGCCTGCATGTGGAGAAGTTGTTATTTTTGCAGTGGGGGTGATGCGGAGATCCTCTTATATAGAATACTGGCTGTCTTCTGGGACACCTGATGTGCAGATAAGATCTCTTCATACCACCTGGCTGTTACAGGAAGCTGAGGGTACCTGCTGACCAGGTGCAGTATGGAACACTGAGTTTTAAGATGGCCCTGCGCTGTTTCATTGTCTGAGTTAGACCACCTGACATATTTCATCCATTTAGAGGCCAACACAAGATTATTTATATCCCCCGCTCAAATTAGAGCTAAGGATATTGCAATGGATATGTAAGGACAGGTTTCTGCAGAAACTAGTTTATTTAGATGAATGAAATGTTGTGTGTGCATGTAATGAGTCTTGACCTTCATTGAGTTTGAGTCCTGATTTGATGACTATGTCATCTTGTTGAAATTACAATTCAGGCACACAAATTAAAAGTTTAAAAATAGCATTTCATAAGGAATAGTGAAAATCAAATTAAAAGTAAAATATTCTATATGTTCGCGCACACACTCACATGTGCAGGCATACATAAACTATGTGGACTTATATTGAATGAAATTTGGATATGATATGGACAGATTGTAATAAATTTTCAGACTGTGAGTACAGCATTTTTGAGGTAAATACGTGCCTGACTGGCTAATTTCCACGTTAGCTCTCTGTCACTGTGCTGGTCTGTTGACTGCGCTAAAGCTTGGAGCTCTTAAGCAACAAAGCAGTGTAAACAAACGCTACGGGGGCGCGAAGTGAACAGTCACGGTACAGGAACTAATTGACAGATTGACACTGGGATGGGTGTTGTTTGGCTGTTCAGAGGTGGTCTCTCCTGGTTCCTCCAGGCTAGGGCCAGAATTCTCACAACTCACCCTGTAACAGACAGCTGCTCGACCGGGGAACGCTCCTAAAGAAGGCGAGTGTTTTCCTCCTGGTGCTGTAAATTTCCCGATATTTGGGAATATACTGTACTTTAGTGTTGTAGCCTTAAATTTCACCCTCCGGTGTGGTTTAGCTCAGCACCCCCCGAGGGCCGGGCTGTAAATCAGGCGCAGGGATGTTTTCAGTGCTAACAGTAGCAGGGCGGCCTTTAAAATGGAGGATGGAGCCTTGTACGCCTGCACTTTGGCTGTATTTGCAGTGGAGTACACTCCTCTGGTAGCACTAGCCTACGTTGCCATTTATTAATTATTTGCTTAGATTTCTAACTATTGCGTATAAGCTCCTAAAAAAATGGCATATAGTAAAAAAATGTATAAAACCATGGTTTCACTTATTCTAAACTGCGTGCCATTTTCGTTGAACAGGATTAAATTAATTTGTGCATTATGTATTAATTCAGTTTTTTAACGTTAATTTTGTTTAGAAATCCAAAATTTCCAAAGTGGCATTTGCATCATTTCAGTTCATATGCTCTGTTTTTAAATGAGACTCCAGGACATCCCTTCCCTGTGACTCACCTGTGACCCCTTGCAGCCGTCCCTGGATGCGATACTGGTCTCTGCCTCACTCCTCTAAGTGTTAAGTGTTTGCTTTTAACATCAATGACCAGTGAATAGTTACTACATTCCTTGCATTTGCACTCCCTAAATGGCGATAGGGCAACTCAAAAGGGGCCTTGTCTCTGCACTGCCTGTTCCCCACCCATTTTCTCTTCCTCCCTCCTTCCCTCTCTCCCTCTGCCTCTTCCTTCCTCTCATTTAATGCGCGGCCGTGTTACGAATCCTTCTCAGACATGGATGCGTGTTGCGTTTCATCCTGGGGCTCATCTGGTAGTGTTTAGCTGCCATGTGGAAGTGTTTGGGCCCGGGACGCATGCTGATCAGGAGAAGATGTGCCCCCACCGAACCCCGCCGCACATGTTCCCAGCGTGGGACCCCCGTTCCGCGCGCCTCACACTTGTTTACCTCTCATTCCTCTGTCTGTTTTTCTTTCTCTCTCGAACCCAAACGGGCTTTATTGGCATGGCACGCACCGAGCACGGCACCGCCAGAGCGTTCAAATTATTCGCGTAAATCAAACCTTTGTGATCATGTTCTTAATAAAGAAAAATGCGAAACGCGATGCGTCGTTTCCTGTGATTGTCTACTCTCTCTCTCTCTCTCTCTCTCTCAGCCTCGTTTTACTTAATTGTACAAAAATTATGGCATTCCTCTTTTACCATCTCTCCATCATTCACCCCTCCATCTCTGTGATAGCTGTGTATCTGTTGAAGTGAAGCGGGATTTACAGACCTATGGTGTCGGGAGCAGGGCTGAGCTCATATTGCGATGAAATGAAAGCAGCCATGACGAAGGGATAAAAGATCTGCCATTCCTCCCTCTCCATCCGTTTCCCCCCCCTTTTCCTTTTTTTATACGCTGTCTGTTTCTTTTAAACAGCGGGGATCTTGTTTCACCCCGACCCCGTCTTTAAAAGCTGATGTAATGCCAACTTTTCATCTTCTCTCGAGAATCGCCCTGCTCTGCCTTCGAGCCTCAGTCCGCAGGGCCCCGTCCCATTATTACTCGTCCGAATGCCGGGCCCCAAGAGCGTAGCCCCCATAAACTCCAGGGGGACGGGGGCCGGTATTGTAAGTAATGCAATTTACAAGGTTTTTACTTGGCTTTGTTTCTCAATTTCCTCCTCATCCCTGCGCCAAATATGCGTGTTTGGATGGAGCCTCGATAAACTGATGCAGACCGTTTTTGTTTTCTGGAAATTATAGTTTGGCTGCAGCTCATCTTTGACAAGTACCTCATTTATATTCCGTCACATCCTTATACATACATAGATACGCGCAGACACATACACACACACTCATGCACCATGAGGATTTGCACTCTTTTCTGTGGCGGTATGGCCTAAATGCAGCCTAAATGCGGTTAGCTGTAAGACATGGCGGAAGGGTGGCTGTGTTTCAAGGTTGCCAGTTGGGTTACCTTACCGTATTTACTGCATCTAATATAATAAAGTGTTCATATGGAGATGAGGCCTCTTGAACACGTGTAAGCTGGAGCTTGATCTCCTTGTTTAGCTGAGGCAGTGTGTAGATCCCTCCCTGTGAGCGTGTGTAACAGGGAGGCCGAGGTCACTGTATGGCAGCGCTCCGGCTGTGTCCATGATGAGCAAATAAAGCCTCCGCAGATGCTGTTATGAGAGGCAAGCGCGCAGAGTGAGGGTCATGTACCTCTGCTTGGGGAAGCGGCCCGTAATCACCCTGACAATGTCCACATTTGCTCCAAAATCATCATTTATCTCTCTCTCTAGTTCCCTCTCTCGCTCTACCTCCTGGTTTTTTTGTTAACCCTTTCAGCGCTATAGGCAACTATAGTTACCCAATGATGTCAGATATCAAAATCAGACGCTGTTGAAAACCTATCATGTGGCAATTTGTTTAAAAGAGCACCCCGCAGGGTAGCTCTTTTAAACAAGTTGCCACGTGAAAGGTTTTCAACAGCTCAGGATAACTACATTTTTATTTCCTTGAATATAACATAACATAACATGAATGGCGAGAACAGCCCATTCATACCAACTACGCTCGCCAGTTTCTTTATACTATTGTGAATATATCCCTTCAGATACTCAATGAAGGGTTAAGCCCCTCTTTCCCTTTCCCTCTCTCGCTCTTCGTCTCTCGCTCCCGCTGCCCGAGTCTTGAGTTTTATCTTGCCTTTATGACTCTGTGTGTGCTGGACACTGTGGACCTGAAATTCATCCACTTCCTGTCGCGGTGTCCTCCTCACAGGAAGTTCCTCGTGACACCCCCACACCCTCCACCTCCGCACACGTATCCCCCCCCCTCAATCTCTCCTCTTCTTCTTTCGTCTCTCCCTCTTGCCAGCTGTGGAGGGGAGAGCCTCTTCACGCCCCCCCCGGCTCTTTCTTCGCCACATCCTGAGGGCCTGAGGTTACCCCAGCCCACCCGCCCGGGGCCCAGTGCTGGTGCAGACTCTGCAGCTGTGAGCTGGGCTCTGTGGTTCTGGGGTGAGAGGTTGGACTGGGGGGGTTCTGTGCTGAGCTGGCGGGGGTTCTGGGGGTCCAGAATGGCCGTTCGAAAGATTATTTGAATAAGACCCAAATTGCAGACCTTGCGTGGGTGGCGGGGACAGTGCATTATGGGTAGCGGAGGAGACATTTTGTTCCCAAAAAGAAGGAATTGGTGCAAAATGCCTGCACTTGGCTAAATCTCTGAAACGTTGGTGTAGTTTGGTTGCCTGAACGTATCTCCGCCTGGGCATTTACCCAGTGTTCGACTTACGGGCTTTTGGGCATCTTGAGAAGTCAACGAATCAGTGAAATGAAATAATCCACAAAATCTGCGGCTACACTCATCTCTCAGGTAGGAGGCCTCTGGCTTCGCTCTCGCCCTGGGTCTGCCTCTCAGCCTCCGCTAGCGTTAGCACATGTGCGCAGCATGCGAGTCCCTGGGACTTCTCGTATGGGGGGAAATTTATCTGCGGAGATGCAGAAAAAGAGTGTAATTGAAGCTGCATGCGCATAATAACGGTTCCAGCTGCTGCGCTCAAAACGGATTACATTTCCCCGCTGTATGCTCTCTGTTTGTGATTCGCAGCGGAGTACACGGGTAAAGGGGATTTCGGCGATTCGCTCCCTGTTAGACGCAGACAGGCAGGGTTATTCATGTAAAATGCTGGAATTAAGGGGGGGGGGTCTCTAATTGTGCTGACATCCCCAATTAAGGACCCCCTGAAGGGTATAGATGTGGTGACGTCACTCTCTTGGCGCAGCCACAGGAAGTGAGATCAGAATTTAACAGCATTCTTGCGTATATACGCATAGCGCCAATGAATTTCTGCGCAGTCACAAGCACAGGCTTAAACTGTACCGCTGTATGCCTGAATACCTTTTCTCCTGCCCCTGTTCCATTAGAGTTACTCTGAACCAATCAAGTCAATTATCTTCATTTTCGCTTCCATTGTGCTCTTCGCAGAAATGCTTTTGTGAAGTACTGTAGCTTTACTGAAAAATAGAAAGTGGTAAAGTAAGTATGAGTGTAAAGAAGCCTCAGAAATCTAACATGTGGATCTGCTCGTCCTGAAGTGAAAGCAGTGGGGTTGCAGGAGCGATGCTGATGTAAGAGGTGGCCGGATTGTAAGGGGGTCTGTGGTTAGGGTGGATCGTATGGGGAGCTGCTCTCTGGGTCCCTGGTTCATGGCTGTTTGCTCTGCATGTGCACATGTAGCTCCAGAGGTCACAGGCGGGTCAGGTCTAGCGGCCTGACGATGGATGGAAACAGTGGTCGAATGAGACGGGAGAGGAGACGTGACAAACCGAGACAGAGAGGCAGTGATGAATACCGGCTGAGATAGGGAGGGATAGAGAGAGGGACAGGGGTTGGATAAGTGTCCCCGGGCATGGGCGAAGAAGTGTCCTTAATTTGTCAATTGCTGCAGGTGTCTTTATATGTGTCATTGACCCGTTCTCTACTGGTTTTACACTGAGGATATCATTTGTAGACCCTACATGGTATGTGTCAGCGGCTCAGTTGTCGAGGACCGGAGATTTGTATATTTGCCTCGTACCTGCATGGTGATAAAGCTGTCGTGCGCGAGAGCCAGCCAGCGAGACAAGTCCGAACACGCCTGAAGACTGAGGTGGACTTTTCCTCTCCTCGTACAGTGCCACAGGGCGATATTCAATAGCCTCCACGTTTGTGTAAGTTCGCCCCTGCAAGGAATGCACAGAAATGATCCATGTGCACTTGCAGTTTTTATATTATTCTTAAATCACTGAATCCACACCCGGGTACACGGGAGTGAGGCGGCGGAAGTTATCATTAGCTGGATTGTAAATGTGGAATTTGTGGAATGGAATCAAAAATAACTATCCTTAGGGTCTCTGTGGAAAGTCCAGCGCAGCACAGCTGAGGAGCGGAGGGGCCTCCTTTATGAATGAGCCGCACTAAATGTGTAATTGTGTGGATATTATTTTACAGCTCTGGCCGTTATTACTGTAATTCCCCGTAGATGTTTCCATATATTTTATTAATGTAGTAATTAATTTCATGTGCTGTAAACTTCCTTTGATGGTTCAATTAAACCGCCTGATACTAACACCAGTATTTCTCATTCTACATTTTAGTGTCTCTGGTAACACAACAATGTGCTGTAGTGTGCTATTCTTTATTTTAAAAAGTATGTAGTTTATTTTAAAATGCCTGTCCTGCAGCTGCTCGGCTCAGAAGCGCATGTCCTTCCCCCTTTTTGGAAGTTATATTTTACAAGAGCAAAAACTCCTAATTACAGCAAGATGGAAGATGGAGAGAATTCTTCCCTCCAAGTTTTTCTGGGTCCATTTCCTAAGTGTTGCCATCGCTATTGTTCTGTTTTTTTGGGCCGTGTTGGATGTTAGGCAGTGCATTCAAGTGAAAATTGGCTTTTATTGGCTTTAACAAAGTCATACAGTTTAAAACAGAAACAATTCCAACAAAAGCTCAATAAAAATAGAGATATTCATTGGGCATGGACATACATTCAAAGAATAAGGACACATAATTCCAACAGCATAATACAGCAAATACATAAGAAACTTAACCCAAGACTAATCAACATGAAAACCAAGCATTACTAAAGTAAATGAAAATAATTCGCAACCATGTAACAACTTGGGACACATTCAATAATCAAAAGGAACACGAATTTAAGAAAATTTTATAATGCATCAACATAATAACTTTAATTATTTAATTACTTCGTTAACATAAAACACAAGGGTTGATTTATATAAATACAAACAATTTATACAACTGTAAACAATTTTAAGTAAATTCAATATTCAAAGGAAAAATAAAGGAAAAATTCAAATAAGTGTCTAATGCCTGATAGAAAGGACTTTTATTCCAGGCAAAAAACCATAAGATATACACAACACAATCAAAGTCAAAGCAAATGTAAAGTAAGGGTAACCCAACAAAAGAAGAATGAATGTCCATGCCTTAAACCAGCTCGGGTCTCTCCCCCAACAGGCGTCTCTCTCTCCCAGATGGGCAGGGTGGACTTAAATGACCAGTTCTTTCCAATGGTCCACCCCCCAAATCTCTCGAGCCAGGGCTTGATTTTTACGAAAGTCCACCACAGCGCTGTCTTGGAGGAGCAGTTGTATTCTCCTCCTGAGGGTGACCAGGTCCACTGATGTATTGAAAAGCCCATAATAAAACTCTGTAGACATGTGACTTGGGATAGCCAGCAGTGCTGAGATTGTTCTCACTGCTGGGTTTGAGGGGAGAGGGGCATTTTGGGTAACTCCTGAGGGGTCACTGTTAGTGCTGTGTTGTCGATGATGCGTCATTCTGGAAAAACCAATGTTAGGCATTCACTTCATTCTCTTACGCACACACACACACACACTCAACACATTTTCATATTTACCTGCATGTCTTTTAGCGAAGTGACATCAAAGACAAAACCAATGGAGAGACACGATGCAGAACAATGACAGGGGCATCGGCGAGTGAAATACGAATATAGGGAGCAGCACGGTTACGCAAACATACATCACACATTCATGCACACACACCCATGCAAACTCGCTCACAGACTCCCCTCAGCCTCCCTCGCTCTTGACTATACAGAAAATTCCTGGAGTGTTTGTTTTTAAACGAGACCAGTCCATCTGAAGTGGAGTGCGGTTCGTGTTTCTGCCCTCTGCTATATAAGCGCTGAGATAAGTATGGTCCTGCCGTCCCTATCTATTATATCTCGCTGCCTATTTCCAAAACAGCGTACCCGAGTCGTTTCGGTATCCGCCGTGGTAATGTCTCCCACATGCCCTGTCCGTCTGCTGAACCGGGGTCGTCCCAGCGCTCAGTAGGGCCTCCCCGAAACATAGCAGGTACGACCGCCTAATTCTGAAGGGGTTAGTGCTGGATTTTTCTGTATTCAGTGCTGGAATGATTCCAGTCCTGCTTTATTGCCTTCGATTAAAAAGTGTTTTCTAGTGGGCCATGCTTTGGGATACAGGTCCCAGGATGCCCCAGAGGAAGGGCTCGAAGGTCTGGCGGTGTGTGGGGCTGCGGTGTGGATGTGGGGCTGGAAGACCGAAATGAACATTTCCCTTCCCGCCAAAAAGCACTCCTGTGGTTTTTTATTTTTGTCTCTTTCTCTCCTCCAGTTTAGCCGAAGAGCCGCTGTTTATTGAACTAAGAGGTGCCAAGTCTCTCACACACACACAACTCTCGCTCTTACCCTCCATGTCTCGCTCTCTCTCTGCCTGCGGTCTGTCCCACTCCCTCCTCGCTCACGCACGGAGTCCATTAACCGTCCTGATGTTGAGAGTTATGAACATGAAAATAAATTACGACAGATAAGATCACTGGTCTCCCCGTCTCTCTCTGTTCGGTGGTGGGCCTGGCTGGGGTTGGAGTTTCCTGTTAATGGTGAGTTTCTGGATTTTTTTAGGTCCTCGCTTCCAACTTAGTCCCTTAGTGCGGATTATTATCCCCTGCCATGAAGTGCAATGGGGGATATTGACTTGGGGACCATCCGTTCGTCCGTGCGCACCTCTGTCTGTCCATGCATGTATCTGTCTGTCCAGGCCACAATGGGGACAAGATTTCTCTGAAACTATTACACCTAGACGCATGAAATTTTGTATGCTTAACAAGCTACTCATGATCTACGCTCAGTCCAAGAATGGTGGTCGAAGCATTTCATTTCACAGAGTTATAGCCCTTGATTGTGGTGAGGAATAGTGATGATGCTGTTGTCTTGTTATTCCAAAGTTGTGGGCTCATGGTAATTGGAGATTCATGGCAATTCACAGCGTACGGGATTGTCTACTCCATGTAGCCTTGGCATCGGATGAACAAAGTGGTCAACACAACAAAGGAATGCAGCTTTTCATCGATAATAGTGGTCATTCTATGCTTAAATAAATGAAATACCGGCCACTGGCTTCATTTTTTTCATGAACTCCTCACTTGCACGTTCTTTCATAGATACGGGCAGAAACACCATCGCTCTTCTGCAGGAATTGTTTCTTCTAAAGGCAGTTGCAAAATTTTTTTAAAAGGCATCAACTGAAATCCGCGACCTTATTACCTTGACGATTTGAGTTTCGCTGAAGGGATTTTAATGTCCTTCTTATTTATTTTCCCTCAAGGCAAAAACAGATGATGAAAGTGTGTCCAAACCACCCATTTACAGGCATCAGCTGGTGATTTGCCCAGATATGACTGCGTGGTCTGGAGGTTGCAGCGACGGTTCACAACATGATATCGCTTGAAATACGAACGTTCACAAATAACTCCCCCTATTCCAAACACGTACTGACCGCCCTCCTACAGGAGCCAGCCTGGGTAATATGGGCAGATCCGAGGAGTAGTTGAAGAGTTTGGCCGAAGATTGCGAGTCACGAGATGTTGCAAATTGCTAAGGGTCGTGACTCTGGCAGTAGCAATTCATTGAGAAATGTAGCACTTCGGCTTTTAAAATTCATCTACATTCACTGTTAAATTTTTCAGCCCTAGCTAGCCTAGTAACTCCATTCAGTGGTTCATTTGCAGGTAATGCAGCTGCTGTAAGGGTTTCGGGCTCCGAGAGGGAGCGCGTACGCAAATTTAGCATTACCGCTCCGTGTTTATGACAGTGTTTCTGGGCCGTATCGTCATGTTTAGCGCCCAGGCCGACTCCGCTCAGCCTGCTCCGCTGGTACACCCCGGCGCCAGAGGACTGAGTGTCTCTTCTAACGGAGATGAGCTCAGAGGCCAGGAACGAGCGAAAGTCCAGGGGGGTGAGAGGGAACACCACAGGATCCTGTTCCCCTTTCTTTGACTTTTTGGGTGGGGGTGGGGGGCAGATCTGTGTTTAAGGAACGGAGCTGGTTTGCCACAGTCATGTAATACACGTAAGACATGAATGGGATTCTTGGACAACACAAAAAATCAGTTTCGTACATTTTTGAATGGACACGCATGCACACGTCCCCACACATACAGTCAAACACATTTACACACACACATACACACATACGCACACACACACACACACACACACACACACACACACACAGTACGGACCACTGAACTCCCAGCGGTTCGGGGAATCAAAGACCGCGTTAGCACATCACCGCCGGGGGCTCCTCTTTGAAGTAGGCTGCGGGGAAGAGGAGGATTTGAGGGAGAACGGAGGGAGGGAGGGAGGGATTGAGTGAGAGAACGAGGGAGAGAGAGAGAGAGAGAGAGAGAGAGAGAGAGAGGGAGAGAGAGCGTGAAGATTTGGGCCCAGAGGGCAGGTCTATAGGTGAGCTGTATGACTGCAGTATAGTTTTCAAAGCACTTCAGTTCACATCAACACATTAGTTAGACAGTCCATTCCCACACACACACACACACACACACACACAAACTCACCCTTCTCCCCTCTGTGTGTTCGTCTCCCTCTGTTCTCTTCTCACCCCTAACTCTCTCTCTCTCTCTCTCTCTCTCTCTCTCTCCTGCCCTCCATTTCTCTCATTAGCTGCTTTTTTTTGTAGCTAATGAGATCACTGTATCGATCGGTGCGCGAGAGGGCGAGCCTTGCGTGGCGGCAGGGTGTCTTGTGTTGTTTTTAATTTTCTGCTACGTGTCAAAGGAATTAGAATGTCAGAAAAGAAGGGATGAAGAGATTGTAACTGTAAGTGTGGGAGGGGTAAGGAACGACAGGAGAGAGCGTGAATATTGAGTGCGGAGTGAGGAGTCAGTCACTGATGGGAGGAGCCAAATGTCATGTGATGTCATCCCTGAGCCCACGCACTTCAGAAATAGACCTTAGCCAAACAAACACTTTAAATTGATCCAGGCGTTGATGGAAAGCTTGGCCTCTCACAGTCAATCTGGTGCGCGTTATCAACCCCCCTCCCCCACGGTCCCCCACACCAACCCCCTCCCCCACGGTTTGTTTCAAAAAAGGCAATATATTCATTTTTCTCGTTTTTGTGTAAGTCAGTGTTTACTATCTATGTTGGCGCCCTATTGCATTTAGTAGAAAAACAAAAACTTTGACCATGAAAAAAATACACCTCATAGCATACATTTCTAAAAACGGATTTTTGCGCCATGTGTAAGAAGCGCAGGGCTATCGCTCTTTGGTATTATCTCAGTTTTTGCAATTTTGGCACTTATTGCGCTTAGGAAACGAACTCTTCATATCCTCCGCAGGATTGTGTTATCAATGCCCTCTTGGCCTCATTCTGTACCGAACGAAGCGTTAGCCCTCGTACACACAGACGTGAAAAATGGCTACTGAGGTAGGCAGATTTATGGGTATCCAGTATTATCCTGCCCCATCGGAGACGTGCACTGCCAGAATGTTCTGAAGTTAAACTCGCTTCTTCTAGATGCAACTCATCATTTGAACTGCAAGGTTTTTTGTTATTGCTTTTTATTCATAATTTATTCCTTGCACTGCCGTAGATGTGTTCAGCACTTGGGCCCCGGATGCGTGCCTCGGTTAATTCCCTTCAATCTTCGGCTCTGTAGTCGCATTGCTGTAACCGTCAAGCCAAACCAGCGTACTGCGTAGGGAAGCTGAATGATTCTGCTCTTGAAAAATATGCTTCACAGTTCACACTGTAATATGAGGCTGACGGCTATTTCCTCCATTTGGGTAATCAGTGGCGCTGTGATTGACAGGTACGCTCCTCTGCTGCCGCCTCGGCTTTGATCTGAAGCAGCAGGGTCTACAGATGCTGGGAAGGGGGAGTCGAGATGAGGTCACTGCAATTTGTTATCCTCCATTTGGCTGCATTCGTCAGTCTCCCCTTTATTTTGGGTTCTTAAGAAGTTGGGATCCGAGTCAGGGGTGAAGAGAAGAATTTAAGTGGCTGTGCAAAATCTGGGAGCGATTACTCATTCTGCGATTGGTCGTTTTTCATCTCGCTCTTCCTGTCCAAGCCTTGGGCCGACTGGTCTTTCTGACTTTGCCCCATCCGCTGAAATAGTGTCGTCTTTTCTCACCTTCATAAGCTTAAAAACCGGCCACACGCGCGAATGTGTGACGCACACACTCAACACATGTCTGAATATGTGCACACACACACCTATGCTGCGTTTTTCGCTCTATCCCTTTCCGCCTCTCTCTCCGTCTCTCCCTTTTTCTCAGTCCCTCCCTTTCTCTCTCCCTCTCGAATACAGTACATTTCTTAAGATAAACTTTTATTCTGCGTGTAAGGTTTGGATCCTAATTTTAGTTTTGCAGTGCTTCGGTACAAATCCCCCTGATTCCCCGTGGGCCCTTCTTTAATAGCGGTGGAAGATTTTGGTGGGAGCTTAAAGTAATCCGTTTAATTTCCTCGCAACAAAGCTCATCTCGTCGTCCCTTCTTTGGCTCGTGTGTGGCGCGGACTCCTCGTTTTCATTAATGTCAGGGCCTTGGCACGGGAACCTCATTTTAATTTGACATTTCGGCATCTGTTCGCAATTTCCCGCTGCGGAGAGAGCTGGGGGGGGGGCTGCGATACCCGCGTAGTTTGGGAGGACAGAAGGCTGGCAGGTATGTGCCTTGCTAATGGGGTCATACAGTATGCAGGCCGATAGCAGGGACTCGTGAGAGTGTGTGCAGCTCTGGAGTAGCACATGAGTGCTCTCCTGTAATCTGTTGAGCCTAAAGTTTTCGAGGGCTTTCTGGAGTTAGTGATTGGACTGGATGACTGCTTCTTCTGCATGAGAGAGAGAGAGAGAGAGCCTGCATGCCAGTTGGCAGACACAGGCACTTGTTAAATGCTCTTTACTGAATTATAATGGTATTCTTCCTCCATTATCTTCCTTTTGATTTTCCTGTGCAATTGTCTGTTATTGTATCGCCTCAGCTTCGACAGCTCTTTGTAATGTCTTGCCAGTTAAAGCACCTTCAAATAAGATTTAATTGATCGAGGAGAATTTCGAAGGAGAAAGAGAGTAAATAAGTCAATCTAAAGCCTGAATAAAGAGAGAGAGGGAAACCTGACACTTTGCGCATTTTATCGTCCGAGCTGAATCCATATTGAAGCTGAAGTGTGGGGTTACTTCAAACGGTTTTAGGGGGAGAAAGGGCTTTCATTGGAGAACTTCACGAGCGGATTTGAAGGGTAAATTGCAGGTATCTCCAATGAACATTCTTACTGGCACTCAGCGTGAATTTTCAGCTTTGCAGATGGGCTTGTCGAGCAGTTTCAGCCGGAAATGTCTCAGAATGCAGTTCATATGGATGACAGTGTTTCAAAGAGCCTGGACATGTAGTTCATCTGTGTTATTTTCTCAGTTTTACAGAGAGCAAGCACACTATATTTACTTTTTTCTTCTTTTTCGGTAGATTTTCTTCTCCAGTCACGACAAAAACACAGGCAAATGCTCGACAAAGCCTTAGACATTGTATTACTCAAGGTTAGACACTGTGTGTGTTTCCCTTGAATTGAAGCAACACTTCCAGGCTGTCAGTACCGACAGAGCAGCACAATGTGTATGGGCGATCAGACCCATACCCTCTCATCAACATGACAACCGTAAGAACTCCCTGTGTAATGGATTGGCAGACCTGTGTGTTTTCCATTGTAGATGGGGATAGGCTCCAGGCCCCTTGATGGATGGACTAAGCCCTCCTCCCACCTTCTCTTCCTTCTGTGGAGACATGGAGGACAGGTGGTGATACGTGTTGTACACGCAGAGCCTAGCAAAGCTAGCTAACATTAGTGAAGAAAAGTCTTTGTAAATATTCAAAATATGTGATGTGGTTTATGCCCTAAGTTCACGAGCTAGCTGTAACACCGACTGTTCTTGAGCTAGCAAGCAAGCACACGTTAGCTTACATCCCAAAAAAAATCTGAAAGTGCAGTTGGGACAAGCGAAAGTTCATGCCTATCACAGCTACCTCGTAAAGGTAGGGCAAAAACCAAATTATATCACTAAAATATTACCATCAATTACAAAGATAGTAAGTTCCATAGTAAGTTAGTGGTATGATAAGTCTGACGTAATCGTTCGGCAAGCCGTTTAGTTTTTTGTTCTTTATTAATCGTTCTCTGATAACCTTGTCTTCAGCTCCAAACTTGTTGCCAGGACTCAGTTGTAACTAACTAGCTATGAAATAACATAGTGAGGCTGTGATCGCATTGAAAGTGACCAATCATAAGAGGGTTAGTGCCTTCCTAGAGCAGGCGTGCCCTCCTGAGAAGCTGATTGGCTAGTTTGCTAATGAGAAAACCTTCATCCCCGGGACTAAGTTGCAAAGAAAAGGAGAGAAAAAATTTACGAGCAGGCAATGCTACTTCGTCACCGCAAACACACTAACGCACTCGGGGAGCTGCTTGGCTCTTGGCATCTAGAAGGCAACCAGGCGCTTTGGGCCTCAGTGTTTTATCTCTGTGCAGAGCAGGCGGCATCTGTCATTGTGCCGAGTTTCCGCAGTCGCTCCCGCTAACTCTCTCTCCCTCCATTTCTATATCTCACTCCAACTATCCTTCTCTCTTGCCGTCTCGTCTTTATCACACTGTCTCTCAAGCTCTCCCTCTCCATCCCTCGTCCGCGTCGCCCATCTTTCTTCCTCTTTATCTCCTCTCCCACCCCCTCTATCACTCCATTTTCTGTGTTTGAGTATTTTTAACTCTCCCTTCATACTACCATACGCTATTTTTCCTCAAGCCATTTTATTTTGTATTTGTCCCTCGAATATTGCTCTTCACTAAATGACCCTCAGGTATGTGTATGAGAGTGAGTGGTGTGTGAACGGTGTGTGAGCCCGAACGGTGTGTGCGCCCTTCGATGGATTGGCGAGCTGTCCAGGGCAGGTCCCAGCCTTCGCTCAGAGTCGGCTGGGATAGGCTCCAGCTCCCCTCGTGACCCCAGTGAGGAATAAACGGGTATGGGGAATGGATGGATGGATGGATGGATGGATATTGCTCTTTCTCCTGGTTCAGCATCAGTCTGTCTGCATCTCCCATTCACTTTTTCTGCCTCTCAGTCTCTCCCTCTCTCTTTCCGAGCGTTTCCTGGTGGGACTGCATATGTCAGGGGAGGCAGCAGATGCCTGGGGGGGAGCTGATGTTGTGATGTGCTGTTCTCTGCTGTGAGGAGACTGTGAGAGCAGACGGTTGGGGGGGGTTGTAGGGTCAGCAGGCTGCGCTGGTGTAAACACGAGGCATGGCAGGCGTCCCCGGTTTTTCGGGAATGCTTTAAAGCGCTACGGCTGGAGTCCGGAGTCACGCGGGGAACACGGAGGGAGATTTCAGCACTGAGTCAAATGCATCGCTCTGCGTCGCCTCTACTGGGATGCGTCAACAGCCCGAGAGCCCGTCTATCGTGAATGAAATGGTCATCCATCCATTTTTCTTTCTTTCTCTTAGTCTTTCTCTCTCCTCCCCCTCCCTCTCTCTCTCTTCTCTCCTGTTTAATCCTTCCTTCCTTACATTTCCTTCCTCATCTCTGTCCCTTTCTTACTCTCACAAATACGAACTTCAAAGGAAACAGCACGTCGTTGAATTCATGTGTTAAAGATGAGATGAAGAAACGTGTTCATGCTCTTAACAACAGATGAATAGTCAGAACAGAAGAGGTCTATTAAACCATAAGCAGATATACGGTTTCATTACTCCTGGAGTTTAGACTGAGTGCAGTTGATTGCAAGCTGTGTGTAGAGTCTCTGTGTTTATTTGTGAAAGGACCTCCGGTCAGTCAGCAGCAGGTGGTCATAAACTGTTCCTTGAAGTGTTCAGGACTGACCAGGGCAATGAATTCTGAAGTTTGAGAGTCTGTATAAGTGTGTGAGTGTGTATGTCTCTCTCTCACAGTCCCTGGCTCAGTTCACCCATTTTAATGGGGGTGTCGTGTGGTTTTTAGAATGTTTTCTGATGCAAATGTGTTCTGATGAGTATCGTGAATTTATCTGCCTCTGTATCCTATTAAGCATGTACTTTATGACCCCTGACGTCATCTCTAAAGCACCAGGATGGACAAAGTGTTGTGCTCCATAATTTTTGTGCGATAGTCATGGTGTGGTGCATGACTTTTTTAGGTGTCCCTCATTGTTTCACTACCATACCAATCTCAGAACGTTTTGCTAGGTCGTACTAGCTGTGTAAGTCACACTCTTATGGGTCACGTTGTCCATCACACAGCCAACTGTCAACTTTAACCTGAATCGCTCCTTGTGACTGGTGATTCAACTCCCACCATCGCACCTCCGCCGCAAAGACTTCCTCTCTGTCGACAGTGTTCTCTCTGTCTAGATGAACTAAAATAAACTAGGCCTAAATAATGAAATGGATATGGCCTTTTACTGTGAAAGAAATTGCCATATCAGTTGAGCTTGAATAGGTTATGACGGCCATCTGCTGTGCGGAAGTGTCACCTCTAAGATGTGACGGTTCAGCAGCCCCTCAGCCGCATAGCTGTTCATTATTTCTGAAAGCTCTGATCATGTTTTCAAATTTTAACCTTTTGTACTTGGCACATCACCAGAAAATTGGTCCTCCAATTTTTCCCTCTGATGTCTCTTGCCTTCTTTTTAATGCTAATTGGAAGAGGGAGTACAGTATTCGGTAAGAAGAACTTTTGTGAAGTGTATTGCTGGGGATTTGTCTCAATTTATTTTGCCCTTTTGACGTGTTGCTGCAGCATTTTTATGTTACACATATTTGAGCATTTGAGATTTTAATTTTGACTGTGTTATTAGTCTAAAAGACTTAAACAAGAACATTTAATCCCTGTTAGACTGCTGCAGTTATCAAGAGATAAACTATACTCATTTACTTCGCTTCAGAATCACTGTATTTGCGCAAGACATCAGGCTCCCACATTAGCTCGCAGGTAGCGCTTACAGTAATATGTTGTTGCTTTTGCAAACGTATTAGCCCTCTAACTTCTTACTAAAATCTGCTGGATTTGAATGGAAGGATTACCGCTTTTGTTCCTAATTGGAGGCTTATGAATCTTGGAGCCGATTTGCTTGCGTTTAACCCAAAGTTATGATTGATAGCCACTTAGCACGCCTGACAGTAATTTGACCGAGTGTCTAGTGCAGATAACTGTGGACATAATTAGCCAGGGAACTGAAGAGATCCTCAGCCTGGCTGTCATGCGGACGGTCCCGTTCAGTTTGAATTCTGCTCAGTTCACTCAGTTCAGTTCGCCTTCACGGAGGGGGAGATGAACGTGTCACGCTGGGAAGCCGCGAGGAGCAGAAAGTGGTATCTGAGCTCCGTAATGGCCAATTAAGTGCTTAAAGGATTTGGGGTGGAATTTGTCGGCTGTGAAGAGTTCAGGTTTCCTGCTGTGTCTCAGTCTTTGATCATCCACGTAGGCTGTCATGGTACTGGGTGCGGGGTCACGGACAGGGCTGGAGTGAGAGGGCCATTTGTCTTAAATGTACACAGACGGTTTTCATCTCTTCGCAATGATATTGTGACCGTCTGTGTTGGCCAACAGGGGAGTGCTTGGGTCACCTAGAGACCGAAGTCATGGATCCCAGTTGCCCCCTAACAGGTGGGCGGTTTGTCACTTGGTTCCAATCTTGTGCTGCGATCGAAGGCGGTAAATGAGAAAGGGAGGCAGAAATATCGGGTTTGTCGAGACTGAAAAATGAAATCGCTTTTCACGGTAGCTCAGGTGTCAGGTGCGTCGTGACCTGGCAATCGGTTACAAAGAGCCTCTCTGGAATCCCAGCAGATTGTAATTAGAAGGAAATGCCTGAAGCTGGTGTCGGCGAAGGCGGGTGTCATTCCTCACCTGCTTATGAAGGCTCATGTATTACTGTTCCACCCCTTAGGGGTCAAAGGTCACATTGCTAGCAACATCAGCTAGAGAAGCACGTACACTGGGACCAGCCATCAAGACTTTCTCATCTGCCGTGTCTGGCGGCTTGCCGCCATCATCGTTTAAAGCTCTTATTTATGCCCGCATTTTATTATCGCCCGGGATTTAACGTTTCAGCAGGTTAGTCTTTGGTTATTGGTCGGCGCAGATGGCGGAATGAGTCTCATAGGATGGCAGATAGACAGACTGCACTCATCCAGCTGCCGATATGCGCTCAGATCGCGTTATGAGTGCCGTAGTGAATGGTAATTTCTCCTAACAGTGGCTACAGAAGCCTTATTCACAGCTCACATTTACGGTCATGATGCACAGAGCAGAGCAGAGCAGCACCGTTCGCTGTGGATGTGTTTGAGAGGGAGGCTGTTGGTGGCCATGGCGAGTTTTTCCCAGAATTTTGAGAAGTCAAAATTCCTGAAGCTGTGGCTGTTTATTCCTCTTGTGAGAAAAGATGAGTGTATCTATATCTCCCTAATGAAGCTGAAGACCTTTCATGTTAGTTTTTTAAGTGTATTATCTCCCTCCAATTAGTTCGGTTTAATTTTTTGGGGGAAAAAAAATGAAATGACATGGCTGTGTTGGACAGATATCCACCTAAAAGAATTTGCATAGTGAGGCATTTTGACGCTTGCAGTGCATGCCACGAGACTGGCGCTATCGCGCTGGTGCTGATGCGATCACGCCCGTCTCTCTCGTGGCATGCACTGCGTTAGTGCGCATGTCCTTGAATTCAAGCTTGTGTGCGTGTGTATATATTAGCTACTCTTACTTTATTTTTCATCCCTGGGCGTATTGACAAAATAATTAACAAGCAGTGGAAGTTAAAACTTGGTGCCAGGACAGTGTTTCTGATAAAGTCCTTGTTGCCAGTATTGACACCAAATGAGGCTTTGAAAGTCATCCACTGCTTTCAGAACTTAATTTCCCATGTCCTATTCACTCAGACCCCTGCTTTCTCTCTATTTTGCAACATGCTTGTGTGTGTGTGTGTGTGTGTGTGTGTGTGTATTTTGCCCGAGTCTAATACCCACCTTGCATTTTAATGGGTGTTTTATCTAAAATCCACTGGCACCGCACAGCCACATTTCCTCGTACTGGTTAATGGCACTTCGGCAATAATAGCCTTTCTAATTGGAGTGTTTACAGGATAAACATTGCGGAGGAATATTCACCGGCAGACAGCAATAGTTATTCTCTCTCCCTCTCTCAGTCTTTCCCTACTCTATTGGCGCTCATCATCTACTTGACTCTGTCATCCTGGACTCCAACGGAGGTGCAAATATTTATCGATGCCGGTGACATGTATTCTGTTGGAAGTAAATTAAAATGGATTTCTATTTATTTGGCCTGGAATATTGCTCTTACTGTGAGCCTCGTGAATCCGTTCCTATTTTTCAGTAAGCAGGTTATGCCATTTTTAGACTCTCATTATATTGCTGAAGCGCGAAGTGAGGTTTCTATTGAAATGAAGAGGCAAAACATCATAAATCATCCTGAACTAGGTGGTGAATTAAGTTTTTTTTTAATGCTCTGTTGAAATTCCATTTTTGTTTATGTTGTTTTAGGTTCATGAATCATGTTACGCCTTTTATGGTAGGTAATTCACACACTGCCGAGGCCAGGTCACTCTTGAGCAGGAAATGCATAATATCAATGAGATTTCCTGCTTTTGTAATTATAAACAAGATGACTGGTATAGTTGTAGAAAAGGAGTTTCAGATTCTGTGATCAAAGCTTGGAAGTGAGATGCTAAGACTTAACTAAACCATATTTAAGTGAGTGAGTTGGATCCCCTTGATTATTGATTCCAACTGCTGCTTTATTCTGAGAACGCAGTAGTGACACAGTGGAAGTTTGGTCATTCATATAGATGGCAGAAAGCATGCTTGGGCCTTGGCCTTTTTCTGGGCCTTAAGTGGTGCTGTTGGCCTATTGATAGAGATGCTGCTTGACCCATCCTTCACCTCTCTGACCTCTCTCTGGCTGGGGCCAGGCCTTGATGGTGGCCCAGAGCTCTGCTAGCTGGACCTGTCTGAGCCCTTGGGGTGTTATCTCCGGGTCAGGACGAGGCCTCAGCGTGATGAAGGTCATTCCGGTATCTCAGCCTCAGGGGATCAAAATGAAGTTTTCCTCACACTGCCTCTGATCCTCTGCTTCAGTGTGTTAGCATCGGTGCTCATGGGTTCATGTGAAGCTAGCTGCATTATTCAATTGTTTTTTTTGCTGATTTGATGGAAGTCTGTAATAATACAAGTACATGCTCAATTTCGCCATCCAATCATACAGCAGCACACTGTGTTTAAGCGTCTCAAATAATGTGGAACCTGCATGCGCAGCATTCCTATCGTCTGAGTATTTCTGGCTGCCGTTTTCCGCGGCGGCGTTTTAGATCTCTTTCCTTTCCATAGCGCACCGAGTCGGGCTCGCCGCTGTCACCCGCTGTCACGCTGGCCGTCGCGACATGAAAGAAGAACCTGAACGAGGGAAGAAAAATTAACCTCTTCTCCTCCTCTTCTCTCTTCCTTCCTCTGCAGTTCTCCGGGACGACTTCAGGCAGAACCCTTCGGACGTGATGGTGGCGGCGGGCGAGCCAGCGGTCATGGAGTGCCAGCCCCCCCGGGGCCACCCGGAACCCACCATCTCCTGGAAGAAGGACAGCGCCACCATCGACGACCGGGACGAACGCATCACGGTGAGGGGTGGGACTGGGCTCTGGAGAATGAGGGGTGGAAGTTTTTTTCCTCTCAAGTACAAAACATTAACTTATTTTGAGTCATTTTTATACCCCATTGGAAAGTCTTGAAAGCTGTGTCTTGTCATTGGCAGTTGGTTTGTTTTATTTAGCTAAAAGTAAAGGAATACCATTACAAATATGTTTTTTGCTGTGAGGGACAGTAGTTTGTAGACGCTAATCTCCCTGCTCACATTCGAGAGCCTGGCCTTTGGCAAAACTGGAGAAATGAACGGAATGTGAAATCGGAGAGAGCAAATCAGATGAATGAAAATGATGACTGACACAAATATGACATGCAGCTGTCATGCTGTTTCCGTATACTGTAGATTGAATCGGTGCGGGGGGCTGCGATCCCTTTGGGGCTGTGCCTCGCCTTCTAGCTCCTTCACTTGCATACATGCGCAGCGGAGACGAAGACTTCGATGGGCCTTGAACGAAAACTTAACATTCTTAACATTCTCGATGTGCCAATACAGTCTTCTGTGTTAAAGACGGTTACAGGACTTTTTGTCCCCATCTTTTTTGTCCCCGGATTTTTCACCCCCGAATTTTTCTT
The DNA here is from genome assembly GCA_029721435.1 of Gymnothorax reevesii. NCBI lineage: Eukaryota > Metazoa > Chordata > Actinopteri > Anguilliformes > Muraenidae > Gymnothorax > Gymnothorax reevesii. The sequence goes on from CM056574.1 coordinate 169,932,776, forward strand.
GTTCCCCAGGGGCTTTTTGTCCCCTAATGATAAAGAAATGACCCACTGTTGTTTACAGACAGATGGATGGACAGATGACGGACAGATCACTGTGATATAGGGTTAGGGTTAGAGTTAGCGATAGGGTTAGGGTTATAATGCAGGAAGAGGGCAAAGCATAATTGGGGATGAACAATTCAGGGACGAAAAGTTCTCGAGCCGTTCAAGATCTATCCTATCAAGCCATGACTGCTCTTCCCGCTCTGATTATAGCTTTCAAACACAGACCCCCGCAATCCTTTTTACTCTTAATAGTTGTTGCCTGAAATTAGTTGGGGTCCATTAATTACATAAGTATGTGTTCATTAACGCCCCTGAGATGACGGGAGTAATAAGGCAGTTAATGCTAAAGCTAAGTTGAAATGAATGGACTGTGTGTCAGCAGGAATGAGGGAGTACGAATAGCTAGGGAAAACACAACTTTGGTTCCACTTGTGTTGGCAGTCTGGGAGCCGTCGCATGATTTATGGAGCTCTTGCAGGCGAAAATGCCAATTAGTATTTCTTAATTAAGAGCGCGGCGGGAGGAGTCGAGGCATCAATCACTCCTCCCTCTCGTTAAAGGGGGCTGACCTTGATAGGGGTCTTGTATCACTTTAGTGAGGTGCGGCTTCTTCGTTAATGTGTTTGTTTAATGGGAGAAGTGAATTAAGGTCATCGTTTTTAATCAAACTGACACCTCGACATTTTGGGGCGGGGGGGGACTTCATCGGGTATTGGGCTAACGAGGGTTGAAATTCAGATGGCGGTAGATAGTATTATATGGGGATGGGGCGTGGGGAGGGCTGTCCCTCCCCCAGGCGAGAAAGACTGACGACTTTAAAGAGGAGCCGAGATGAGCACAGACACGCATATCAAAGTGATGGTCGGTTTTCTTCCCATGGTGCATTGCTCTTTCTGTGGCCACTGCATTTATTAATGCTCTAGTCAGACCCATTTCAGGCTCTGTTCATGTGGATTTATGTCGCTGTCTTACAAAGGAATTCATAAGTGGACTTCATGCATGGACAAGCAAATAGAACAGTCAGCTCATTATTATTATTATATTTGCATTTACATCATGATTAAAATGACTCTCAAATCACTTTCGAATGATAAGGAGGAACTTTGCCACTACTGCCATCAATTGAGGCAGCCATTTTGTGCCAGATCACTCACCATGCATTAGCTGAGGTGTACATGAAGAGAGGCATTATTATTGCCAATTCCAGTCGGTGTTTGATTCGGTGACCAGTTGAAAGAGCCAGTTTGCAAATTTAGCTTGAACACTGGGGAACTCTTTCTCTTTGCAGTGAGTGTTACAGGGTCTTTAATGATCACTCAGTCAAGACTGTGGCATCTCCTGTAGCACAGTTTCCCCATCACTGCACTGAGGTTTGGGGCTCTCTGTCGTCACTCGCCCTCCTCCCTGAATCTGTGAGCTGCTCTGTGGAGGATTACTGCCTTGTGCCTGCCGGTCATGAAGTGTAATTAAAAGAATCAAGCTTATAATCTACCTCAGATTGAATCAAATCATACCTGATGCACAGTTTAGCTGTCGGCCTTCGATTTGCTGAAAGGCTCTTTATCAAACAGTTAGAAGTTAGATTTAGCAGCTCAGGTTTCGCATTTATGACTGTGCACTTGCATTTGTGTGCGTATGTGGGTGGTTGTAAATACTTCAGCCTGTGTGTGCATGTGTGTAAAATCCAGTGAACCAAGGCCTGTAATCTCTCTCTCCGCACCTGAGAGAACAAAGACACCACACCCTGAGAATCCCCTATCATCTGGGCTCTTCGCACGCCCGGCTGCCTTTGAAGCACCTGTACAACCGCACCTCAGAAATGTGCTCCCTCTGTGTGCGTGCGTGTGTGTGTGTGTTTGTGTGTGCGCGTGCGCAATGGTACGTGCGTGTACGTTAAAGTGTGTTTACGCATAAGTAAGTATCAGCACATCAGCTCTGCAAACTTCTTTTTGTGCAGTGCGTATGTGGACTCAGTCAGTATAAACAAGTATAAACGTATTGCGAAGAAAGGATCAAAACTGCGGCCGTTAGGTTCTCTCTACTGCCAGTTATGCGCATGAAGCTGCTACACTCTATGTTCTCCTCCTCACTCAATAATTGACAGTCTAGATCTCACTGCTTTGAAGATGGCCGGTTTCGGCAGAATATGAGATGAAAGGATTTTTTTTCCTCCCCCAATTCTGAGCAGAATCCTTGTAAAGCTCGGCTATACGTCAGGCAGCATCCATGGGACTTTGCTCAGAAGCGAGAGCTTCACGCCTCGCCGAACCGAACCCCGTCTCGTCCTGTCTGCATGCTCCTCTCTCCAAATTTGTGATGTCGGCCCCTTTTGATCATACTTTCCCGGTTTTTGACATCGAGAGGGCTGTTCCACTCATCTGAGCACTGAATGTACGACGGGGTGAGGAGCGATCCGCGGCCGAGTTTTATTAGTCCATCTGAAGTGCGGTCAGGTTACGGTCAGAGGGAAGCGTCCGTTACTCCTGGCAGCTGGGAAGCCTCACTGTCGTAAACTCGAGAGTGGAGATGGTCACCTGAGAGGATGTCCTGTAAAGAAATATCGGTCAAGAAATCGATGAACCCAAAAAAAGGGGCTTCCTGCCCAGATTTCACAGGCTTTGATATTCTTCCGAGGGGAATCGGCGGGTAAGAGGAGATGTTACGGTGGACGGCTCACCACCTTTTCCGGCCCATAAACTCGGTTTGGGAAAGTTAGCGCCTTTTTTTTTGTGATAGCCTCTCGGATAAACTGACCGGGGGAGTGTGCGGTGTCTGGGCCGCAACTATGTGGCACCGTATCCATGACATCCTTTCCGCCGTCACCGCAGTTGCCTTTTTGATGATTGTGTCAGGTGATGCTTGAAATTTGCTGCGAAAATGTGGGAGGTCAGTGCGTAAACTTGCGGGCTGCGTCACGCTTTATTGCACGTTCCTGCTTCCGTCTGCTCGGGTGCGACGCCCCTGAATGTTGAGGGGAAGAGAAGGCTAATTGAGGGCACAAAGACTACTCCGATCTAAACATTTCCGCAGAGGTTTTGCACACGTGCTAATGCTAATTGTGCAGATGCATTTGTCTGTGTGTCTGCGCGTGCGCATTGTCTGAACATTTTCTCCGCTTTAGAGAAGCTGGATGGTTTAAACAAACCCTCCGGTCGGATCGTGAGCGTGCTCGTGCGGGCAGCTGGAATGTTCTAGAATCTGCGGGACATCTGAGGAGTCGTCTTCAAAGAAATCAGGCTCCTTTGTGCTCGCTTCGGCGGGGCGGCGGTGTTTGCTTTAGACCTCGGCTCCGACACCAGCTGAGTCGCTGCGCTAAAACGCAGGGCCCACAGTCCCCGGTGATGAAGTCCAGTCTTCCTGTGAGAGGGGGGTTGTTCAGTGACCAGAGCTGCAGTTTCTGCATACAAGAGGCTGCAGAGTGAGATTCAGCAATGGGGCGACAGGCTCACTGCTCTGCCTGTGTGTAAATGTGCGGTAGTGACACGGCAGACTCGCTTGGTTAATGTTTTGATGTCAGTGCAGTCCTCTTATGCTCAGTTAATCCCTCATACATGAAAAAGTGGTACTTTTCAGATAAATCTTAATGCCTCAAAGGAATTGAATGTCCTTAAATTTGGAGTAGTTACAACTTTTTTTTTATGCCCTGCCATATACGGCAAGGGCGTGTAGAGTTACCTTTTCCTGTCCTTACGTCCGTCTGTCCGTACGTACAAGATGTTGTCTGTCCACTTCTCCTCAAAAACGTCTGTACAGTATTCAACAAGCTTTGGTAAACGCTTTCTCAGTAGATTGAAGGGGTGTATCTCATATTTTGTTTGACAAAATTGGATAACTTTAGAATTTTAGGGGCTTCACAAACTCACAGTGGTGTGGGCGTAGGAGTCCAAGGACCCAAATTTTTTAGTTTTATATGCTTTTTCCTTCGTAGCACATTGAGGCTAATATTGAACATAATTTTTTTTTGCTTTATCTTAATTTGGATGCAATTATATGCCTGCTAAACCACTTTTGTAGGGCAGCTTTCCTTTGCACATATTACTTGATGTTCCTTGATTTGCCTTAAGTCACAGTTTTCCCATCGTGAACAAAATCTGTGACCCTGTAATTAACAGTTGTTTAATCATCATGCTGCAGTTCTGGGGTGGGTGCGTTCTGGTTTCATGCTGGAATCCAGGAAGTGGGAACTCAAGCCCAGCTCCCACGAGTTCCTTGCGTCAGTAGTGCAGTGGTGTCATCGTGTCGAATGTCGAAAATGTGGTCCATCCTGAGAACAGGTCAACACACTGACCACCGGCCCATTCTCCCAGCATTCCAAGCAGTTTGGGACCTTCACACCTCTGAGAAGGGGAGTTTGGATGCAACAACCCGCAGGGCACGGAGTGTTGGGCAGAGAGCGAGTTCTGGGAAATATTTGCTGAAGTACTTACAGCCCCATTGAGACAAAACGCATTGGGTTTGAAATACCTTTTTTTTTTCTCCAAGCCATTTTAATGATCCACCCTTCTTAACTGAAATGTGTTACTTAGAGGCAGGGTACTGAAGTAGAGTTGGCAGAAGTGCCCGGTGGCTCTTGACAGAAGTCCTGGTATGTGTTTGGTATACTGGCATAATATTGTGTTGAGGCAGCATCTTGGCTGGTGCCCTGTGTTTACACTGTCTGTCACACTGTGAATTGGCAGGGTAGTCATCGCATTTCTCTTTCACTCTCTATGTCATTTTTTTTTTTTAGTTCAATATGCTTCAGTGGCCTTAACACAGCGCATCTCTCTCACACTCTCGCCGTCACTGACAGAACATGCGGTTACAGGACTTTTCACCCCTGAATTTTTTGTCCCCAGACTCTATGTCCGCAAGGACTTTTCGTCCCAGGATTTTTCGCCTCCTACTGATTTAAAAAAATGTGCCACTATTGTTGACAGACGGATGGACAGACGGGGGACAGACAAATCACCATGACATAAGAGTTAGGGTTAGGGATGGAGTTATAATGCAGGAGGAGGGCTAAGCATTATTGGGGACGAACGATCCAGGGACAAAATGTCCGGGGACGAAGAGTCCAAGAGCCGTAACATGCTACGCATGAGTACAAACAAATGCGCACCTTCCTTTCAAAAACGAATAGATGGCTCTAACAATGTTTGCCAACTTCTCTACTTTTAAAGCTGTAACTCAATGCTTTTAAAAGACTGGAGGTCTCCATGATTTTCTGCGCTGTGGTGCCGCTCACAGATTTGACCTCAGCTCCTCTCTCCGGGCCTTTTCACTGTGGCTTTACCTGGGCTGGGCCATCTCTCTATAGGTCTCACTGGAGATAATTAGCATGCTAATGCCGCATTGATTTTTTTTTTTCAGGTGAAACGAATGGAATATTGATCACCGATTCAGAGCTTGATTCAGTTAGCGTGTGGCTGAATGGGTCAGTGAGAGGAGAGGACTGGGTCCTCAGCGTTCGTGTTTGTAACGCCGCCCCTCTTATGCACCACCCTCGTGGCTCTCGTAATTAGGGTGTCTGATACAGTTCTGTGGACTCGAGAGCTTATTTAGACCTGTAGAGAGTGGGGATCTGAGCCAGGCATTGCCATTGTCCCTCTGCTCAGTGACTGACGGGCGTTAGAGGGGGGCTGTCAGGCGAGACGGCTGCGTTCGATTGCCTCTAAACGAAGTCTCACCTTTCGTCTAATGACACCCTGGGAAATTGCGACCGAGCAACAACCGGAACGGATGGTTACCCGCACTTTCGACTCTAAACCTGTCCAACTTAGTGTGTCGAAGTGCATCGATTTTTTCTTCAGATGGGGTTCGCACTCGGCGCTCTGACGGTGACATAATTTATTGATATCGTTTTCCATAGCTATAAAGTGCACTGTAATGAGCTGAATAGCTTTCTCACACATTGAGCTTGATATGCTAAAATAGGGCACTGCGGCGTTCGCTGGTGTTCCTGTAGTGTCTGTTTAGAGGAATAATCGCAGCTGGACCTTGTTTGAGGTGGAGGGAAGTGATTGACATTGACAAATAAACTCGTACATTTTCCTAAGCTGAAGGAACAGCTGGATACTAGCAAACAGTTTACCGCAATAAGGGTAAATCAGGCCGACTGCTTCCTCCGCTATTCTCAGCTGGAAAATATGTACTTCTTTACTTTCTGGATTGTCAGCTGTGAAGACATCACAATCAGCTGCACTCATTCAGCTACTTTCACGCCATATGCAAAACTAATTTTCAGATTACGTTTAAAGTCAGAGCAAAGACGCGAATATACGCGCTTCTTTGCACTGACTTTTAGTGTAATCTGTCGTGCGAAAAATTCGTTTTGCGTCCGGCGTGAAAGCGTCTTTCAAAGGTGATTCTTGTACCTGATTTCCTAATTTCGCTCTGCTGTCCCTGTTGTTACTCTCGACCGTTCTTTTCCATTTTAGATCCGAGGCGGAAAGCTGATGATCACCAACGCCCGGAAGAGTGACGCTGGGAAGTACGTGTGTGTTGGGACCAACATGGTGGGCGAACGGGAGAGCGAGATCGCCGAGCTGACAGTGCTGGGTACGTTGTGCGTAGTTATCGGCCATTTTCTTCGCTTCAGGAGGGTTCCTCTCCACCCTCGTCCAGCCGCTGTACGTACGTAATGCCTGCTCCTGTTGAAGACACGCCCGCATTTCAGCTGTTAAGCGTCACTGCTGTTGCCATGACGAGATTTACGACGTCATCGCTGACCTCGCTGCTGTCCACTTTGCTTCCACCTCCCGTCTGCAGACTGCTGTGCAATCTCAACTAAAATTTCCACCAGGGACTTTGGAAATGGGTCACTTGAGTCTTTCAGTGTGTGTTTGAATGCAGGATTGAGTTTCCCTGTCTGAGCAGAGAAGCCTGAGTGGCTATAAAAAGTTTTTTGAATTAAAGTTTTTCTTTTATTTTCTGATGAAAGTCATGACTGTTCAGAGATTTGAGACTGAGGTCAAAACATGCCGAGCTATAGTATTTTTAGGTGCTTTGGTATTGGTACAAAACAAATACTGGACATTTAAAGTCCACTGCAGGATTTAGGGAATTCTGTAAGGGCTCCCTCTGAACCAGCCCTGGTGTTGTGTATTACTGCTGTTTGGATTTGAGCCAGAACGGAGGGAGGGGAGGGTGGTTGCACATCTTATTGTATTACATAGCTTGGGCTTTATGTGCCATAACTCCGATATTATCTCTGCCACAAGCTACAAAGCGCTGACACCAGTCTCTCACCATTGAGAGTCTGTCAGAGACACCAAAACCTTCCCATATCTGATGAGAATTTTGCCTTGAGCTACTGATGCCATCTATCATGGAACAGATCATGTGTGTGTGTATGTGCATGTTGATGTGTACATGTCTGTGTGTGTATCACTGTGTGTATGCGATTGCAGAGCGTCCCAGCTTCGTGAAGAGGCCCAGTAGTCATGTGGTGCTGGTGGAGGAGAGTGTGGAGTTCAGGTGTGAGGCGCGAGGAGACCCCGTCCCCACCGTGCGCTGGAAGAAGGAGGACGGAGATCTGCCCAAGGGGAGGTGAGTCTCACCTGTGCCTCACCTGTCCCGGAATCGCACACCTGTACCTGTCCCGGTCCTGTCCCACACCTGTGACACACCTGTCCCTGTATCTGTCCTGCCCTTCTGAGTGGTGAGTGTGTTCGGAGAACCACACCCACCCGCCCTATCAGCCTCGGTGACCCCTGTGCTCTCTGTAGACACACGCCTGTGTGGGGAATGCGCAGCAGCATATGTTCTCACTGAGAAGTTATTTACAGCATATAGGCCATAGAAATGACAATAAATGTCGGCGTATAAGATGACATCTGTAAACACTGCGATCCATTTCAGGGGCCGAAGGAGGGCATTGTTAAAACATGACATACCTGCGAATTCTGTCCCAGGTACGAAATTCGAGAGGACAACACCCTGAAGGTGCGGCGGGTGACGGCGGCAGACGTGGGAACCTACACGTGTGTGGCGGAGAACATGGTGGGCAAGGCCGAGGCGTCGGGGACCCTCACCGTGCGCGGTAAGACCCTTCGCACGCGTCCATGTTCAGTCGCGATAACCTGCTCTGCAACTGCGCTCAGTCACTCCAACACGTCCTGTTACAGGGGTCATCAAATAACTGTCCCCAAGGTCCACCCTCCTTTTGCTTAGGTGTCGGGTGCAAGGAAATTCTAGCCAGTCAGGAGCACAAATTCCAGTCATTTACTTGGGAAGAAAGGGCTGGATTTTGATTTGAGATCCAGATTTGGTGATCCCTCTCTTACAGTGTGTCTCTTTACAATGTAAATATTGCATATTAAATGGAGTATATTGCCTCTCTGAGTATCGCCTGTAATCACTATTAAAGCCTTGAACTGTCGTGTACTGGTCCTGTTTATACTCTAGAGCTGTTTTCATCTTCTGGTGCTTTTAAATGATGCTTTTCACATCAATGACCTGAACTCCTCATGCTTCTGAGTTTTCATACGAGCCATATTCATATTTTCTTGTCTATATGTTCAAACACACATTTACGATTTTAAGCTGCTTGATGATTTTCGCTCACCTGTGTCTCTTCTCAGGTCTGTTATACTGTGTGTCAGAGGCTCACAGGGCAGCACTGACACTGACACTAACACTGACACTCACTGGGGGAAACAGAGATGTGCAGGGAAATGATTGGTTGAAGTTTGTTTTATAGACGCGTGCTCTGTTGAGAAGAGGACTTAATGAGGATCCAAGGTTGGACTCAGTGGTTCAGTGTTGATGTTGAGTGTTATTACTGTCGGATCTAGACGGCAAATCCAGGATTTTGGTTAAGGGTTGATGTTCACTGCTTGGAGGATTGTTGCTGATTTAGTTTTTCGTTGGTGAGTGCTCAGGGAACTCCCCGTGCGCTTCTTAAAGGGGAATTGAATCTTTGAGTTTCCTAATAGCCGACTCCAAGGAACACTCTTTTTCAAAAAAGGGGAAAATTGATAAAATTTTTTGCCCATATATTATCACTCATATATTTTTAGTTTATTTAATTATGAGAGAGTGTCATTGAGATGCTTTTGGCTGAAAATTCTAGGAAGGTCCCCCTTTTTGTTGTAAGATTTGCAGGCCTCTGATTCATTGGAGTTGGGCTCTTTGGAAACTTAATGATTCAGTTGAATTTAGTCTCAGGTATTGAATGTATTTGTCCTTTCGGTCGTCGGAGGGGTGTGGAGGTGGTTGTGAGAGGTCTGTGCTGTCAGATGCAGGGGAGCAGTAAATATGGCTGCTATTCAAATTCCCCTATCCTCTCCCAGCCCATCCTGCCGTTCCTAACACAGTTATGACTCTCTCAGACAGACACCCAATATGCCCTCATCTGAGCCGCTCTGCAATTACTCCTCCATTAGTTTGAGCAGCCAGCCCCTTCAGCGCCGAGCTCTGCTTCCTTTTGTGTGAGCCGCGTCGCTCCGTCGCATCTCAGCCGTCGTCTGCGCCCGTCGCTAATGCTAATACCCGGGGTCTTCACGAGGCAGCTGGTGCTTCAGTGCTCGGCAGATGTAGATGAAGCTCACCACTGTGAAAGGATTTCCAAAAAAAGAGCACCCTGAAATTAGGAGAAGTGCTTTTCTGAATTATTATCATTTCTCCTCTCGAGTTGCTAGTGTGAAATGTACGATCCTCCCCTCCCCCAGCCCGATAGACTTTGCGATTGGTTGACAGATTGATTTTTTTGTGATGACAGATTTACTGGCCTCTGTTTGGCTCAAAACCCGCCTGTATGTCGCTTCGCTCAGCCACAAGGGACCCGGGCAGGAAATGACAAAAGGTGACAGGAAGTGATGCGTTGCTGTCTCTCAGAAGAGCTGAACTGACGCTCATGTCCCGTTCCAGGGATTTGATGGGCGGGGACGAGGTCCTTTGATTCTGGGGCCTGATTAACAAAATGTAATTAAGGATCCATGAAGCGTGGTACAGATAATGCACCCCCCCCCCCAGCTCTGAGCTCCAGTGAGCAGGGGACAGCCGTGGTCATGGAGGCGGTCGCCTAATTAAAGACAAGCGGGCCTCAGTCCCACGCCAGGAAATGACATGTTTCTAATTACAGACTGTGATTCCGGGAGCGGGTGAAGAGAGGGAGAGAAGCGGGTTAATTGTGAGCCTGAATGAGGGGAGAGGAGGGAGGAAGTGAGACCGGAGATGAGGGCGAAGCGTATCTGTGCGCTGCCGCGTGCCCCCTGCTCCCGCTCTACTTGTTTGTTTTCATTCTTCACTAAATCACTTCACCTGGGGTGACTCCCTGTGTTATTATCAGAGAGAGAGGGAGAGATGGAGAGAGAGAGGGAGAGGGATGGAGAGAGAGGGAGAATGGAGATTGAATTGAACCATGATTAGTCAACTTGACAGCCTTTCCCCAACAGAGCGTCTAATTTTTAATACCTTTTTTATTGTTACATGGGTCTTTTGAGGAAATAGACGATATTGAACTGTCGGACAAATTTGTATTTGTGCCTCCTCTGGAGTGATGCCAGCTTTCGATAGCTGCAATAAAACGACAGGATCAGATAAAGAGATTGAAACAAGAATCCTGTTAAGATTGTTCAGTGTTTTTTTTTTTTCCTGTTTCGTGTACCTGCCAGCGGAAGCGGCTGAATTCGGATGAGGGAAAAGGTCGCTCATTATCCCTCCTCCTGGGTTTTCCGTCTGTCATCCCCTCTCCTGCTCTCTTTTTCACTCTTTTCATTTTTCCTCTTTTCATCTCACTCCGCTCTCAGATTGCGTCTGAATTAAATTCACTTCAGATTATCTGACAGTTGCCGTGACGTGCATTTTCGCAAATATTGAGATGGATTTCAAAGGAGAAAATTTTGTCCGTCGCATGCTGCGAATTTTTGAACAAAGGCAGCATTTTTGTACTCCTGAAATAAATTGCATTGTATCAATTTTCTATTGTTGTCAGAAGCAAAGGAAAAAATTTATCGTGAGGACAGCATTTGGCCTCCCGCACAATGTCATTAGCTTTGGCAACAACATCTAAATGAATCCATTTCGGCTCCGTCCCTCAGCGATGAGAAGGCGAGCGCGCAGAGGGCATCTGTCCTCCTCCCACACACAACTCCCTCTGTATTATTGCAAAACTGAATACCTTTAATTGGACACTTCTGCTCTCTGTTCTTCAACAGTGAAGCTTGCACTTCAGGAACTCTGCTATGGAAATACCTACTTAAAGATGTTATGGTATTGCTAGCCTCTGAGATCATGTCCTGGTGATAAATGTTTCAGAATGAGGGTGATTAGATTAGTCGGCCCTTCATATCTTGATGGCTTCAGATCTATATGGAACAATGTGCTCATGTTTTGTATAATGATGGTGATGATGATTATTATTATTTTAGAAGACAGATGTAATAGCAGTAATATTCTATAATAGTAGCAGTTTAGAGCTTATTCAGTTTTTTGAGTTCTAAAGAAATTGTAAGAAAAGTTCACTTCTGCGAGAATTTGGAAAGTCTAGCTTTCACCCTCTTTTTGTTGAAGTTCAGAGAAACAATCCGAGTGTTTGATTTTGTACCCAAAGCACAATTTTGCTGGGGAAAGGAAAATTTGAACATTGCGAAAGGAGCAGGAAATGGGATAATTGAAGTGTTTATTCCTGAGATAAGAGCAGGAGAGAGATACCCTCGCAGTCTCAGTCGTGGAAATGAAAAACTGCTCAAAACCCTCCCCGGTGTGTCTCAAATGAGTTGCCGTTATCTAAAAGCTCTTAATTACGTAGCTGTCTTTCTCTCCTGTCAGCAAAACGTCTTCACCCGTTTTAGCCTTTTGGTTATGAATGTCCCTTATTTTAAATAGATGTTTTAAAAGACCATTTTCTTGGTTCATGTATCTCTTGAGTCAGTATGCTAATAGAGATGGCAACACAATGCTTCTGATTGATCGACTGCCGATCATCTTGGACTTGTCACGTTGTTTATTCAGAATAAACTCAATGGACGTTTACTGCCTCAATGTCTCCTTCAGGCATGACAATAACAGACCGTCATTCATTGGTACTTTAATTTGACCTCATGTCAAGTTCATAGCTTACTGCTGAGCCAGTGATACCCTGTTTCTTCTGCAGCCTAACTTCATAACCTGCCCTTATCTCAATGACAACCCAAGTCCTGCTACAGCCTACAGTGATATCCCAGATTCTAATACAGCTTAACTGCGTAACCTGCCCGTAACTCTGTGATATCCCAAGTCCTTCTACAGCTTAGTTTCATAACCTGCCCGTAACTCAGTGATATCACAGGTTCTTCTACAGCCAAACATCATAACCTGCCCTTGACTGTGCAATACCTCAGTATACCTTCAGTTGATGACCCGTTATTTCCCCATGAATGATGCCGCACTCATTGCTGTGGCTGCGTGTGAGAATAGCACATCTCCCCCTGCTGGTTGTTGCTGATGCGATACAGGCCATCACTCTTAAGAAGGGTACGCGGTAAGGAATGCATTTTGCAGTCCCCTTCGACCGTAGTCCACAAAAGCCTTTTCACGCGTCGGGCGGCTGGCTGGTCATCGAACAACACAGAGCTTGTGAGGTCGGCCCTGCGGCTGTTTTTCTTTGGCTCCCACGTGAGCTCGTGTTACACGCTCTGGCTTTGGGCCGATTCATTGAATTAGGATTTAACATGTGTGTGCCTTCGCATTCCACGTCGCCTTTTGACCCATAAACATGTCATCAAGATTAATCCATTTAAGGTTGTGTAACAAAACGTGCTCTAATACAGTCGTTACTCCAGCCCTATGTGGGTTGCAGTTTTAGGACGAGCGCCCTGTTTCAATAGCCACTCTTCAGTCTACGGGAATATTACAACCACATCGAGTGAGGTTATTTCGTTGACCTCGTAGTTCAAACGGGTCCACAGAAAACATTGGAAGGTTTGACTTGATAAGCGAATTTGCTGTGGAATTTTTGGGGGAATTTAACTCTTTGACTCCGCATTTTGAATTAAAGGTCTAGTTCTCCTAGAGTGGCCTCTTCCAGTGTCACTCAGCCTTTGTAAGAGTATAGTGTGGAAAATGGGCCTTTGTTCTGCTGGCAGTTTTGGTATTAGTTTGATTTATTAGCAGTTAAAAAAAAAAGGTTGGAGTGCGTTGGAATTCCCAAGAGCAGCCCCTCACTAACAACGCATGTAAGGAGGCTGGATTGGTGCTTGGCGGTGCTGCCGTAATGGAGAGAGAGTTTAGGAGTAAGGGAGTATGGACCGTCCTACATTGGCTCTGCCCTCTCAGCAGCCTTGGGACTGAGGAGTTAGCAGGCTGCGGCTCACTGTCTTGAGGTGCAGTCCAGCGGCTCCCCTACCAATACAGTGTCTTTGATGGAAAGTTTGATTCAATTATGTCTTCCGCATTCTCAACTTGCTCTGAGCTGAGTTTTCGGTCTCTCTCTGACATGTGCATAGATTGCAGGTACTTCTCATTCAGTGCGTTTCCTTTATTTTCATGACTATTTAGATTGTAGATTCTCACTGAAGGCTTCAAAACTATGAATGAACACATGTGGATTTATGTACTTAACAACAAAGTGTGAAATACCAGTAACTGAAAACATGTCTTATATTCTAGTTTCTTCAAAGTAGCCACCCTTTGCTCTGATTACTGCTTTGCACAGTCTTGGCTTCTCTTGATGAGCTTCAAGAGGTCGTCACCTGAAATGGTTTTCACTTCACAGGTGGGCCTTGTCAGGGTTAATTAGTGGAATTTCTTGCCTTATCAATGGGCTTGGGACCATCAGTTGTGTTGTGCAGAAGTCAGGCTCATACACAGCCAACAGCCCTATTGGACAACTGTTCGATACATACGTACATAATTCCACATGTGTTCATTCATAGTTTTGATGCCTTCAGTGAGAATCTACAATGTAAATAGTCGTGAAAATAAAGGAAACGCATTGAATGAGAAGGTGTGTCCAAACTTTTGGCCTGTACTGTACATCAGATTTAGCTTTGAGCTTAGTTGGGATAATGTCTACTGAGGATGTTTTCAGTTTTGAAAAAATCTCAATTTTTTGATTTTCAACGAAAAATTTTCTTGTTCAATTTTCCCAATTTATTTATAATGGGAAAATCTTTCACAATCATCTCCAGATTCACTTCATATATTTTCATGCACTGTATTCATACACCATTGAGTCTTTGAAAAGCTTTTCTCAGAAATGCTGAACAACAGTTATGGAGCCCGTTAGCTACAGGGCCATTGGTCCTATTTTTCAGTCCCGCATTTGTCTGGGAAAGAGCCCCACCAGATCAGCCGTAATCTTTTAACTGGTTTCCAGTTTCTCTCTCACTCCATTCCTCCCACTCACCCAGTAATACAGTGAAGTTGAGTGCACTTACGGTCCGATGTGAAATTGCTTGCGCTGTTAAAAAGCCGTTTCCGCGAATCTCGATCTCTAGTGGCTCATTCTGAACCTCAGTCCCCCAGTTTTGGTATAAAAGCTTGTGAAGCTATAAATGCTCATTTTGCTGTTTTGGCTGTATTGCTTTCTTCAGAGGCAATAGAGCGTGACGGTGTTGTGTGTTCCCAAACAAGACGTGTGGATTGCATGAGGTAGACCAACCGTGACCAATTGTTTGGCCTGTTGTGATTTGGCACTTGAATCTGGAGCAATAGGAAATTTGGTGCCTGAAATTCCTCTAAATACATTACTTCCTTGTACCTGGAGGACGCAGGGGTGGCTGAATGTGAGGAGCTTGTTGGTTTAACCTTATCGCGTCTTTTTTTTTTTTTCATTGATAACAAATACTGGCTTGTCGGTTTTGCCAGAGTGAGAGATTTGTTGTCCCAGCGTAGAGACAGAAAGGGATGAATTAGCCGAGGAGGGTATTTACAGCGAGAGGCTGTAATTCTCAAGAGTAGCCTCCTTTATTATGCAAACAACAAGCTACGTCCGGCTCTGCTGATATCAACCCAGGAGAACGCGCAGAAAGCGCGATATCAGCCGTCGAGAACAAGCAGCTCCGGTCAGAACCCAATTAATTATCCCGCTGTCTTCCGTGGGATGTAGCCGCCCCCCCCTCTAAACCCTGCGAAATTGAGCAGTCCCTAATACAGTGGGCTCTACCTATTCTATCCCCCGCGAGATTTAGGGGTGTCAGAAAGCTGCAGCCGGGGTTAAGGTTAACGTTTTTCTGTCAGGTTTACTGCTGTGATCCGGCCCTCATTTGCAGTATACGGTTTCATAATTAGAGGCTTGGGATAATGTGCTTGGGAGGGATTTTAATGGGTAAGATTCTTCTCCCTTTTTTGCAGGTAAAGTGAAAATGCTGGATGCTGTATGGAGTTCTTTGTGTGTGGCTGTGTGCACATATTACTCTGTGTGTGGATGGAGCGTGTCCGTATTAACGGACAGAACCAGAGTATAGCTTTTTATTTTCAGTGATACCACCACACTGCGTTTGAGGTGTTGGCCTGTGGGGTGTAGGGGGGAGTCATTACGCTGACTGACGGCATTTATGTTTCCACGCCGGCCGTTGAGCCAGACAGATTAGATAAAGAGAGCGATTTGTTGGGGGAGAGATTTATAGGCCAAGACTGACAGTTAACATTCACCTTGTGTTTTTATTGCCCTGGCTGATGCATGCAGCGCTCCCCCGAACGACTCAATGGGTTCGTTGTAGTTGCGGTAACTATAAACCTCGCCCGTTCTTCGATTTGCTGCCCTCTCGCTCCCCTCCCTCACCTTTCAGTCGTATAAATTGGATTTATTTTTTTGCGATTGGTTTGATTGCTGTCTGGACTGAGGGGGTCAGGTTTTGACTGCTGTGTTGTTGCTAAATGTTCGTTTTCTTGTCGCTCCGCCGTGTGGACGTGGTAATTATCCCCCGCACTGCCGTAGTCCCTGTGTGCTTTGCTTAATAGTCGCAGCCATTATGAGTCCCTGGGAAAGGATTTGAATGGGAATGTGTGAGAATGAATGAATCCCCATTGGAGAGTTTGGTCAGAAAGGTACTATTTGGGGTTCACTTATAGTCAGGCTCCATACATGTGGTAACGTCTTTGTTTGGAAGGCCACAGTAATTGCCCAATTGTGTCTCACCCCTGGTGTGCATTGATTCCTGCATTATGTTAGTCCAGTGTTACCGATGTGCCGGAGTGTCTACTGTTTTGATTGAGTTGCCACATTCATTCACTGGAGAAGCCTGACATTATTGTTCCATGCACTTCAATGTACTGCCTGTTCCAAGTGTACACCTTCTTTTTTTTGGTTGTGTGTTCTGTTTATTTTCCTCCATGGTAATTATTGTTTATTCATTTCTTGCCTTTGTGCTTTTTGTTTTTCTTTTAGTTGTGTCTGGTAAGTTGAAATGTCATTCGTCACCCATTCACCGCTCTGACATCGACAGGAAGCTGTCAGAATCCCCTCACCATCCCTCCATCACCTCTCCACCCACCAATCAACACTCGTTTCAGTTGTCAAGGGCAACGGCAACAAAAGGAATTTAATGGGTAAAAACGGCTCGTTCTGAGCCTCCAAGGTAATGCTCAATCATTTAATTAGATTTTTTCTTCCTCTCCCTTTTTCCATTTTGTTGATTTATACAGCAAATAAATACTTGCGTTTTATCCTTGGACAAATATTCCACACACTTTATCAGACATTGCGAAGATTGCTTCTTACATATGCATTGAATTCACGCCGAACAAAGCAAGATGAATAGCTTTGTGTAATAATAAGCTGTTGCATACCCGACGGAGAAATGGAGCCTTTTCAGCAAAAGCATCTTATACCTGGTTCACAGTCGCCAAACACTTATCGAATGGAGGAATATTATCTATACAAGGCGGATGTGTGACATTATGTGCCGTCAACGAATTTAACCAGCACCCTTTCAGAATGTAAGCATGGCCAGCTGGCTCAAATTTACCCTCCATTTCCCTTCTTTTGGCGAGGAGCTGGGCGTTTATTTTATGTATGTTTATTTGTGATTGAGAAGGCCTTTTATAGTATTTTCTGCAGACAAATTGAACGCAGCCTGGGTTTCTTTGTTATAACAGGTTTGATTTCTTATCGTTTGCTGTTCTTTCCTTCGATACACATTCTTTGGGAGGAGCTGTGTTGGGTTATGCCATTCTGTTTTTTGTGTTTTTTTTTCTATTAATTGCAGTTGTTTGTTCTTTGAGAGTGCCTTGGGTACCGGTTTTGATTTCTCAGTTATGGGTTAATAAGTCTTCAAGCAGACTGAGATGGAGTTGAAGTACAGCTTTTTATGCAAGGAATTGAAGCACTGATTACTAAAACCCCACAAATCAAGTCAAGTCAAGTCAAGTGTGACTTATGGGATTTTAGTAATAGGTGCTTCAATTTTATTAATAATCTGTTTCTAGAAATTTATAGTGGGGCTATGGTACCAAACAACAGGAGAGTGATTGTGGCTGAATGAGGTTTGCAGGAAGGACACATGGCTGATTCTGTGAGAGCCATTTTATCGCCTTACACGGTACATTCTGAGGTAATGTCTTCTGTGATCTATAGTTGATCTGTCACTGGATGTTAGTGTCAATGGATGTTTTTGATGTGCTGTGTTCCTATAAAACTATGTCCAAGGATGTGTATTGGTAGACTTAAAAATATTATACCCCATTATGTGGTTTGGAAGGATGTGTTGTGTCTGCATTTAGATGTAGTTGACATACCTTGGAAAGAGCTTGACAAACCTCAGATAGACATTTTATGGTCGGATCTGCTTTTTTGCCTGACTGTCGGTGTTAAATGGTATTGTTGAATAACTTGTGCTTTTTACGGACGTCTGAGGAAGAGATCGAATGGAAATGCTGTTGCATTCAGCCTGTCTGATTTCTGTCATGAATTTTTCTATGAGCTGGGTTGGATCGCTTCAGTCTGTTTAACTCTGTAGGCGGTAGCTTGAAAATACTGGCAGAAATTTGGCACTTCTCCTCCTTGATTTTTGGTTTTTGTAAGGTTGTCAATTCATTCAGGAGATTATTATTCCCCAAGCAAAATGTGTCCATTTTTAGACTGTGTTTAATTGAAGCCGAGTGGTTATGGCTTCTGATGAATACTTTATTGCAGCTATTCTTCATAATCAGTGCTTTGTTCATCCTCCTGTAAAGATTGTCTTCATTGCTTCTTCCTCTGCTGTTTTTGTTAGAGGAAAGAAATTCAGTTGAAATGGCTCTGACAGATTGGCGGAGATATTGATCTCTCGATATGTGATATTGCCGCTGGAGAAGGAGAGTGGTACATTCGATATCGCAGCTTTTCGGCTCTTAGTTTCGCGGTAATATTGCAAATTTGGACCAGTTAATGGAATTATATGATATGATGGACAGTGCTTGACTACTAACACTATTGATATTTCATGTACTCCTGGGCGCAAGGCTGGGTGTTTGTTTAGCTGAAGAAACAAAAATGGATGAGGGTTATAGTCATGTGTTGTGGGAATTTTTTGTTTTGTTTTTAATTCAATACAATACATTTTTCATTCTGGACCACAATGGAGATATTGTCTTACATATATATAACATATAAAGGACGTACCCTTTGTCTCCATGAAAATTTTATTGCCCCGTGTCCTTGCCTGTGCAAATGAGGAGAATCAGGGGTCACGCTTCTAAAATTAATTACCTCTGCTTCTATGTCCCCGTGTTAAAGAGCAGAATTATTAATCATTTTAACAGTGTTTACCCACCGCCCCATCGGCAAACTTTGCAATTTATTATTCCCAAGTGTATATTCGGCCTGTTTTAAATATAGAATCCATATGCTCATCCGTATGTTTTTATGTATTTATTTTTGGTTTTTCGTTACATAATACCTGGCTGTCAGTGACCCTTGAATAGCAGTACTCTCATTACTCTTACTGTCATTTATGTGGCTCGAATGACAACTTTTCCATGGTAAACTGATGTACTCTATCCATCTAACTATGGAACCAACAGAACCCCCTGCATTTGTGGTGCGTCCCCGAAATCAAGTGGTGGCAGTGGGACGGACCGTCACCTTTCAGTGTGGGGCCAGCGGAAACCCCCAACCAGCCATATTCTGGCAGAGAGAGGGCAGCCTGGTGAGTGTAAGACCGTGTGTGTGTGTGTGCGCGCGTGTGTGTGTGTGTGTCTGTGTGTGTGTGTGTGTGTGTGTGTGTGTGTGTGTGTGTGTGTGTGTGTGTGTGTGTGTGTGCGTGCGTGCGTGCGTGCGTGCGTGCGTGCGTGCGTGCGTGTGTGTGCATGTGTGCGTGTGCGTGTGTGTGTGTGTGCACAGTGCTTAACAAATTAATTAGACCATCTGTCATGAAAAAACGAGAAAACACAAAAATGTAAGAAATTTGTCAAAAACTTGTTTAAAACTAAAAATTAGCTAAATAGCCCTTATACGTATACACACCAAAAACCAAAAAAAAAAAAAAACTATGTTTTGAATGGTCTCCTTTGGCCTGTATAACAGTTTGCATTCTTGTATTTACCCACTAAAACTAATTTTTCTGGTCAGGAATGCAAGAAAATAACATATTAATCAAAAAATTATAATGCGCTTAATGTTTCTCTGCTTTTTTGTAAAAAAGTACATTTGAAAATACATGGATAACAACAATTATTATATTTTAGCATTAAAAATATAATTTTACAAGACCTTTATAAGACCTTGCGCATGCTGGTTGATCAACCATTACAGAAACATAAGAATTATTTTGGTATTGACCAAAACTGTTAATTTAGGGCAGCTGTGGCATAAACCTTACATTGGGTGGGGGACTGATACATTTGTTAAGCACTGTAGGTATGGGCAATTGTGCGTGTGTGTGTTGTGTGTGTTGTGTGTGTGTGTGTGTGTGTGTGCGCGCACATGCATGTATTTTTGTACATGCATACACCCATGAGTGTACATTAGGTGTGTACATGGGCGCTAATGTGTATTGTCTGCACAAATTTGCATATGTCTGCTGATCGGTCCCAGCAGTTACGTATGTCTGTATGTCTGTGATTAACTTGATGTGTCGATACATCCAAACTAATCGATGGCGGGTGACCAGCCCTTGAATATGAACGCTGTGCATTTTACAGTCCGTCTCTCAGCCTTGTGAGAGCACATTCCAGAACAGAACTGCATTCAGCCCAGGAATTTATACCGTACAGTTCAGTGTTCTGCAGATGTGTGGCTTTCATTTTCTGGCGGTGATCAGCATTACAGCTACCGGATATTACATCAGCAATACAATGTTCGTTCGGTATCGCATCTCTCAAAGGGTTAAAAGGAAACAGTCCACCGAGGGTATTGGGAAATATGGTTCCTGGGGAAAAAAATGTCACGGTGAATAAAAATACTGGATCTACAAAGCAGTCATGGGGTTTATAAAACTCTCTCGCAAAAGAACTGAATGCAGATGTTCAGTTATTGTATCTTTGCGCGCAGCCCCTGCCAGACAAGCTTCAAAAGTCCTGCTTAGCAGAGCAAGGAGTTGATGCGAACCACTTTAATATTGTATTATTACAGCACTCTTCCACATCAAAACCACTTTTTATGACATTAACAATGTGAAACGGATGTGCAAAGCACCAGTCACTGCCTGGCTCGCTAGCCAGCCTGTAACTGAGTCAGTTTGTCAGCCAGTCAGCTCACCAGCTCATTCTCTCCCTCTCTTTCTCTCTTCCAGAACCTTCTGTTCTCCAACCAGCCACCCCAGCCCTCCAGCCGCTTCTCCGTCTCCCAGACGGGTGACCTCACCATCACCGACGTCGAGCGCTCGGACGTGGGCTACTACAGCTGCCAGGCCCTCAACATCGCAGGCAGCGTCATCACCAAGGCCCTGCTGGAGGTCACGGATGGTGAGGATACTGCTCCCGGACCAGCTTCCATAAACAGAGGCTCCTTAAAGTGGAAATGGTGCTTTCCAGAAAGAATTAATGGGAATGTGACCTTTGGAATTGTGTAGTAAAGTATCTACTGAATATCTTAAGAACTTCAGTATGTATAATGTTAGAGGATTGTGGAAACCCTTCAGAAGAGATTTGTGGGGGTGCTCGCGAAATGATGCTAGAATTTGTGTTCTGTTTCGCCCCCATTCTGGCCTCGGTTCCCAAGAATTACATCAAATATCAATACTAAGAAACAGGCTCAGCCTGCTTGTAGCGTACTGCTGTTGCGTCAGTCGGCTAATATAGCCAAGGTTGCCTGCATATGTGGGGAGTGCAGATGGAGCCTGATCTGATTTTGATTTGTTAAATATTGTGCACTGGATCAATTTATTTTCTTGTATAGGAAGGGATTGGTTGCATTCAGTCTCAGTCCGGTTGCTTTTTAAACTAGCTGTGTCCGGTATTTCGGTGAGAACTGGGTTTTCGCTGCTAATTGCTGTTAGAATCAATATGCTGAACAGTCATAGGCGAGCCCTGCCCCCCCCTGTCCGTTCCCATAGTTACTGAACATAAGGCTGCCTCTCCCCCATCTTCTTTTCGCCAAATTCCAGTACCCTGCTTGCCCCTCAATTACCAACCCCCCCCCACTTCCCCTCCATAAATATTTCACTGAAAACACCCCCCCATCCCCTGTTAGTTAGTGGGGGAACCAGATGTCTCCCTCAACGGAATGTTCTGTAAGGGACAGATAAATAATAACAGTTATTAAGGCAGCGTAGAAGCTTCAAGGCCATCTCGGCACTGCAGGCAGATCTGGTAATTGCGGGTCACAGTGGTGATGTACAAGTAATTACACCGTCAGCGACACCAAAGAGACGCTGGGTGACAGCTCTCACACTGCGCAGGCCTCTGCTTTCCGCGATCTATCATCTTAATATGCAAGCGAACGCGCACACGCTCACCTAATGTGCATACGCGCGCCTACCGTCCTGTATATTCCGAGCGAGCGCCGCCCCTTTTTCGTCTTGCACCTAGGCAACATTTGGATGTCAGAAATGGTAATGGCTATCACAATAGCGAGAGTAATCTGAGGTAGCGGCGACGCGGTGGCCGATGTTCACCCTTCGCGTAATGAAAGCGAGACGGCGATGTAACATGTTTAATTTAATTTATTCGGCGATCTGCGCTACTCCGGCTGGAGCTCCTGGAGCTAGCGGAGAGAGGAGGGGTGCAGGAATATGTTAATCACCCACTGCATTCCCCGCCTCCGCGTGCCGCTAGCGATTGTGTGTCTGTGTGTGTTTTTTCTTTGATTGGAAATACCCATTTCTCTGCTTGGAATAGTGTCTCGTTTTTAATTATCCTGCATTCGTTTGACTAAGGTCAACTCCTGCTGCTGAACGATTAGAAAATTGCTTCCAGTTGTGAATGTTTCATTGCATTCTTTCTAACTCTCGTTATTTCTCTCTCTCTAATTTCAATCCCTCTCAGTTCTTTGTCCCTCTTTTCCTCTCTGATTCTGTCTCCATCCCTCTCTCATCTCTCTCTCGCTTTCTCCCCATGATTTTCTCCTCTTTAGTCCTTACTCTTCTCGGCGCGTTTCTAATGTTGTCCCTTAGCGGACTGAATGTAATAAATCTGTGTGAAGATGACCTTATGTTGACAGATTTAGTGATCGTGACTTGAGTTTCCTCAGTCCTTCTGAAATTTAGAACGCTCTAATCATGTCTTCGCTTCTTCCATTGCCTCTTGAGGTCCTCTCATGCAATCTGGTTCTTTTCGTTGTGTTTTGGGTCCTTGTGAACTATTATTGCTAGCTTCTGTATAGCTCTATCTCGCCCGTTTTTATGCTGTAATGCGTTGTTGTCCGTCGTCTGTTGCTCTCACTGATTTTGTGTCTCCGCCCACAGTGGTGTCGGACCGCCCTCCCCCAGTGGTCCGGCAGGGACCGACCAATCAGACCGTTTCGGTGGACGGGACAGTGGTCCTCAGCTGCCAAGCAACTGGGAGCCCCTCCCCCACCATCCTGTGGAGGAAAGATGGCGTGCTGGTGTCCACTCACGACTCCCGCATCAAACAGCTGGACACGGGCGGCCTCCAGATTCGCTACGCTAAGGTGGGGACAGGAATTGGACAAAACCAGCTTTTCTGCGCAAACCTGGAGTCAGCATGCTGTACACAAACAATACATGCCTGATAATCAACCTTTTTCAGTGGCTCCTTGATTGTAAATCCAGTCACATTCCTGTACAGCCTTCATTATTTTCAGTTTGGTGGCTCGTCGTGAACACCGAATGTCAACTTCCCTGGTTCCACATGCATACGAGTACCATGGAGTAATCCCCCATAACTCTATCTGGAATCACTTCATTCAAGTGGAGTCACTTGCTGTTCTCTTGAGGATAAATGTATGATTGCTGCGTGCATGTGTGTGTGTGTGTGTTTGAATAATGTATAGGTGATCCTCTGTCGAATTGTGGAATTCCACCGCACTGGCAGCCTTACACCAAGCTCTATTTAGACCGAATGAGTAATACTCTCATCTCCCCGGGGAACGAGTCTCTTAAAGGACATTGCATTCATCAAAATGAGTATTAAAAATTAATAATGGTCTCAATGTACTATGGGGAAAATCCCAGTGCTCCAGATGATCTTTGAATCTTTTTTACCATTTTTACATAAAAAGTGAAGATTGTAGGCTTGGGGTTGTGTACCAGAGAATTATGAATACTGTGTGCAACTTCATTGTTTGAACACCAAAGATGTATAAATGGCAAGGTTTTCTTTGAAAAGTTGAATTGCTATTATTTGTAAATATTTACATTAATCCAAGTGCGTGGAAAAATTGTAGCAGAGTAAATATGGAAGTGAGCCGGTGCATTGTGGGGAATGTCACGCGTTAAACTTCATAGCCTTCGTCAGGCTCTTCTGAGCATCCTGTCCCAGTTACCCTGAGAACACTCAGGCACCCGCTACAGTCTCCTGTCTGACAGCGCAGGTTTTTCATAAATAGAATGTGATTCATAAAATTGAATCCATCAAGCTACCGTTTCTTGTTTTCAAATAAATGTTGCATCGCAGGAAAATTACTTGTGATGGCTTTTCCGTTGCCAAGCCAAAGCAGCAAGCTGACGTTGCTTTATAAACTGATGCGCAGTCATGGAATTGTGCTTTTTCCAGGAACAAAATATCAAACTTTCTGCTGTTTTATATAAATGAGGTTTTCAAGGCATTCGCATGAATATGATTTTTATTCCCTGGGTTTTCCATTTTCCAGGCTTTTCTTCAATGAATTGCTTTAATTTCCTGCAAGCGTATTTTAAGCCAGCCTCTGAACTGTAACGCATGGCCTGGTTTCCCTTGTTCGTTTATGCGTCTGTTCGCCTGAATCCTGTTGTATTTTTGCACTGGCTACTGCGGCCGAAGATTGGAACTCGATCCCCGTCCAATAGGAAGTCAGCTGGCAGCTGAAGGCCCTCTGTGTTCGGTCAGCTGTCAATCACACGTTTGGGCTGGAGGCGTGACGCACTCTTCTGCTGTCAGTCAGGAGTTGAACAGGATGCTGGAGTGGGACAGGCATCTGGGAGGGCGTGGGGGGGTTGGGGGGTGCGTGTGCGCGGTGACCATGTGAGGGAGCGGGAACCTTCGCTCGACCGGGGTGAAAGGTCACGTCTTCTCGCGCCGTCAGTCTCGTGTTTTAATTAACGCAGACGCATTGCATGTTGACAGGCCGTATTTGATTTTCCCCCTCCGTCGAAACGTCGGCTATTGAGGGACGCGTCGCGGCCGGAGCTATTGCTCCTCAGGCTGCTGAATTAATGAAGCTGTTATTTGACTGCAGCGAACGACAGGCCGTGCGTCGTAATTTCACTGTTTACTTTTGTCTTTGATTTTTCCCCTCAGACAATAACTTTGTGCGTGACCAGTCTTGCTCTTTTTCTCTCTCAAAATTCTCGTGCGTCGCTATTCCGATCCTCCATTTCCTGATGTACGAATGCACACGGGCAATAAAACACACGCAGGCTTACAGTGCGCACACACAAAGGCGCACTCGCTCCTTCGTGCGTGTGCTGGCAAGCGTTCATCGTGGCACAATAGAACAGACGCTCGTACACGGGTGCGTGCACACGCCGTATGCCTGTGTCGATGACACTGCACGTGCCCAGATGCGTCCCTCGGAGCTTGTCGCCGTGTTCCCTCTATGTGCGCTGGGGAGCCGTCTGTTCCCCGGGGCATTTACTTGTAGGCGGGGTGGGGGAGGGTAGTTATAACGCGAGGTACCCAATTAGTCCCATTTCTCTTAACCTCCTGTCTGTTTGACTGGCGAAACACTGCCGCTTGGCCTTTTCTTTGTTTGTTATCGCCTCTCTGTGGGAGGGCGATGGCCTGGCGTTATCAGGAGAGAGAAGGAGGTTTGGATGGTTTGGGTCTGGGCGGATCCGTGTATGTGTACATGATCATTACGTGTGAGCCAGTGCCGCCATTTTGTCTCTCTCCTCATCTGTCATTTCCTCAGCATTGCACTCATTCGTACCTCTTCCTCCAATTTTCTCTCCTATTTATCTCCCGCATCGACGACACCCAACTCTCTCACCTGTTCGCAAATACGGGGGGAAAAAAAATCCAAATGTCTTATTGACACAAGATTCATTTGTAAATACCACCAGGGCTTGCCATCGGGAATGTATGAATGCGTGTGAACGTGAATGCAAATAGCAGTGCAGCGCTGGCAACAGTGACGAGGTCGTTTCAGAGTAAATGGCTCCTTTTGTCTCTGTTTCGCGCAGCTGGGGGATACGGGCGTGTACACCTGCATCGCTTCCACGCCCAGCGGCGAGGCCTCGTGGAGGGCGTACCTGGAGGTGCAAGGTGAGCGTGCGAGCAGCTGTGTGGGGGAGGGGATGCCCGATGGAAATTAGACTCCTCTGTCTGTAATTGCGTTGCTCCACGCTGAGCTGTCATCAGCGCACGCAGAGTCTGATTGAGCTCTGAGCGCCTGATTCCAGCGCTCATTGGTCTTTTACTGAGCTTTATTTCTGACTGCATTAAATGCACCATGAATGAATAAAACAGCATCTGCTCAGTGTTCACGAGCTGGATACAGCCCTCTTGTTTACCCCTACTGTTTCTCCGTTCGGCTTCCCTCGCGGTCATGTGACGCTCTCTCCCCCTAATCTCTCCGGTTCCAGAGTTTGGAGTCCCGGTGCAGCCCGCCAGGCCCACGGACCCCAACCTGATCCCCAGCGCTCCTTCTAAACCAGAGGTGACCGACGTCACGCGCACTTCCGTCACCCTGTCCTGGAAGCCCAACCTCAACGCCGGCGCCACCCCCACCTCCTACATCATCGAGGCTTTCAGGTGTGTCTGTGTTGTGCGCTTTTGTAACGACTGCCGTCGTTGTTCGTGTGAACATATACGTGTGTACGTTTGGGTACTTTTCCTCGGAATACGAATGCCTAATCTCCAATGTAGTATGTCC
This sequence comes from Gymnothorax reevesii, assembly GCA_029721435.1. Classification (NCBI taxonomy): domain Eukaryota; kingdom Metazoa; phylum Chordata; class Actinopteri; order Anguilliformes; family Muraenidae; genus Gymnothorax; species Gymnothorax reevesii. Next base: position 169,959,117 of record CM056574.1, read on the forward strand.
GCCCTACCAAAGCAATTGCATTTTGCTCCATAGTCCGGTCTGTGCGACTGCGTCCTTATTTATGCTTTGCGAGTTGGAGTCTGTTGTGCTCCTAACGTACTCTTGAGTGCCCTGTAATGTCAGTCATACGGCGCCATCTGCTTTTGTAAATAGCTCTCTCTACTTCCTTGTTCTGTGTGCTTCTGCTAACTGCACCTCCCATATGCCCCTCCCCCGCCCCTCAGCCACGCCTCGGGCAGCAGCTGGCAGACCCTGGCAGAACACGTCAAGACGGAGACCTTCGTCCTGAAGGGGTTGAAGCCCAGTGCAGTTTACCTCTTCCTGGTGCGCGCAGCTAACGCTTACGGCCTGAGTGACCCCAGCCCCATAACCGATGCCGTCAAGACGCAAGGTACCCCTCCGTCAGGCCGCCACCACACCTCCCCACCACTCACTTCCTGCTCCCACCGCACGGCAGGCACTCATCCCCGCCCTCACCTCTGTGTCACGTGCAGATATCCCTCCCACCAGCCAGGGCGTGGACCACCGGCAGATCCAGAGGGAGCTGGGAGATGTAGTCATCCACCTGCACAACCCCACCATCCTGTCCTCCTCATCCGTCAGGGTGCAGTGGACGGTAAGGGAATCTCGTCAAAGCGCCGAGAGCCTCTCTCCCTCTGGGATAACTCAAGACAAGGATTATTCCATCAGAATAATGCACATGCTGCTTGATGCATGAGTATTTGGACAATGCTACAGTTTTTTTTTTTTTTTTTTTTTGAATTTGGCTTCTCAAATCCCATCCGAATCTGAAATGCCCAATTGGTGAACTATGTACAACACTTGCTCGTATACGACCCCTCACTGCCAACTCACGAGAGTGTAGACAGTTCACAGCTCTCCTCCGAAGCATGCGCCTGTCAGCCACTGCTTCTTATACACTCATTGGTTGAATCTTCACAAGATCAGAAGGAGGGCGGAGGATACCCGGACATGACCAGATTTAGAATCTTCCTGACGAGCGCCTGTCGGGCCAACAGGAGTCCTTGAGCAATGAACAAGGCAACTATTATATTCCCTTCCCGGCAGTCCCTTCCCAATTTGCAACCCTGTAGCGTAATGGTCAAATGTGCGCTGTTCTAAAAAAGCTGCCGACCACTGCCGGTTAGTACGAGGCGGGGATCGAATCCGCGACGTGATAACCACTTCTGCTTCCCAACGCGATGCTTTAACGAGTGAGCAATCTGACAGCTTTGAATTTTGGGTCATTACTATCATTTCACCAGGTAGAAGGTAGTTTAGGAATTTAAGCCCTTAAACAATATCAGTTATAATCATGTACCTTATTGCTCATGCTGACAAGCTTTGTCTGCTGTAGGCAATATAAGTGGCTTGAGAAGTTTGAAAATGCGGCTGTGCGGTGAAGATCTCAAACTACGATCAAACACTGCTGTGAGAATGGCATATATTGTTCTTGTAATATTAGGAATGAGATGTTCTTTAGAGTAGTATATTTTGGCAGCACCAGCTCTTGTAACAGCGCTGGAATCTATACACACAGTCCTGGCATTGAGGGTCGTTCCAGGAATAACAGCTCCGCAGGAAGGCGTAATGGGCCTACAGAGGGCGACCTGGAATAGAAAATTCTGGAAGCCGGTCAAATGGAGCTTAACATCCATCTGGTGCTGGCAGCTTGAGCTACGAGGGTCGTTCAGAGCTGGCTCCGCGAATCACCTCACTACAAAACGAGGACCCCCCCTCCCCAAATCCACAGTGGAGCGAAATGCACGGAAAGCTCCAGGCGCCGGCTAGAGAACCCACCAGTACTGCAAACACTCGAACAGTTAAAAATAACGATGGAGTGCGGAACAGCGATGTGTCGCTGTTTCTGGGAGAAAGAGTTCACAGATGTATCTGGGAGAGAGAGAGAGAGAGCGAGCGAGAGTGAGAGAGAAGGCCAGTGCTTTGTATGGACGTTTTGGCCACACTGATCCTGGATCTGTCCCAAGCTTCTATATGGTCAGCCTTCCCGCTGTTCCCTAGAAAGCTAGAGTTAGCAGGCCATGGAGGGAAATATTTCAGAATTGTTTCTTTCTGAACATTACCAACTTATTTCCGAGTTCAGTAAGTGGCATAAATCCCATTTTTATACCTTAGCTGTTCTGGCAACTTCTTTAGTCCCCTTTAATGGTCTTATTTCTGTTAACTTCTATTTATTATATGTGGGCTGTATTGTGCTGCACTTTGGATCAACTTTATTGTGTTTAAACATGCTATAGAAATAAAGATAACTTGACTAAATGATGCGCAAATATCGCCTACGACGTTTTTTTTTTTTTACCTTTTTTTTTGTTTACTTTGGTATTGGATTTAAATTGTAACAAAATAAAGGAATAAATCATAATATAGCATAACAATCATAATTCAGCGAAGATTTGTTCTGCTCTCAGGCAAAAATGCCTCTTCCTCCCCTGGATTTTGGAGCGCATGTTCTCACACAAGCTCGAACAGCTGAGAGTACTCCAGCCAAGCTTAATCAGGACCACCTGCGCGAACGACAGGTTTTATTGAGGAGGATTAAGAAAATAATAATAGAAATTGCAAAAATTTTTACAAGCATGTGCTGTTTTCCCTCCCTGGAGACTGCTAGCTTTGGCTGCTGATGGCGTTGCTCGGTGGGCACTGAGGCGGCTGGTATGCCTGCACAAGCGGTGGTGAAAGACAGATAGCGGATGATTTATCTGCACTGATGCAGGGTTGGTGGGTGGCTGAGCTGCAGTTGTGTCCTCTCCCAGAAGCCTTAGCTCAGCGTCCGCTTGGGAGATGAGCGTAATGTAGCGGGGACTGACCGTGACGCGTGCGGCGAGGTGCCTGCTTGTGCCGTGAGATGCAGTGCCCCAGTCCCAGTCATGTGACCGGTGGCTGTTCCAGAGAGAGACCCCTAGCAGTCCCTTCTCAGGAGAGCCCGGCAGGGGAACTGTCTGTTCCGGAGTTTTCCGGCAGAGTTTAACCAGCGCCAGACGCTCAGAAACCTCAGAGCGATGACCTCATGGTGAGGCATTCGAAGCCCTCTGGAGAGGGAAATTTAACTCTGCCCTGCCTCTGTAGATGGCAGTGCCAGGAACCAGAGCGAGTCCTTTGTGGGAGAGTCCTATTATTTGTAGTTGTATTATATTTCTGTCTGATAACATGATCTAGGTATAAAAATCATAACAATAAAAGGCCTATAGACCGGTGTTGCTTGACTGGGACTTAAAAGGTTGGTGTTAAGTCTTACTGTAAGAGCCATGCAGCCTTTGGTCTACTGCATCTCGTGATATTACTTTACAGTTTGTAACTCGACTGGTCATTGACCGGCTGAGCTATTGAGATGGTGTTAACTCTTTCGTCCATCATCTGTAGCGTTCTGAAATGAGCTGTGTCACGATTATTGCGCATGCTCAGAACTTTGAAAATCGTTAGCCTAAGTGAATCTGCTCCATTGCTAGTCAAAATCTGATTACACCCTTGCCAATCCGTCAACACTTTGCATTGTATTTGTGAATTTTTGTTACTTGGGCATTATGTTTTTATATGAAGGAGTTTCTGTGGAAATCAGAGGATTCAAAGCACTATTTTAGCCTTTTTGCCAAAGGATTTGAAGAATGTAAGCTGGTTTGCGAACCGCCAATAAACATCAAATCAGAAGTAGTTCTTCCATGATTAATGGCAGTTGGATATCCAGTTTTCAGTGTTCGTATCCTTTAGTGAAAAAGCGCTAAAATAGTGCTTTGAATTCTCTAATTTCCATAGAAAGTCCTTAATATAAAAAGTATGATGCCCAAGTTACTAAAATACATAAATAATATGCAAAACGAAGGCGGATTAGCCAATATGGAAGTAGATTTTCACTTGCAGTCGAGCGGATTCACTTCATACAGTAATGATGACATGACAGCCCAGCACCCTCAAAAGTGGGTTTGGTGGGGTGTTTGTAATGGAAGTTTTCCATTTTAGACTTTTTAAATTTAAACGAAGAGCTGAAACTAGGTATGTATGAATGATTTTGACCTTTATTTGACCTTTGTTGCTCCTTCGCGAATCACAAACTTGTGTGACTGACCCGTATCATCTGTCGGTCACAGATATTGATCAAATTTGACAAAACTTTGCGAACTACATCTTTAGGAAATATAATTTATTTCAGCCTTGTACCCCAGGCCCAAAAGGGTATTGCAGGGCGCCAAACCAGTTGAGTTTCAGGTGCATTTGAACGTGTAGTAATTTATTGGTTACAGTTGTCTTTAGAGACTAAAGGCTGTAACTGCGGTTGTATGTTCATTGCTTCCTTCCCACCGTATAGGTGGAGCAGCAGTCACAGTATGTGCAGGGATACAAGGTGATGTACCGCTCGTCACCCGAGGGAGGGCAGCCACGAGGGGAGTGGGGAGTTTTCGAGGTTCGCACCCCAGGTGAGGACAGCGCCGTGGTCCCTCAGCTCAAGAAAGGGGTGACCTACGAGTTCAAGGTGCGGCCCTTCTTCAACGAGTTCCAGGGGACCGATAGCGAGGTCAAGATCGCCAAGACGCTGGAGGAAGGTGAGGAGGCGGGGCTGTGGGAGGCACCTGTCTGCAAATGGGTTTTGATTGGCCTGAATGCGGAATGTTAGCCCACATCCTGTGCCGTAGATGGGCATGCCTGAGGATCTTTGCTGCAGGCGTTTCATGGAAAACCAAAGTGGGACTGTCTCTTACTTATCATGCTAGTGACTGTAGGGGTGCAGTGGTGAGTAGTTGTGTTAAGTCCAGTCCACCACTTTGTGATGCTATAAAATTCTTGGTGGTTGAAGTAGTGAGGTTTCAAGCAAGAGGAAGACTTTACAGCATTTTCATTGCGTGTCAACATGTGATTGCGTGTGTGTTCACATTTTTTTTTACCTATCGAGTACCTTTTTGCAGTATAAACACTGACCTTGTCAGGATCGACAGTCCTCATGGGGACCAAAGCCTGGTCCTAATACGGCTAAACGTCATTTCTGAGGTTTTGATGCAGGTTAGCGGTCAGATTTGTATTGAGATTAGGTTAAGATTAGGTTTGATCTGGCTAGGGTTAGGGTCAGGTTAATGGTTAGGGTTAGGTTGACCATAATGAATAGAAGTCTATGCAATGTCCCAATAAAAAACAGGTATTGCATGCGTGTGTGTGTGTGTGTGTGTGTGTGATGGTTCTCAGTATGTCCTTATACATTACATGCAAGAAACAAATAGTTAGCTAAGGCACCGTAGCCTCAGTTCGGGGGTACGCCTTCATTAATTATATGTAAGAGGAACACGATTAAACGCTTGCGCTGTGTGCGCAGTTGATTCACAGTAATTACTCTCATCGAACTAGCATTGCCGCCAAAGCACACAAGCCCTTTAAACGCTAAACCAATTAATTTCTTTCAACGCGCGTTTGAACAAACAGTTCAAAGAGCCTCACGCTCACTTCTGTTCCCTGAAAATAGAATCGTACGTTTCGAAGAAATCGAGCATCTGTCGTTATTAATATGCTGTCTCGTCAGATGAAAGCTATAGGGCGGGGTAAAAAAAAAGAGGTAGTGTTGCGAATTGTTGTACCGAAGTGTTATTTTTGCTGTGGATTTGTCAGTGCCCCTGTAGTACAGTGTCTTTTTAAAGAGTAAAATCCACATCGGGCCTATAATGGGGCAACACCTACCTGTGAATGCACTGTGTTCCCTCGGCCCGCTCCTCTACCGCATAAATCATTTAAAACAGAGCAACACGAGGAGCGGCGCATCCCAGAGAGAAAGGCCTCATGGGAAGAGAGAGGCGTGCTTGTTAGAGAGGGGCTGGGTGGGGTTTTCCCAAATACGAGCTAAAAATGGAGTCTGGGGCCTTTGCTGTTGTACTAGAGCAGGGCTCTGCGTACTAGGTTTGAGTGTGTGAGGACGCCCTCGTTAGCACTGGTGTGTGACTCCTTGTGACAGGGTTGTGTGGTACGGAGGCACAAAAAAAAAGATTGATTTTAGGAAGCGCTCGGAGCAGCGTCTGTTAACACAAACATATGTTTCCACCCCTGTTTGTCTCCCGCCTTCAGCCCCCAGCGCAGCCCCCCGTGGGGTTACCGTGACGAAGAGCGATGACAATGGGACGGCTATCCTGGTCTCCTGGCAACCGCCTCCAGAGGAGGAGCAAAACGGGGTGGTGCAGGAGTACAAGGTGAGCGGGGGTGGGTGGCTGTGGGGGGAACACAAGCCAAAACATATTGGGAGGGGAAAAAAACTGTGACGACAGTTACCATTAACCAACGCTAGCGGCTAACAGGCTTCTTGTGGTTGTCACTGGGTATGAGAGACAAAGAGGCGCATCGAATAGGTGAAGCTAGCCTCTGCCACTTTACACTGACCCTGGTTCAGCTCCAGGTTTCGTTCTCTGAAGATTTCAGTCAGCATGAGCACGGGTGAGCTGATCTGGGATCTTATGTGGCGAGTACAGACCTCAGCGCTAGATTGAGGGCAAAGGCAGTGAATTATGGAGAAATGGGGCCATCTGGTGGAGAAATGGCATCATATCCCTGGGTTACAGCGGTGTGTGTCTCTGTATTATGTGCTGGGAATGATGTAGGTGCAGTCAGTAGGTGTAACAGGCTGCTGTTCTCTTGCTGGACCTTGTATGTAGCCTAAAGAGGGCACTGTGGGGTCAGGCAGCCGTGAGCTAACGATCAGGTACAATAGTACTGAAGTGTGTGAGCTGCGTGTGAGTTTAGACAGAGAAGTGCATCTGTGAGAGGCGTGACGGCAGACGTCCTTAATGCACCTTTAAGTCCTGCTTTCTCTGAAATGTGTTTTTCCTGTTTGGTCCGACTCCAGTGCCTCCGTGTTGAGTGCCCACCTCCCTCCTCTTCCTGGCTTTAATTAAAACAGGCTTTTTTTTATTTTCTCTGCATCCGAGAGAGAGCAGAAAATGGCTTTAGAGAACAGAGGGCCTTTGAGGGAGATGCTGACGGACAAAGAGACAGATGGTGTGTGACTGTGGATGGGAGATTAGGAGCTCTCTTCTCGGAAATCGGTCTTAATTGTGCGGTCCGTAATGTCATCGCTGTGACCGCCTACAGTGTCTCAAAATGGAGCAATTAGCCCGTAACACATCCCCTGTCTACTTATGTCTGAATTTCTCTGACTTTTTAGACAAAAATTTTTACTCCATACACCCACCTTTCACAAGCATTTTTCTGTAGTATAATATCTCACAACTGTGCCGCTGTTTAAACGCTTAGAGAGGAGTAGACGTACAATGATGTAAGATGTCAAGATCAGATGCTGTTGAAAATCTATCATGTAGCAACTTGTTTTAAACAGCTCCTACAGGGCAGCTTTTTTAAACAAGTTGCCACATGATAGATTTTCAACAGCTCAGGGTAATTACATTTTGAAAATGTATTCAGCGCTCTAAGGGTTAATTTGAGAGGCTTTTTTACCGTCGGGGATGTTGGTTGTAATTGAAGGGCGGGGTGTAGTGCCGGGGATGATGATGATGTGATTTGCTTGTTAGTGGGATGGGGGTGGGTGCAGTCGGTCTCAAAGTTGCGCCGCTGTTAATTTTCCAGGTAAATGTATTCCGGAGATAAGGTTTAGTGTAATTTCACGCTTGTTAAATCCAGAGCTGGATTGTTCTGCGGTCTCTGCGTTTCCCACGCCGCGTGTCTGTACGTTCCAGCGAATGTGCTGAGTGCTGTAATCATATCAGGAAGTGATCAGCTCTTTGACCTGGAAGCACTGTCCCTGCTGACCTCAATCCCTGTGTCATCACTTCCTGGTGACCTCCTCTCTTCTCCACGGCAACAAGTACCAGAACCAGCCTTGGGTGCAGGCGGAGATTAGTGCGAAATCCCTCTGAAGGATGGGACGCCGGCAGAATTGAATTAGCCCCTGAAAGTACTGGCTGTGCGCTGACTCTGGGAGTTTTTCTCCAGCGGTAATTGCGTTACCGCAGTGATTACTGATCCAACTTGATTTTTCTTATCGGGTTAACCCGCAATCGCGGGGGAATTTGAAATGTTGTGGCTGCAGAGAGGAGATAAAGTGGGCAGCTTCATCGCGCGTACTCGCAGAGGAATCGCCGCTGTTCCTTTCTCTGATTGTGAAGATTCAGAATGTGTTTGAGTCGGATTGCAAGTGTAAACCGAGCTAGGAAAAGCCATCATGCCGTATATCATATCACAGTAATATCACGGTTATTGCTGTACATTTATGTACTGTATATCTACACTCTCCTAAGTCTGTTTTAGCTCTTGTCCTTGAAGGAACTTTGTATTACTCTTTCTGGAACCTTCTGCCATTGGCTAAAAGTGTAAAATCTCCCAGAGTGCACCATTTTGCTCTGCAAAAAAAACCCCTTCAACTGTAGGCAGTTCCTCGGTGGAAGTGTGGGGTCTTTTAGGAACCGATTCCTTAGTGCGCTCTTACATCAGAGACTTGTGACAATGTATTTAGTTTGGGTTAATAATTCCTGTGTTCAAAATGAGGGTAGTGCATTTCAGATTGACCACCAGCTGCTCGACTGTTCGGCTCCTTTCACAAGAATGTTGCTCAGTCCCTCCTTTCCTGCCCCTGTAGATCTGGTGTCTGGGAAACGAGAGCCGGTACCATATTAACCGGACCGTGGACGGGTCCACCTTCTCGGTCCTGATCCCCAGCCTCTCTCCCGGGATCCGTTACAGCGTGGAGGTGGCAGCCAGCACCGGCGCGGGTCCGGGGGTTAAGAGCGAGGTCACCTTCTTCCAGTTGGGTGAGTATGCTTGTCGAATCTTCTTAGGCCAGTCTCGCTGTCTCTCCTGCCTCGTGGTGATGTCATCACCTCCTAACCTGTCCAGAGAATGTGGAACCCACTCCGCTCACTGTCCACAGGTCACCTGCTATGCAAATATACTGGACTGGACATTACACTGTCCAATTACACTGCAAGTTTTACAGCTCAGCTCTCAGTTCAGATCATAGACCAGCTATTGTCCACGTACATGGTGTGTTGGGCAGATTTATGCCATAGTAATAAGTATTTCTGTCTTGTAATGAGACTCCTGCTGGAAATATTGGATCGTTTGTCTTACTGACAGTATTGTTTCGCCTCATTAGAGATGGTTTTGTTTTATCCAGTAAGAAATCAATAAATATATGGTTAGAATACTCAGCAAAGTGATTAAAATGCTCATCGAAATAGAAATGTTTTGGCTTTTGCTGAATAAACACCCTGTTGCGTCGTTTGTCGTGTTGCGTATGGTTTTGCAAGCCGCTGTCAGTTTTCCCCCTTGCCTGTTGAGATCTTACTCTGTAGTCCTGCAAAGTCAGTAATTTTTTTTTAAATGTATGAGCCAGAAGTTCAGCGCTCTTCCTTTATCTGGTCCGTTATAATCCATTGAAGAGAAGTCTGGGTTCAGCTAGCTTTAGCACCGCAGTTAGCGCCTGCTGGATGGCTGGACAGAGAGTGCTAGCGCTCCCTTCGTTAGCCTTCCGACACCACAGGTAAATGGCTGAGGGAAGGCAATGCCACACACAATTACTGCAGACACAGGCTCTCCGCCTGTTTGCTTCCTGCTCTATATAAGTGTCAAAATGGCAGAACTCTCCGGGAGTCTGGCGAATTAGAGCGAATCGCTGCATTGCGGCGCCTGGTTCACTTCATTTCAGCGTCTATCCGGACAGGAGGCCTTGCGAAACTTCGCCTGGGCGTCGGGAGGCCTTGATTAGGGGCTTTGTCCGCGACAGCGGGGAGAAGCCGGACCCGATGTCCAATCACACCCATTCTTTCGGGAGAGCTCAAGCAGATCTGCTCACTCAGACAGAAGGGGGGACTGGACTCGGGCTGGAGTAGAGGTTAATTTAATGGAGACCCCCTCTCAGTGCTGTGAAGATGGAGTCAGGGGAGTATCGGTGGCTGGAACAAGTTTGCTTGTCGTCCCCAACTCTTTCCTTGACCCTATACTCTCAAGGTCGCTCCCGCTTAGCTTTCGACCACAAGACACAGGGAGCAGGTCATGGCAGAAGTGCGTCATGTGCATGTGGTTCTGGTCTAAACTCCACAGCCTGTGGTCTCCTTAGTCATGCAGCGGCTGTGACCTGTCCCCTGATACACAGCTGTGAAATGGGCTGTTCATCGGGACGCAGCCTCGGACGGTGGAGCTGTTCGGAGGGCTGGAGGATGGAGGACACTTTTTATGACAAAAACCTGTTTGCCCCTGGAATTCCAGAGAGATTAAAGTGGCTTCACCGTGAAACAGAAGGAATGGGGAGAGCAAAGACAGAGGAAGAGAGCGAGAGAAAGAATAAGAGGGTCTCCTAAAGCTGGATAATTGAGCTGCTTTAATGTGGTAGGAGTGCGGAAAAAGCGAACAGAAACGCTGTTGATGAGAGGAGCTAGTGTGAGCTGCTGCGGCATTCATCGCGTCCGTCTTTATTTTCTGTGCCCCGAGCTGAGTAGAGCGAATATGAAATAAATGACTTCAGACGTCTCTCATTTTCCAGCAACTGCATCAAAAGGAAGGTTGCGGTGTATAAACTTGCACATTTATGTTCTTTCAGGTTCACTCCTTTTTGCATTTCACATTGGCTCTATGGAACTCGAATATGTACTCAAAAGGACCCATATTCAACACTGAACTGTCAGTAAATGAAAGCTGTTCTCTGCCATTTTATTAAAGGTCAGTTCAGATGCACTGTCCCCCCTCTCGAGTTTGCGGAAACTCCTTCGCAGGAAGAACATCTAATATTGGATGAACTCCTTTGTACACGAAGTGCAGTCATCGCCGTTTCCAGCCAAAGACAAACACCCACACGCTGACTGGAGCAGGTGGCGGGACCATTCGCTGTGTTTGCGTTGGCTCGCCAAGGACAGGTTGCGTTTGTGGTGATTGATGCTTCAGAGATACCTGGCTGCAGGCTGCTGGGGACAGTGTTCAGGGGTCATATGTGGCAGTCATGGCTTGCTGTTTGGAAATGAACCACATTTCTGTTGATTATCTGCAATAATCTGCTGTTTTTCTGTACCGCACATCCTTTAAGCCTGCGCTGGAACCACGCCCTTCCTGTTTAGTACAGAGACTTGCAGTCAGGGGAGGCAGTAACTTCACCTTTTATCGCTGGATTTAGTCAACCTGTTTGCACGTACTATGCCTGATTGACAGTCAATCATTTTTACCGAACAATTAAGACCCATCCTAGGCTATATGTAGCCTGTAATGATTAAGAGGTGATAATGACAAAAACATTCAGTTACATTTACACTTTTATTCAAGACTGCAAGGATTGAAATCTTAATACTGTAATTAATGAATGGTATTGCGTTAGCTTCCTGTAAGCAAATATGAACAAGTGTGCTGTCGCCTGAACATTTTAAAGCTCGATCCACTATGAAATAATGTCGTGGATGAAATTTGCGCGCTAGTCTCCCATTTAGTCTGAGTAAATTAGTTAATCAATCCTTTAAGTGCTGATCAAGCAAAGTAGTAGGGAGTTTTCGTTCGTTTAACTGTGAGGATTCTGCTCCCCCTAACGTACCATCGATGGCGCGTCACTGTGTTAGTTAAGTCCCCATTTTTATTTGCTGGTGAAAGCAGTCTGTAGAAGGTTCCTGTAGAAGACACAGGCCCAAACAGGTACAGACCATCTCCGCGCTGGGAAGATGGTGCGTTTTGTCTCTCTCTACACCGAGCGACTCTGGTTCTTACCCACTGAGATAAAGGTGTTGGAAGAAGACTGTTTTCGGCTCGTTGACAGCCTGGCTGCTTTCATTGCCGTATTTCTGTTGAATGTCAGTTTGCCTCGGCAGAGCAGTCACTCACTCTGAGGTTTAGTACTTTGAATGATGCCTCTATTTTACCATCTCTCTCATACCTCCTCCGCCCTCACACCTCCATCCTCACACCTCCACCATTACACCTCCATCCACTGTCTCTTCTCTTGTTGTCTGGTCCACCCCCCCCATGTTATTTTATTTATTCCCCTCCATCCTGTCCTCCTCTAACTCTCCATCTTTTTCCTCTGCTCTGTTCTTCTCATCCCTCTCTATTTCCTGCCTCTCTCCTCACACACCTCTCCTCTCCATCTCCCTCTCTTTTCCTCTTCCCCTCACCCTCATTTTCTCCTCTTCTCCACCCCTGACCCACCTTTCACATTCCCCCTCTCTGCCCGTTCTTCCCCTCATCTCTCTCCCTCACCTCCATCTCCTCACGCCGCCCCTGACCCTCCATCCTTCATCTCATGTCATGTTTATGTCATGTGTGATACAGTGTGAAATACTTGTTTGTTTGCTTGTTAACACTTTAGCAGCAAAACTAATGGCCAGATTCGCCCCAAATTGGGTTCAGGGATTTCCACTGACCCAGAACAGATCCCTGTTGAATTTCGGAAAAGTGGGTGAAAGTATGTGCGAGGGGCGGGGTTTGTTGTGCCTGGCACCACGTGTTTCATTTTTATTTTATTTTTCTCCCATTTGGTACTCCTGTTATTTTATTGCTACTGTAATGCTGTAGTAATCTGGCACAAGAATATCCTTCAGGATTAATAAAGTTTATCTCATCCCTTCGTTTGGCCCCCTCTCCCCCCCTTTCTCTGCACCTCTCGCCCTCCTTTCCTTCTCCGCTCTCTCCCTCTATCTGTCCCCATCATCCCATCATCCCCCTCTCTCCCCTCCTCTCTCCCCCCCGCTGGGTTCCCTGTGCAGACTCGTTGGGTCGGATGACGGAGAGCGGGCTGACGGGGGAGAACACGCTGTCTCAGCAGATCTCCGACGTGGTGAAGCAGCCGGCCTTCATCGCCGGGATCGGCGCCGCCTGCTGGATCATACTGATGGTGTTCAGCGTCTGGCTCTACCGCCACCGCAAGAAGAGGAGCGGCCTGAGCAGCAGCTACGCCGGCATCCGCAAGGGTGAGGGTCAGAGGTCGAGGGTCACAGGGCTGTATTAGTGTGTGAGTGACATGGACATGGGGATAAACAGCCCCAATTCCTACATAGTTGGGACGAAGTGCAAATTGTGAATAAAATCAAAATGCAGTGACTTACAGATCACATGAGCCAATATGTTATTTACAATAGAACATAGATAGCGTTTCAAGTATTGACACTGAGACATTTTACATTTTAATCCACAAAATTAGCTCATTTCAAATTTTCTGGCTGCAACAGGTCTCAAAAAAAGTTGGGACACAGGCATAAAAGGTCTGAAAAAAGCAATTAATATATAAGAGAATCCGCTGAAAGAACATTATGCAAGTAATTAAGTTAACTGGCATCAGGTGTATAACATGATTGGCTATAAAAGGGATGTCTTAGAGAGGCTGAGTCTCTCAGAAGTAAAGATGGCCAGAGGCTCTCCAACCTGTGAAGACTTGCGTAAAGAATTTGTGGAATACTTTAAAAACAATGTTCCTCAATGTCAAATTGCAAAGGCTTTGAAGGTCTCATCATCGACAGTGCATAACATCATTCAAAGATTCAGAGAAACTGGAAAAATCTCTTTGTGTAAGGGACAAGGCCGAAGACCTTTACTGGATGCCCGTGATCTTCGGGCCCTCAGACGCCACTGCATCACTCACCGGCATGATTCTGTCATTGACATTACTAACTGGGTCCATGAATATTTCAAGAAACCACTGTCTGTAAACGCAGTCCGCTGTGCCATCCACAGATGCCACCTAAAACTCTATCATGCAAAAAGGAAGCCATTGTTGAGCATGATCCAGAAGCGCCGCCATGTTCTGTGGGCCAAAGCTCATTTAAAATGGACTGTAGCAAAGTGGCAAAGTGTCCTGTGGTCAGACGAGTCCAAATTTGAAATTCTTGTTGGAATTCATGGGCGTCGTGTCCCCTGGGCTAAAGAGGAGAGAGACCATCCCTCCTGTTATCAGCGCTCAGTTCAAAAGCCAGCATCTCTGATGGTATGGGGATGCATTAGTGCTTATGGTGTGGGACACCTTGCATGTTTTAAAAAGCACCATGAATGCTGAAAGGTATATAAAGGTTTTAGAGCAACATATGCGCCCCTCCAGACGAAATCTATTCCAGGGAAGGCCTTGTGTATGTCAGTAGGACAATGCAAAACCACATACTGCAGCTGTTACAACAGCATGGCTTCGTAGTAGAAGAGTCCGTGTGCTGAACTGGCCTGCCTGCAGTCCTGATCTTTCAATGATTGAGAACATTTGGCGCATAATTAAACAAAAAGTCCATCAAAGGAGACCCAAAACTCTCCAGCAGCTGGAAGCCTGTATTAAACTCTGTGGTAAAAAGAAGAGGGGATGCTACACCATGGTAAACAGGCCCCTGTCCCAACTTTTTTGAGACCTGTAGCAGCCATCAAATTTGAAATGAGCTCATTTTGTGGATAATTTTGTAAAATTTCTCAGTTTCAACATTTGCTATGTTGTCTCTGTTCTATTGTGAATAAAATACTGGCTGGTGTGATTTGGAAGTCATTGCGTAATGATTTTATTCACAATTTACACTTTGTCCCAACTATTTCGGAATTGGGGTCGTATAAATTCATAAGATTGGGGTAATCCTGGAAATGACCACTTTGCAGGGGATTCCCTTCCCGTGTGTCATATTTCTTCTCTTTAACGTTTATATTCCTATATGCCTTTGTTATCTGCCAGTACTGGGCAGGGCCTGTGTGTGGACGTTCCCCTGTGTGATTTGAAAGTTTCTCTTGTGGTTGAAAGCAGTTTTTAAAATGCTTGAAGCTAAAAAGTGCCTTTGACTCCAGCCAGAATCTCCCTTATTAGAAAGCAGGCTTGTTGATCATTTGGTTTGTAACTCCCCACAGTTTTCTTTGAGTATTTGCCTCAGGTTTTCTCACTGATGTGAATGCGGTCGATGGGGGTGTTGGGTATGGAAAAGAGTGAGAGAGAGAGAGAGAGAGAGAGAGAGTCAGCTTCTTGTTATGAATCATTTACCAAGGACATGCTGATATTGCAAGCGCCGTAAGCGTAGGAGTGTTCGAAGCAATTGAAATCCTATTTGAAGTTGCGGCCTGTGTGCCTCGGGCTCCAGAAGTTATGAAGTTCCCTTCCTCATTTGCCTGTCTGCTGAAGCAGCAGTACTGCTGTGTGCCTGTCAGGCAGTTTGAGATGTGTAGGTTTGCAGTATATCACAGCTGCGGACTGCCGCCTTCGGTCTTTAGCAGTACCCTTCCGCACCGGAACCTACATGTGACCACTGGTTCATCACAACTGGTCCATATCGCCACAGCGGCGCCTTACAGCACAATTTACACCAGATTTTCCAGATTTTACTCTTGTGCCGAAAAAATTACGTCCTTAATGCCTGTTTCTTGGCAACTTGACGTCCATAATTATTCTTGGTGTCAGTGAAGGGAGGAGAGGACAGTACAAGAGTGTGTGAGAGGTCGTTTGTACACGGGCTGTGAATGAGAGTCCCGCGCAGGTGCAGGTGTGAGGATAGAAGGGGCTCAATCTGGTCTACAGAGAACACGAGCTCCTCTGCGGCCGTAACTGCGTTTAGTGTCCTACCGGGTCACCAACCTTCCGCCTCCTGCTCAAACTCTATTATTTTCTGCACTTCTCTTTTTGTCTGGTGCAGATTTAGATCTCAAACCGTTTGCTACCCCATCGAGTAATTAGTACGAAGGTCGCTGCAATTTTCCCCCATGCCCGGTGAGGTCACAGTGTCATGTGGTCAAGTGCATTCAAACTCTGTTTGGGGTGAAATTCATCCTCTGCCAGAGATAATCGGGGCTCGGAGGCCAACAGCTGGCGTTCGCAGGGATCGATGGCGAGCGGGGTCTGTACGGATTCACTGACCTGTATGATATCTGGATGGGTCTATCGATCTTTTCTTGACTGGGACTATCTAATCTAAAAGCAGCGAGAATGAGTGAGTCTGTGCAAGAGCTCCGCGTGACCGGTCGCCGTGACTGCACCCTGTGGATCTCCAGCAAGACTGGCTAACTCTTACACTGATGTCCGTGTCAAACTCCTGCCCACATTGGGCTGTGCGTAGTACATCCAAACTACAAGCACATGTGTTTTTGTGGTTTTTTTTTTGTCTTGATGCAAGCAGTGCACTTGCTGGTCGCTGGTTCTTTCACCCTGTAGTTGAGCTTTTATCCTCACACCCTGAGAGGTCGCTGCAACAACTGAAGTCCGACTGATTATGTAAGGAGGATCAGCGAGAGGCGGGGTCAGGGCCAGGAATCGAACCCTGGGCCAAGACATTGCCCTGTTTGTCTGTGAGCATTTGTTGACCTTCATGGAGGAATAAAAAAGCCAGCGACAATGGATCCGCTCAGAAAGCCCTCAGGACATTCCAGCTCTTCAGACGACACTCGGTAATGGACACCCGAAGATTCAGAAACCCTATCGTTATGATAAATCTTGTTGCTCTTCTTTCTGACGCATAGCCTCATCCCCTGACTAGCAAACGTTGTCACTACCTGTCCCCAGAACAGTGCGCCCTTCAGTGAAATATTCGCCGCTACCAAGCGCAAGGTTGCTTCTTTAGAATCCTGGTCTCATTTTGAACCTGTCAGTAGGGATTTGTGATTTGAGTTTTGGGTGCAGAGAAAGACCCTGGCAGATAGAGTGCATTAATTTAGGGTTTTGTATTCGGTGTGCTAACCCAACAAGGTCTTGGGGGGGAGACCTTGATCCAAGATCTTGTGGTTATCTAAATGTCATTGTCCTCCCGTTGGATTTGTCGACATATCTAACAAACAGAAAAGCTTTAATAATGTATTGTCCTCCCTGCTGTGTAACTGCACACAGTCGGCGAGAATGACCAGAATGTGAAATATTCTTGGTTTGCTGCGGAGATGTTTCCTCTCCGCCGCTAAAGAGCGCATTGCCATTCGGCGCATTCCTTCCACGGCTAGCAGACAGTAAACAGGAGTCCGCCGGGGCATCACAGATAAGGTCACATTACCTGGCTGTTAAACAGCGGCAGTGAACGAAGCGGGAGGAGAGGTGAGCCCAGGAGCTGTGGCGCTCTCTGACCGAGGCTGTGGAGGAGCTCTCAGTCACTGAGCGATGCCCGCATGCTAATAGGGGTTAGCACTGTAAATAGCAGCAATAAATGTTCAGGGAAAAGCCGAGGAAAACAAATCTGTAATTGTAACCACATGAAGGTCGGCCATGCTGTCAGAGATCGGAGTCTGGTGTTGGTGGCATGAGAATGACGCCCATTTTAGGTTGTTTTGAATGTGCGTGTGTGTGTGTGTGTGTGTGTGTGCGCGTGTGTGCCTGCGTGTTCTACACAGATCCACCTTGACGCGCGTACCCTGGCCTCCGAGGCTCTTAGAAACAGTGAGTGAATGCCGATGACACGCAGTGTCGGCGCGCTAATGTGATTTATTTCACGTTAGCATTTCTCACGTTGAGCCCCGGCAGCCTAGCATCAGCTCCGCTCAGCTTCAGAGCAGGTCGGAAGGTAAGTGGGCGGAGTGATCACAGCGCTTTTGATGACATGAACTTAATCTCTCCATTAGCCTCTAACCTCAGGAAGGAAGCGAAATAAAACTTGCTAAACAATATGAAGCTTTTGATGACAATGTTACCATCATTGTTTGGTTGATTTAAAGCCTGCTGTACCCTAAACAAGTTTAAATGGAGAAGCTAGTGCAGACACACCCAGGACTAGCGGGCAGTGTTCGTTTCATCTGTGTTCTTGTCCAGGCTGAGAGAAGATTGAGCTTCTGAAGCGTCCCGAAAGTTGGCTTTGACATGCTACGATGTGCCTTGGATGAATACTGTCATGAAAAATACTTTCATAATTGGTTCTTGGATGCAGCAGCCTTTTTGACCCCCGACTGGGTCCAATCTGCGTTGTTAAAGCGTAGGAACGGAGTCACAGTCACGCTCCCTCTGTCCCTCGCCGCGTGCCTGCGGAGGAGGGGAGAGGAGCTGGTAATTGAGACGTTTCCGCGGCGATGCGGGACGCTGCGACCTCGCCCGCGACCTGCTCCCAGCAGGCCTCGAGAAAGCCTGGGACCGGAGTGAAAATGGCAGCTGCCTCCACGCTCACCATCGTCAGCAGGGGTCTCTCTGTACGCGTGGGCGGATCAGAGAGAGGGAATGAGGGAAGTAATGCGCCAGATGGAGGGACCGGGGAGGTGAAAAGGTGGTGGCTGCTGTCATCAACGGCAAAGGATGAAAATAAAACATTGTAGAAATAAACGGATGAGAAAGAAGATTTCATATTGCTGGGTGTCCTCTGTGTGTTTTTTTGTGGGTGTGTGTGTGGTCGTACGCAAGTGCTAGAGCGTTCGTTTGTGTGTGTTCTGTCTGTGTTTTTACCTTGTACTTCAGACATTGTAGCTTCAGTCAATAGGGCATGTTTTTCTTGCATTAACTTCTATCTTTCTCTCTCTCTTCCTTCGCCCTGCTCTCTACCTGGACCCTGCAGTCCCTTCATTTACCTTCACCCCGACAGGTATGTACTGCACGCGCTCGGCCTCCTTTCGTCTGCTGCTCTCCACTCTTTCAGCCTTTTGTAACACGTTCCTGCTCGCTTTCTCCTGCTGGAAGGAGGCACACTGTGACTCCCCTGCCTGCTTCGTCAGCTCGCTGGAACAGCCCGTCCTGCGTTTAAAAATACGTGCTCTTGCAGAGCTGGGGAGAGAAATCCGGTCAGAGGTTTAAGGAAATATCAAAGAGACGTTCCTCAGAGCCGTCGGGGCACGTCGGGGCTAAAATTCTTCAAGAGGAGCGAGGCATGCTGCTCGGAGCTGGAGATCAGAGCTCTGCGGCTCGTCTCGTTCTTCTGTATGGATTTACGACTGTGACATGAGAGCTCGCACGTCCCAATTAGATAGTCTGGAATGAGGAGAGATCTGTGGACTGAAATTGGGAGAGATCAATAGTAAGCCTGCAGTCTGAACTGGGACAAGATTTGTCGTGTGTTTGGAGTCTGGACTGGGGAGGGATCTATAGTGCGACTGTAGTCTGATTGGGACCAGATGTGTCGTTGGGCTGCAGTATAGATGTTGATAATGGTGATGGTGGCTGCAGTTTTCTGAAAACTTCAAAAGGACAGGCGAGGAATATATGCAATTGTACATGTAAACGCAAATGTAGCACAGAGGCCTAACAGCGTCACCACAATGTGCACACTGTGTATCTAGTGTGTGAGTTGAGCTCCAGGTTGGTGCCCTGAGGGAGAGAGAGAGAGAGAGAGAGAGGTCGAGCTGTGAGAACAGTGTGGTTAAAGCAGCTAATCCCCGTCTCTGCGCAGCGGAAGAGCCATTGTTGGTTTCTCTGACCTCACTGCAGGGCCCAGGATGGTGTTTAATGCTCTTATAGTTCCAGTTTCATATGTACTTCAGGTGCTGGTCTGGCTGCTGCACATCAGGTTCTGATCTGGGCTGGTTCCCCTCGTTCTCAGCTGCTGCGCACTCACGCGTAATCTCGCCTTTTTCCTCCGTACGCATTCATTCTTCTCCCTTCTTCTCTTGGCACCTGTGGCGTCTGTCGCGATGTGTGCGCCACTCAGCCGACTCAAAGCCTGGCTGTCTTTGATGTCATCACATGATGTGTAATTTCTCAGCAAAGTGTGAGGGGCGAGTCGCTGCTGGATTTGTGGATTTTTAGTTTATCGCTGTTTTTTCGTCGACCGTGTTTGGCTTTGCACATACGGAGCAGTCTGCCGCGCTGCGTTCGGAAGTCAAAGCTAGACGCCTCGTTGTTACTTTAAATCCCCTTTTCTTAAAGGAGATTGTAATTAAAGTTTGAGTTTATCTCTCCCTCGCACACGAGCGGCTTAAACGCGTCATGAAAGGGGCCGACTTCCTCTGAGCTCGGCTTCAATCGCCAGTCAGCAACGCTGCGGAGCTTCAGCCCGGTACCGCGACGCTAAGCCTCTTACGCGCCCCCCTCCTGAACGCACCCCATCAACAGTCGACACCCCCCCCTCACACACACACACACACACACGTATTTCAGTGACGCAACCCTCGCTCAGCTACGGATTCTGCCGATTAGGGTGCAGCGCCCACGCATACTGTCCATTACATGTGCAGCCACCCTACGCGAACATGGCTTTGAAGCTGATTGGGTGTTCATGACTGTGTGTGATGAGGACCATGTGTGTTTGAAGTTGCAAAGGTCACTGGAGGAGTCAGGGGAATGATGTAGCACTCATAATTGGATGTGCGTGCCCTCAATATGTGACTGTACTTCTGCTCTATCGATGTGGAGGCTCTGTCTGTATGTCTGTCTGTTTGTCTGTCCCATTACTGAAATATTTATCTTTCTGCAGTGTCCTATCAGAGAGGAGGGGAGGCAGTGAGCAGTGCTGGCAGGTGAGGTGCCATGAATGCAGTGTCTTTTATGCGTTTGTGCGTATTGTCTGTGCTGCGTAATATCTCTGACGTGTTTGTTTGTTTGTGTGCGACCTCAGTGATTGTGTGGCACGGCGCCCCTGTGCAGCATCAGTATTTTGTTCTAGCAAGATCTACATCCTGCATCTTTCCTGCTTGTAATTGCAGCGCTGTTGTGCGGTCGATGTTCTGATATGTACAAGTATTTTGCTTGTCTGCACTCAAATTGAAATTGTTGCGCATGCAGAAATTACACGAGCGGTCCCTTCGCTCAGTTCCGCTTACTTGATTTAATCGACTGAATCACTTAAAATTCCAGGGTAATGCATATTCCATTATGTTATATTAAACTGATTGTAATTGCATACTACAGTAATGAGAATATGAGGAATCATTATTGGAGCGAAAGTAGGGGAAGCACGTTGTGCGCCAAAGTTGGTGTTGAATAATTTAAATAATATATACATGCATTTCTCGTAATGTGAAGTTATGAAACAGCGCCTCTAGCATTGTGTGTGTGTGTGTATGTGTGTATGTGTGTGTGTGTGTGTGTGTGTTTGCATGTGCAAGAGAGACCAAAAATAATATATAACCAAAGGGAAACAAATCCAAGATTTTTAGTTCTTTTTTAGTTCTCAGCTCACTGGAAAAATGTTACAAGCTCTACATTTGGAAAAACTGAATCGACTGTAAAAACTCCCCTCATAATTTATAGCCTGTCGTTATTCCTGCGTAATTATAAAGGAGTGAAATAGAAACTTGTGGCTGTTTCACTCCAATAATTGGGAGAAAACCTCAAAAACCATTTCACTGGATCACATGACATAACGTCCACGAAGCAGAGGTGGGCCTGACATTTATTCATATTCCAAAAAAGCACTCCACTGATTGGAAGTGTAATTCCTGATCGTGTTAAATAACTCATTTTAATGCTTTACGGGAAGTTTGGCATTATAAAATTGAGGGTTCGCTATGAATTGCCTGACGTTTGTCCAGGCTTGACTCCAGTGGAGCTGACTTCATGTTCAAGCCAAACAAAAGCAATTCAATGCATGAGAAACAACCTCAAATTTCCTGCTGCATTTGAAATTTTATGCTGTTTAATTTAGCGTGATGACGAAGCATATTATGATAGTACAGTTTTGCAAGGAAAAAGGCCTTCGCCGGACAAGTCTTCATCTCACAGTAAACATTACCGCAATCATTATTCTCAGTCGATGACCGACACTGTTTAGTCCTGTTACTCAGCGAAAGATGTGAGATCATGTTTGTGTGCCTGGCTGTGCAGGTCTGTGGGTGGTGCAGGCCAGCATATGTAATTAGCGGTGTTTGCACTTGTCCTCTGTGTGCGTACGCATTCGTTTTGCCACCGTCTGCTTTGGCAACACAGTTTGTAATGTCAGTGAATGAAACTGTGACACACACACTGTGGTCAGAAGTGTGTCCACAGCAGTGCAGTGTTATTTGAATGCGCAAGCTCTTGTATGGATAGGAGTGGGGAGAAGGTCGAGATGGAATGATGGGGAGAGAGTAATGAGGGAGCTGGTGCTGGAGTTGCTGTTGAGTGGGAGCGGTCTTGTGCTTCCCCCATACAGACACTAGGGGGAGCGCTTTACCTTCGTAAAACCCTCACTGCAGCTCAGTCAAACAGGAGAGGGGAAAATGTGTCCCAAGACAATAGAGCAGCCTGTCTGTGAAAGCCTGTATCCCCACCCTGAGTGAGCCGACTTCGGCGTTGTTTGCAGCTTTCCTGTGAGTGAATGCTGGTCTGTCAGGAGTCTGTTATTCTGGGGTGTGCTGTTCGTGTCTAAGTGAGGAGATATATGTCCGTGAGAGGCACTGTCACGTTTCCTCTCTGCGTGTGTACTGTGTGCCAACACCTCTCCTTAAACACACACACACAGGCACGCACATGCTGTGATACGTACATACATATGCGCACGCACTCACGCACACACACACAGGTGCAAATATCAACGTCCTGGCCTGTGTTAAACCCTTTTGCGCCCACGCACGGAAATTTCCGTATTATGCTAATTGACTCCTCTGCCCGAATACGGATTTTTCCATGTTTCTCAATTGCCTTGGGGTCCTCAGTCTCATCCAGAAAGGGCCAGTTTGGGTGCAGCTTTCATTCCAACTAAGCAGTTACACACCAGATTCTGCTAATTAAGGTCTACAGCAAAAATTCGCACACTGATCACGTATCTCTGAATGTTTGCTCCCGATATGTACAATCTGCTGCATTTTGCTGTTAATAAATACATTCAGCTTGTGCTGAAATGTTTAAGCAACATTTAATTTTACTATTTCATACCGTGAGATGCTATGGTTTACTCAGAATTTAATAAAACCTTTGAGCATATCTGATACCTGGCCTTAACTTGGGCAGAGAATTCCTGCTTGGTTTTATAAAAGCTGGGTGAGAAAGGGTTAAAAACAGCACAAGCTCATAGTGGCGGCTTGTGCTGAAAGGCCTGTCGTGGCCGTTCGTCCGTGTGACTGTGCCGTGCTGGTGCTGACTGCGGTACAGGAACGTCAGGTTACTGCCTCACTAACCCTTCCCGTCGTCGCTTCGAGCCTCTGTACGGTTTCTGTATGAATATTGGTTCCACCCCTCCCGTGAAGAGCCCTGGGGCGATGTTCAGTCCGAGTAGCTGTTTGTGGACTGGAAATATTATTGATCTGGTGAAGGCCAATCATAGCTGTATTCCAGACGTTTTTTGCCCTGTTCATTTGACTGGGGTCAGTTAACAGCAAACTGCCAGGATGTGGTTTATCTCCAGAGGCAAAAATAGACCGCGGGGTTACAGCTTTTCTGCAAGATGCAGTTTTTACTGGGGAGTCTGTGAACTGAAGCTCAAATATGCCCTCGTCCTGGTTTCAAACTTTTTAAATATTCCTTTCATTCACTGTGTGTGTGTGTGTGTGTGTGTGCAGTGGAAGAGAGAGCGAATGATATTTATGGCTTCAGATTTCAGCGCTGTCAGTTAGGATGTGGAGTCATAGAGAGAAAGTGTGGAGTCAGCTTTTTTGTGAGTGTCGGAGGAAAGAGAGAGAGAGAGAGAGGGAGGGAGGGAGGGGAGAGGAGTGTGTTGGGCGTACATCAGCCTCAGTTTTGTTTCTGCACTTGACTTTGAGCGTTCAGGCCTACGAGAGACGTTTGAAGTGTGCGGCTCGATTGAAACAGCAGCGGCCTGTTATTGTCGGGGCAGCCACCCTGTGGGGCGACAAAGACACCGTAAAGTGTTTATTGCTCTGTTCGTGCTCCTTTCAATTATTTTTTGTGGGTTCGCTCTCTCAAATGCGGTGTAAAGTCCTGTTTCCTCTGCTTTTGAAGGCAGAGGTACATTATGGCGCACTCCATAAGATGCGGACGACCATTTCCCAGCATTCATTGCTGCTGTTTACTTGAGTGCGCTCGGTATATCGGCCATTGAAGCGGACACGACAGTGCTCGGCGAGGGCTGGGCTGTTCTAATGCTGACCGCCTCGGAGCTGCTCAAGCAAAAACAAACCTATTTATCCGAGAGTCCACAGTGCACTGTAGTTCCCCGAGAGGAGTTAGTTTGGCTAGTCAGTGTTGGCAGTACATTCGGGAGGAAGGGGGCGGGGATTACTGGCACTTACTGGCACTCACCCCCCACCGCAGTGTCCTTTAGCTGCAGGAGTGAGAGAGGCTTTGGCTGTGTATGATAGATATTATACTGCTCTCAGATTAAATTAATCAAGTTTAATGCACAATGGTCTTTAACTGTTGGACTGACTGCATAATGAGTAATTATATAGTGAGTATTTTTATAATCTTCGATGTTTGTAATTCTGGGCAGGCAAGTAATGATTTTCAGTATTTGAGGGAAATGTCACTTAATTGATATAATTTAGAGGCGCTGCATACTCCTTTTATCCACTGATGCACGCGCAAATAGTTTGTAAAGGCAGATGTACAAAGTGGTGCAGGCAGTTCTAATAAAAACTCATCCCAGGTGCAGAGCCCCCGTCTGTGTGGAGATTATGCAGTGTTGACTGAACGCTGGCAGGTATTGTGCGGCGCGCACAGCTGGATTTGGGAGCATTCTTCGTATCCCCTCCGTCAGCGCCGACTCCTCTGATTCGCTCTGCTCCCTCAGGCCCGGCCTCCTGAACATCGGCGAGCCGGCGAGTCAGCCGTGGCTGGCGGACACCTGGCCCAACGCCTGCTCCAATCACAACGACTGCAGCATCAACTGCTGCACGGCCAGCAACGGGAACAGCGACAGCAACCTGGCGACTTACAGCCGGCCAGGTGAGTCCCCTTCGCCCTTGCAGTCGCCCCTCTCCGTTTAAAGCATCGCTGAGTCACCTGCTGGCGAATGATTCAGCACTTTTGGTGGCAGAATTTAGCCCCTCGTATGAGTTACCAGCTGCTGAATGAGTCTCGACTTCGTAAGAAGAGCTCTCAAGCACTCAGGCCCTCGACCACCAAAGACGTAGAGACGGTTGAATACTTAATTCTGCGCAGAAGAACTAGCACCTCGATAAAGATGGAATAATTGATCTTGTTTAGCAGAGACTTGTTATACTTTGTGTAATAAAACCAACTTTCTGTTAAATCAATTTATGTTGTTCTTAAACTATCGTTGGGCCAGAAATCACACCTGTAAATAATACATGCAGAACTAAATCCCTCCAGAGTATAAGACCAGTTGTAATAGTTTGACCATATCAGTTTGTTGTTGGAAAAAAGGCCCCATTGTGTTCTAGCATCAGGCTTGTCAGCAGAATTGAGTTGGACAGAGATTGTTTACCTTGTTACACCAATTTCCTTTGATGTAGATTTGTCCTGTATGTGCAGGGCAGGCTAAGGCACATGTATGGAGGTTTTTGTGACATCTTACCCCACAAGGGGTGTGTCTGCTTTGACCTACATTGTATACATTATTAGCAATACCTCTGATTTAATGTCTACATTATGATTTTTTTTATCTGGAATTCCTGAAAATGTGTATTGTGCTTTTTTTGTTCTGTCATTAGAGTTGTCAAAGATTAATGTTGGGAAATGGCTTTTTGCTGGCTTTGCTTGGCACGCTGAAAAATGACCTTTTTGGGATTTATGCTTTGTCACGCAATAGATCCAGTGACTTAAGCACTTGCATGCGTTGAGTAATGGTGTCGTTGCAACAGGTTTGATTGACAAGTCGGTGTAACGGTTATTGAGGGTGAAAGAACCACTGCACATCTAACATATACTGCATGTTGTCTCCTCTATGCTAAGTGAGATGGTGACCAAAGACCAAGGTTATCCTTAAGCTGTGTAGCTCGAGGACAGTCTAGCCCCTCCCTGGGAGTGGGAGCTCTGTGTAATGTTGGATGGGGGGGGTGGATGGAAGGGTTGGGGGTGCAGTTCTTTGATTTGTCGAAGGTTAAAGCCGGGTTGTTTTAGGCAGGGCATAAAAAGAAAGTGCTGGACTGAGCTTCTGGGTTTACTTTCCTGCTAATCGAATTGCCTCTCTGATTTCCATACTGTTGTTATAGCCCCTAATGTAATTCCCCCTAAGTGCTCAGTTATTTAAGAAATGTGGAAGAACCACTGAGGTCAAAACAGGACTGCAGTATGTGACCAAGCCTGGGGAGAGAGGAGCACCTGCTAATGCCTCATGGAGACAGACTCAGGGAAGGAACGGAGACGGTGAGGGCAGGGGACAGGGACAAAATGGTGGCGTAAGAGTGCATAGGAGTGTATGGATCGGGGGATTAGAGAGAGATGTTGCGAGAGAGTCGATAGAAAGAGTCATAAGCCCAGCGGCCACTGGCGGCAAAATGACACGTCTCGTCAAACGCTGAACGTTTTTGAACGCCCACTGGAAGCGTCAGTAGCATCAATAGAGTGATGGCAAAGCGACTTTCAGCTTACTGTGCATGATATGTTATATATAGGCGTAACTTACTTCCTAAATTCTGCTGCCTGGTGAGTTAACATTTACTTTACTTCACCCTGTGGCGAATTACCTGTCTAGCTAACTTAGCTGTCTTAAGCTCTTATTAGTATACCCTGAGTTAGGTACTGTATAATTATTGATTGCTTGATGACTGAAATGCCTGCAAAATAATTCATTTCCATTCAAAAACTTGGTGAAAATTTCTGAACTTGGTTAAAAAGTGGTTATATCGGTTTCGACAACTGCATGTTTCTGCTAAAGATGAAATTGTTAAATAACCAAAAAGACAAACGTGTCTCTATTGAGCTGACAAGAAATAGAACAGTAGCGAAAAATTAAAAACTGACAAGTGTCGCCTCGTATCACACGCCGTCAGTGAGTGTTGGGCTTTCAGTAAAGGACCTTAAAAGAGGACTAATAAAGGTAGAAATGAGGCAAAGAGAAAAATGGAGGCACAGGGAGTGGGAAAAAAAGAGAGAGAGAGAGAGAGAGATCCTTTACTTCCCGGTGCTCTTTCAGTCCAGTCAGTTGCACCATTTCAGGAACAAAAGGTACTCAGCTTGGCTTAGGATGCCGAAAAACAAGAGAGCTGAGTGGCCGCTGGTTGGAATCTCAGAGCCAGCGCTAGTGTAGAGGAAGAGGTGCCAAGGTCACCTGCACTACTGGGTGGTGGGGATTCTGCTCACACTGCTGACCCAGACTTGACCCCTGTGTGAAACAAGCCAAAAGATTAAACAAACGAGGATGCGGAGGGACTGCAGGCCTTGGGAAAGGTGATCCCCCTCAGGCTTTGGGACTCAAATTCTCATAGCCTTTTTAGCGCTAAACCTCTTTTTAGAGAACCTTGTCCATTACTGTTTTTACAATTTGTGGAGCTCATTTTTAGGAATACTGTGTTCAGAATTGAAAGTCAGTGTCTTCGAATTCTATCGCTCTCGCCTGCAAGTAGTGGTTGTCGCATCAGCGTGCTATAATGTAGCTACTTGAACTAAATAGTGTTCTGTTCCAAAATGTTGCTGTGTGGTTAGCTTTCTGGCTGTTGTGTATTAAGCGGTGCTAAATCTCCCTTGTCTGGATGGTTAAACCCCAGCACCGTCTCACTTACACATAAGAGTATTTGAACATGTCGTCTTATTTCCTGTTTTTATAATCGCATGCTGTGTTAACCTTTACTTCGCAGCTGCTTTCGAAGGCCTATGACAGATGTTCAAGAAGGGATAATATGTTAAATGTCATCTCTGTTCATGGCATGACAAGGGTCGACACTAACCTGCTTAAAAGCTTGGCTTCTACTCACTGAGCTTCTAAACTTTAATTTTGTGGAATTAAACCGTCATCGGTGTACACACAGGGGGGGGGGGGTGGAGAGTAAAGTTCCGGATCGTTCACATAAAGCACTTCTTACATCTACCTCCGAAGTGTGTCAGGTGTCCTCAGCTTCCTGAAAATGGCGTCCTTCCAACGAGCACCTATAGCTGTCCTTGTATTTTACGGATTGTCTCGCTCCTCTAACCTTTCACGGATGTGAATATTTTATGAGCTTTGAAAATGAGATCTGTCAACGGAACACGGGCAGCGCCAGACACTCCTACTCATTTGCCCGCTCTATCTTTGATAACGCCGTGTACAATGTCCGACCTGGCGAAAGAGGAAGCCCAGTCGTCGTCGTTCCTCAGTGCTGGAAGTCAGTTAGAGAGTCGATGGGCCGTGCTGGTGAATGTTTGTGCGTCTGAAAGTGAGGATCAAGAAAGCTGGGGTAATGGCAGTCCATTCACTCAGAGGCTTTAAATAATAATTCCAGGCTTAGCACTGGCCCAAAACTAATTCCATTTTGTCTGGCTGAGGGGGGAAAAAAAGAGTCTTCTGTCTTTGGAAAGGTGCAATGAATATAATTGGATGGGTTCAGTACTTTATGTCTGGTAAGGCCCTGTACTAAGAGTGATAAAAATAGAACTAGAGGCGCTCTGAGAGTGCAAACCTCCACCGAGGCAGCACAGTTTAAATCTTACTGAGTGAATATGTCTCGTAACAAATTTCAGGTATCTGCAACATAGGACTTCAAGATGGTGGCCATATTGTTTGATGCAGCGTGTTCCGTCCCTGATGCGAGACCAATCAACCCACAAAATGTGGGTGATGTCACTGGGAGCCAAGTTCAATTATTGCTTGTCATAGGATTTCAAGATGGCTGCCATAGCGACTATGTTGTTTGACCGATCGCGCTCATAATCAATTGGGTCCATCCCTGATATAATAGCAACCCTTCCAAAAAATTCCTGAGATATCTGTGCATTATTTTTTGATATGTCTTGTACACAGACAGACAGAAAAACCAACACCTAAAAAAACATAGCCTCCTTGGCGGAGGTAATTAAAGGCTGTGTGGAAATGAAAAAGCCTCTCTTTCTATTCCTGTTTCCAAAAAAATGGCCGTGAACTTGGGTGACCTTTGTAATAAAAAAACTCGCCCTTTGCTTATCCTCCCATCCAATGCTGTTCATGTAGCCGACTGCATCGCCAACTACAACAACCAGCTGGAGAACAAGCCCACCAACCTGATGGGGCCGGAGTCGGGCATGTACGGGGACGTGGACCTCTCCAGCAAGATCAACGAGATGAAGACCTTCAACAGCCCCAACCTGAAAGACGGGCGTTTCGTCAGCCCGGGCGGCCAGCCCACCCCGTACGCCACAACCCAGCTCATCCAGTCCAGCATCATGAGCAACAACATCAACAGCGGGGTGGGGGGCGGGGGCGGCGGCGGAGGGGGTGGCTCCGGCGACCTCAACGAGAAGCACTGCTGGAAGCCAGCCCCAGCCTCGCAGCAGAAGCAGCAGGAAGTGACATCACAGCTGCAGTATAACATCATGGAGCAGAATAAGTTGAACAAGGGTGAGTTGGACATCCAGTCGAGCTCTCTGCTCCCGCCTTTCCGAAAGCAGTCTTTCGCTACCTTTTGAGATCTTTGGCCATTAAAACCTCGCCGAAACGGTTGGGCACATCCTCTCCTCCCACCATCTTCCTGCTTTCATCTGCCGCCTTTACCGTCTTCTCCGGATGTAGCTCCCCTTGAATTGTTCAAATTGTTTGTCTCCGCTTTCTTGCTTGGCTGACGAATGCATGATGATAAATTCTGCTTCCTTGCTTGTTGACTGGAGTTGGTTTGATTTAATGCGTGAGCTCTAGCGTTCTAAGATGGAAGTATGTGCAGATGTTTTGTGAATAACATCAAAACTTGAGGTTATACATACAGGCTCAAAATTGGCTAGGCCTAGTAAATAAGTAAGACAAAAAGTAGAAATCAGTGTTTTGTCGTGGTATGGGTGGCATCCACCATTTGCGTCGTATTAATTTAACATTTAGTATAATTTGTTAACGAAGCAGGAATCTATTCATTTCATCACATTTAACGTCAGTGTGAAAAATTCAGATGTGGCCTCACTAGAGGGGGCTTCACCAACATTTCTATTGAGGCTGTGACCCTACAGCTGACCATATTACTCTCACGCCTGCTCCTCAGAGTTCTGTCAGTTATGGTTCGTGTTGCACATGTACTTTCAATCCAAACCAGGTCATTTTCCTTCGTCCTGCCGATGGGGTCCAGCTGTTAGCTGTCCACACCCCCCCCACACCCACACCCCCCCCACACCCACACCCCCACCCTTACATATGAAGAGATTGTATCCAAAACGCAGAACAGCCATTTTACAGCCATTGAGTAAATCATCTTTTTCTGTATTGGCGCCTACTGCATTTTATAGAAAAACAAAAACTTTGACCAGGAAAAAAACTCACCTTATCGTATAAAATTTCTAAAAACAGATTTTTGCACCTCGTGTAAGGAGCACTGGGCTCTATAGCTGTACGGCATTATCTCAATTTTGTCACTATACCACCTCTGTCATCTGCGTCCCGTTGATGCTTTGTAGAACCTTCAACAAGGTCTTTGGAGAACCGTTCTCTTGTCCTCTCCCCTTTAACCCGTATCCTCTGCTGACTGACATCCACAGACCACTACAGAGGAGGAGACAGCCCGCTGCCCGGCACCATCCCCTACAGCCAGGCCCACGAGCACAACACCGGCGGGTCCTACAACAGCTCAGACCGGGCCAGCAGCAGTACCTCTGGTCAGTGGGGGTGTGTGGAGGGACATTACGGAACAATCTGTCCTGTCAAGTGTTTTAATCCCATAATCCTTTTCTCTCTTATGAATTAGAAGGTCTTTGCGGTCGGAGGTGGACGGTAAAAACATATTTATTGGCAAAACCGTTGCTTGCATCATATCGTTTCTCCATTAGAGCATCTCAGCTTCAAATTTAGCGATGTTGTTGTTGCTTTTTTCCCTTTATTATAACTTTTGAAAGCCCCAATAATTGTATTCAGCCCCAGTGGACTCTTTATAAATCGCATCCATCTCAGACGGGCAATAAATCATTATAGCATGAAAAGAACAAACAATGCTTTAAAGGCTCGTTTGACTAATTCCCACGTAATTTCATCTGGAAGAGGAAAAAAAGCTGAGGCAGGTCATCTCCAGATAATGAAAAATGCTGATGTCAAAGGGAAAAAAAGGGCCTCATTAATGTGTCTCAGATGTTATGCTGATCTGAGCTCTTGAGCTGCGTTTATTTGGGTTTGTGCGTGCGTGCGTGTGTGTTTGCGCGCGAATAAGCCTGTGTACTGGGACACAGAGCTCTTTTATAATTGTTTTTTTCCGAGGCTGCTGGTCCTGGGGCTGATTATTTTTGTAACTCTTCCTCTCTCAGTTGATCCCGAGGTCATTAATTGCTGTCGCCTGCATCTTGACGTAGGGGGCGATACTTTCATCTGCGTGTGAGAGTTGGTTTCAGGACGAGGACAGATGATGCACATCCCAGACAGCATGCAAGGCTGCCGCCATAATGCATCTTATCTATTTTTATGTTGTTTTTGAAGTTGAAGTAATTAAGCCGGAGCCTCTGCTGTGGCGCGAGACCACAGCTCTTCGGTGCTCAATACTAATTCATTGGTGTTAATTGGCCTCGGATGTTTTTCTTTGTTTTTAATTCTCACCAGTCGTCCTCATACTGCTGCTTTCTGAAATGAACGTTATTACTTTAGAAAAATTACTGGGTTTTTTTTTTTTTTTTCAATGGAATCTCAGCATTAATTACAAATCGACAAATAACGAGCGCGTACATTTCGGCTGCGTAACGATGACGCATCCATTAGCAGCCGTCCTCCGACTCATGAAATTATCATTTTTCTTTACTCCAGAGCTACCCTCTGCAGCCAGCTTTCAGTGAATGTTTTATCCCCATCTGTGATTTATATATTAATCCCGCTGTGTAGGTGTCAGTGGTGATGGAGACGGTAATGGCTGTGCGCTTGTGTTTGTGTCGTTGTGTATGTGCTTGTGCTGTTTTTCATTGTCTTGTTTATTACTGGCTTTAACAGGAAGTCAGGGTCAGAAGAAGGGAGGTCGAACCCCCAAACTGGCCAAACAGAGCACAATGAACTGGGCCAATCTGCTCCCGCCTCCGCCTGCTAACCCCCCTCCCTGCAGAACGTCAGAGGAGAACTTCTTAGCTATGGAAGAGGGGTGAGACATGTTCATGCACACACACCCACACACACACACACACACACACACGCACAAATCTAGGGAGGTGATGCTTCTTTTGTACAACACATTCGTCAAACCACATCTGGAGTATTATGTACAGTTCTGGGGTCCATACTTTAAGAAAGATATAGAGGCTCTAGAAAAGGTTCAGAGAAGAGCCACTAAGCTAATACCAGGTATGAAACACGAAAGCTATGAGAAGAGACTAAAGATCCTTAAAGGAGACTCAGGGGTGATCTGATTAACAAAGTGAATAATGTAGGATTCCTTCGACCAAGTGTTGTGAGTAGAACTCGGGGTTACAAATGGAAGTTGATCAAAGGTAAATTTAACACTGATATTCAAAAATATTTCTTCACCCAAAGAGTAATTTCGATGTGGAATAGCTTGCCTGACCATACTGTTGAGGCAGAGACCTTTGGGGTTTTCAAGAGCAGGCTTGACTTAAAGCTAGATACCATTGAGTTATTTAGTACCTGAAGGGATATATTCACAATAATATAAAGAAACTGGCGAGCGTAGTTGGGCTGAACGGCCTGTTCTTGTCATTCAAGTTATGTTATGTCATTTGCATGCATCCCCCTGGCATACAACAGCTGAACTGACACACAGTTCCATGCACTGCAGTGCCTTCCCTAATTAACGTCTTCTGATGTCCCCGGATCAAAAATGCTGACACGCGTGCGCCATATATAAGGCCAAGGCCTTCCTGCTGGGGCTTGGGTTCGAGTCCAGCCCCAGCCCTTTTGTGTATGTCATCCCTGCTCCTCTCCCCATCTTTCAAGACTCTCTCTGCAAAAAAAAAATTTGTTAAAAAATGCTTTCTCCCTGTGTTCTGCCCACTAATACATTGGGTTGTAAAGCCATTTTAAATCACAGCATAATTAAGGCGGCAGGCCGTATTACTTACTGTCAAAAGTACGACCTGAAGCAGCTCAAATGGATCTGTATTAAGGATACTGTGTTGCTGATAATGAGCTCTGTAGTTCTGTAGAGAGTTCTGTTCCGTGTGTAACTTTCAGACTCGTCCCTCTTTGCCCCTGCAGCTATGACATACAGTTCCCCATGCCTCCGTCGCGGATGTACCTGCAGCCGGGCGAGCTCGAGGAAGAGGAGGAGGAGGACGACATGGAGAGAGGCCCCACCCCGCCCGTCCGCGGAGCCGCCTCCTCCCCCGCCGCTGTGTCCTACAGCCACCAGTCCACTGCCACCCTCACGCCCTCGCCCCAGGAGGAGATGCAGCCCATGATTCAGGACAGCCCCGAACACGTGGGCCCCGCCCCTCACGACCGCAGGTGACCCGCCCCGTTCTGCCCCACACCGCCAAACGCCGCCACTGGCATCAGTGTATTACTAGGGCAAGATTAGCTCGGGAGGTTAACCCTTTCAGCACCGTGGGCAGTTGCCCAATGATGTAAGATATCAAAATGAATCGCTGCTGAAAACCTATCATGCGGCAAATTGTTTAAAAGAGCTCTTTTAAACAAGTTGCCTCATGATAGGCTTTCAACAGCTCAGGAAAACTGCACTTTTTTATTCCTTGAAAATGTCTTCAGCGCTCAAAGTGCTAAGCAGTCATTAGGTGGCTCGAGGGTCACCTGTTAGATCTCTGGTCCTTATGTGAGTGTTTGAGTGTCATTGAGAGAGACCGCTAACCCCGAATCACTTTTGTTGCCTTTTACGGCAGCTATTTTCATGAAATGCGTGTGCGTGAGTGAATGAAAGGCATAATTTGTAGCCCCTGGACAAATCGGGGCTACGATACATTTGGCTTCGTCACCCATCCACCGCCGCCGCAGAGATGTCCTTACGGACGCGCTACAGGCCACAAATTTAAAGCTTTTTCTTTTATGTTTGGTCTGTGCGCAGGCAGTGGTTAGGACACTACGCATATTGATTTTGGTTGCCATAGTACCATAACTCAGTAAATACTGGACAGTTTTGCGTTGAAAATAAGCCAAAATGAAGAATGTGGGCGATCGGGGGCTACACCCATTAGTCGTGGGCGACCGATCTGTTTAGTTGTGAAAGGCTTTGTGTAGCTGAGAGTACTGAAAAACGCACTTTATAAATGCACTCCATTTCTCATGTTATTTTTTTTATTCCGGGGGCATATTGTTTTGCGTCTGTCTGTCTGTATATCTGCTTGTTTGTCTGCAGAAAAAAACTTCAACCTGTAATACTTTAACCTGCCGCCGGGGGCGTCAGTTTTCCGAGAACACAGCTTGTTATTATTAGTGGTAGTAGTAGCAGTAGATTATGTTGTAACTTAATCCTTTGTGTCTCTTTCTCGCCCCCTTTTTACAGACGTCACACTGTTAGCCCCCCACCCCCTCCTAGGCCCCTCTCCCCGACCCACACGTACGGCTACATCTCCAGCCCGCTGGCGCTCGACACCGACGGGATGGAGGAGGAAGAGGAGGAAGGAGACGAGACGGACGCGGAGGTGGCCAAAGTGCACCACCATCACCACCACCACCCGCAACCCCATCACCAGCAGCAGTTGCACCCGCGCCGGCTGCTCCTCCGGGGCCTGGAGCAAACGCCGGCCTCCAGCATGGGCGACCTGGAGAGCTCCGTCACCGGCTCCATGATCAACGGCTGGGGCTCCGCCTCCGAGGAGGACAACGCCTCCTCCGGCCGCTCCAGCGCCGTCAGCTCCTCCGACGGCTCCTTCTTCACCGACGCCGACTTCGCCCAGGCTGTGGCGGCCGCCGCCGAGTACGCTGGCCTCAAGGTCGCTAAGCATCCTGGAACACTGCCCGACCAGGGGGTACCTGGAGGTGAGAGGTCATGGTGGGAGAGGTGGGGAATTTAAGGGGAAATGAACATGCATCTCATTTGTTTTGTTGGGTGGTCAGACAATTTTTGGACACAATTGAATAATATGGAGATGGGAACTTTGACCTGGGTGTTTGACCATATACTGAAGCATCAGTTATAGTGGATATCTGAGGATAGTTCGAGTGTTTTTTTTGTTGTCAAATTTAAACATTTAATTTCAGCTCAAGGGTGCAAGCTCTTTTTTAGCTACTCTATTCTATATCCCAAAGGACTCTAAAAATACGATCCGATCCAATGATGATATTGGTTGGACCTTTTAATGGTTTTATTGTGAAATATTCAGCAGATGTTTACCTCAGGACTTTCTCATCTATTATTCTGCAATCGCTGGAGTAAGTACTCCAAGCTCAAAGTCCACAGCGCAACTATATCAACCATGACAGTGACAAACGATATCGCTGGGATCAAAATGAGCTCCAGCAAAGCTGCTCATCCACTGGGAGTATGACTTTGGAGTTTACTTCCATAATATATCTCCCAATTTGCGAGTAAGACTTCCTTTTCTGAGCCTTGTGTCTCTCCGTTTCTCCTCAGGCCGGAAGTATCACATGGCCCCTCCAGGCCACCGTCCCACCAGCCCCATCTCCACTGACAGCAACATGAGCGCCGCCATCATGCAGAAACGACCTCCCAAGAAACAGAAGCAGCATCAGCTGAACCACTCAGTGCCGCACCAGCGCCGTGAAGCCTTCTCTGAAGGTAGCTATCCTCCATCTGTTAAGGCTCGTCCGCTCCAAGAACCGTAGCTACAAATGATAACCATAGCCATGATGATGACGTCTTAAAAGTTGTTCCGTAGCTATAAATAATGATCATAGGCATGACGATAACATATTAAAAGTTGTTCTGTAGCTATTAATAATAACCATAGCCATGACGATCATGTCTTTAATGTTGTTCCGTAGCTAATAATAATAACCACAGCCATGATGATAACGTCTTGAAAATTGTTCTAACTCAAGTGGTTGGAGAGGTCCACAGCTCAGCGATAATGACTGTGACAAACAAAAATGGTATTGTTGAGATCGCATTGAAACCAATTTTTTTATTTTCTTCTGCATGAATGATACAAAGCTAACGGCCAGTCAAAATCTCTTTGGATTTCTGGTGTCTAAATCAAAATGACTGACAATATCGCACTGTGACTTTTATTAGTCACTGCGGATACTAACACTAGTAATGGTAATTATCTTTATGCTCTTGGTATGGATGGTAATTTAGCATCTGCACATTTATTTCTCTCAGTCCCATTATTCATTTTCCATTGTCTATCAATTTGTCAATCTGGTTACTTTAAATTATTATTTAATTAATTGTAATTGTAATCATTTAATTGCAGCAGGACCTTTCGCTGACTTCCGCTGCAAAATCCCTGTTTCTTGCTGAATAGTGAAGCATGCACATACTGATATAAAATTCATATGAAATATAAGCTGTATACTTTTTATACTTTACTGTACTGTTGTTTCATACTCAGCTTTTAATACCAACCTGGAAACAATAAAATTGTCACTCCACCATTCCCACACATTTAGAGAGCTACATGTGGTTATCATGTATTTTTACTCCTGACTAGATCGACCTGCAGAGGGAGTTTAAAACACTGGTCAGCAGGGGTCAGACCAGTTAGAGCAACTGGGGGAATCGGGCTGTGATAATTCATTTTAGTTCAGTTTGTGCTATTTCTTTAAAGAGCATCATGGGAGAAATCCTCAGACTGGGGACTTGAGTTAAGCATGCATCATGCAGCCACATCGAGACTGCGCCGATTTCTCGATTTTTTGTATATACGGTTATAGCTTTTTCATGCATTTTTTGGAAAACGGTGTGAAATTGTGAGTGCAGCAGAATGTAAGGGAGCTGGAGTGTGTGCGTATGAATAGTTGGGATCTGACTGAGACTGAGTGTGTACCGTGTGTCGGCGGGACTGTGGTCGATGTAAGGGGGGAGGTTGTATGGCTTCCATAGAACAGACAGCATGTAAACTGTAAGGTGGAGATTCCCCTCCGTCTGCCAATCATCCCTCTCTTTCTCCGCCCACTTTCTTATCCAGCCAGATCCTGCTAGTGGTGAAAATGGTGGTTGTGCTTGTGAATGCTGTGCTGAGCTGAGCTGGAGTGGGATGGGGTGGGGTTGGGGGAAGTGGCGGGGGCTGGGGGCTGGGGGCGGGCTTCGAGTGTCTCCAGGGAGATCCGTCCGCTGACACCGCGATCGTCTTCCCGCCTCAGCCTCTAATGAAATTGCCCCAGGTGCTCCGGCGGTTATTGAAGTGCCAGCTCCCACTTAAAATCCCGGGGAAACGTGGACTAGCAGGCGTGTAAATACGCCGTAACCTTGCGGGAGTCCCTCGGTGGCTCGCCGCGCTCCATCCGAACCTGCGTCTCTGATTTCCCCGATCGCAACTGGCAACCCCCGCTGTGGTGACTGTGGAATATCAATGCCAACAGCGAAGGGAAAAATGCTTCCATGCCTATGCAGGAGTATTAATTGAATTAAACGACTCTCGTCCAATTCACTGAAAGCCACGTGTCTTCGAGTGGGAGAGCAGCGCTGCTGGGACGTGCTTTTCCTGTTTGCGTTATAATAAGGTCGCTTAATGTTTCTTTGGGGATATGTGTGTACGTGAGGGCGCACTGTTCATGCGCACATGCGTGTGTGTGCGAATGCGTTCCAGAGCACACTCTCCTCTGTACATGTGAGCGTGTGGGTGTGTGTGTGTGTGTGTGCACAGTGCACACGTTAGCGTTTGAGCATGTGCGTAAGGGCTTGCGAGTTTGCCTCGAACCTCGTCTCAGTGTCAGTCGTCCTTGCCTGTCCGCTGTCTTCATCTCGGAGGGAGATTTAATATCCAGCTTCCTCACAGCCGAGCCGGCGATATCAGCTCATCTCACCCGTCCGCCTCGCTTCTGCCCCCCTCCAACACTCATCCCTCCATCCCTCCCTCCATCCATCCCCCCTTTCGCCCCCTCGCTGAGCCGTGAGGAGAAGGGTCCGTCTGTGCTGATTTTATTAAAATTGCTCTCCTTTATATGAGAGTTATTTTATCCGTCCCGCATTTGCTCCCGGACTGCAGTGGGAGGAGGGGCCACCTGGGGGCGTAACTCGAATGCTCTGTCCGTCAGCAGAGTCCCATCTCCACCGAGCAGTTTCACCTCATTTTATGCATTAATATATTTATTTCAGTACCTCTTTCATCATGGCTTCCCTGTGCTAACACCGGACCTTCCCGTGGTCAGGTCTATGTACACCCCCCCCCCAGAGACCCGCTGACCGCCGTAAATACCCCCGGATACCCCGTAAATGCCACGCTCTTTCAGCCTGCAGTGATGGGGCCGCCGGAGGACACCGCACTTGTCCCTGTGTCCCCTCACTCTCTCCGTCCTCGTCTCCCTCTCCCACCCGCTAATCTCGCCTCTGTTTGCTCAGTGGCGCGAGGAGACGGTCTCGCCCATTTCGAATCCCGCCCTGTGAATCTCATCAGGCGGCTCCGCTTCGCTAGACGTGATTCCTTTCCCCCCTCCCCCCCCCTACACCCCCCCCCCCCCTTCCAGAAATGGCCAATCGGTTCGCCCGGCCCTGGAACTCAGCCGAGGGGTTGCGGCCGTAAATCCCGCGGTCACTCGTACCTGTGGCAGAAGGCCTTGGGGTGTGCCCTATATCTCTGAGACAGAGGTATCGACCCGTCGCTAACACCTCGAGAGAGAGAGAGAGAGAGAGAGAGAGAGAGAGAGAGAGCAGGTCGGGGAGATATATAAAAATGTTGGGGGGAAAGAAAATGAAAAGTCTCTCGCCTCGCACAATATCGATTGGGCGGTTTGTGAATTCAGGAGGCTTAGGGAAGAATAACCCCAAATCTGTATTGCACCGCCCCCCCCGGTCTCTGTCGAGAGGCCAAACATCTCGATGAAGACATTGGTCCGCCGTGCGTATGAATATTGATAATGTTAGCAGTCTGCCCCATGTTGTAAACCAGAACTTTCTGGCGGCGCTAACAAAACAGCAGCGCTCGGTTGATGTCGGGAAGGTGTGTTTATTAAGCACATAATCCTTTACAGGCCAGGATTAGGCCTAAAGCCCCGGCTAAGCTGCTCTTCAGCTCGGAAGCTGATTAAAAGTTGAAAACTGTCAGTTGAGGGCACGCTGGGTTTTCGTGTTTCTTTTTTGATTTTTTGGAGGGGATCTTTAAGGTTGTTGTTAACCGTGGTGCTGCACCAGCCCAGGGAATTGTATGAATGCTAAGGGCTCTGCGCTCTTGCTAAACCTCATGAAATCGGTGAATATGAATAATAGTCAAGGACAGATACACTGAATAATCAACCAGAATAAATGGAGTGAGAGAAGGATTCGGGTGCCAAGAACCACCGTCCTCCTCTGCCGTAACACCTGAGCCACGTGTCCGCTGGCTCTCGGCCCGAAGCTCTGCTCACTGTGGGGGGCTTTTCCCCCGCTTTGACCCATTTGAGATCACCTTGCAGGTGTTAGAGGAGCGAATCGGGGATTTTGCAAACAGCTACAACCGCGCCAATTCGAGCGATTGCCAATGCAAAAAAAATAATAATACCCAAATGTTGCAATCAAGCCCTGTTTCTGATGCGTTATGGGATAGTTCGGTGGCCAAGTGCAGCCGTCGGGGAGAAGTTGCTTTAGTGTGTGGTCACAGATACTCGGCCGTACGATACAGAGCATAGTAACTGTGTTAATTGTTCTTGCAGCCGGTACTTTTTCTTGGTTTGATTTTATGTAGTTTGCAGTTTCTCATGTACAGCTGAATTGTTGTTGCTGCCATGCCGCGACGCAAGCTGCGCTTTGGAAGTGTGGCAGTCCTGGAAGTGTAAGAAATTTCAGCGAAAAAGCAACATTTGGGTATTTTTATTATTTATTTTTTGTCAGTCGGTTGCGATAGGCGTCTGTTTCCATGTTTGTTTGTCTGTCTGTCTGTTGGTCAGTCACACGCTTTTTTACCCTTTGCATATAGTTTATGTTCATGAAAAATCACCATATGATAGAGGAGGTTCGTTGCCTGAGGCCTATGCTTTCTTTAGTCCTTAGGTCAAAGGTCAAGGTCACCAAATACATTAATGCCACATTTTGGTTCATAACTTTGCTACTATTACAGCTAGAGACTTCAAACCTACTGCATTCTGTTCATTCTGTTTCAGAGATCTGTGCACGATTTTGGCAAGTCCGCATTCTAATCATCTCCCTCCTGTGTTTTCCCAGACCTCCCTCCACCCCCCGTACCCCCGCCAGCGGTGCTGAAGTCGCCCACCCACCCCGCCAAGCTGGTCCCAGAGGGTCGGGGCGTGGTGTCCCCAAAGATGGGCTGCGGAGACACGCGCGGAGAGGGCAGGGGGGACAGGAGAGCCGGGACGGGGGGCGGTCGTTCCCGCGACGGCTCGGACCCTCGCACCAGCTCCGCCGAGCGCCGGGAGGCCCAGGAGAGGCAGAAGAACCCCCGCGGTGGGAAGGGAGGCAAACAGGAGGGCGGTGGGAAGGCGCGCTCACACCCAGGTACCCATCTGCGTGTCCCATACCCTCACTCTCTTCCTCTCTGAGGAAGATTCAGGGCGTTTCAATCCTTCCTTGGACAGAGGAAGTACAGGACACCCTGTATGAATGTTCACAGGTGTGTGTGAGAGAGTTTGCTAGGAATATAGGCTTCATAAGTGTCTCAGTCAGGGAGTGACACTTAACCCAACTAAGTTTGCCCAATGATGTAAGATATCAAAGGCAGATGCTGGTGAAAACCTATCATGTGGCAACTTGTTTAAAAGAGCTCCCTTGCGGGAGTTCTTTTAAACAAGTTGCCACATGATAGGTTTTCAACAGCTCAGGATAACTACATTTTTAATTCCTTGAAAATTTATTCGGCGCTCAAAGGGTTAAGATCTCACTGTTTTCCATCAATTCAAAAATTTTTCTCTTTGCTTTATCTCACCTCACGCGTTAATGAGAAAAAAAGTGATGCGCATCAAATTTTAAGTCTGAATATTGGACAGTTACTTTTCAAGACTGAAGTATATTTTACTTTTTGCAGTTTGTGCGGGTGAAAAAGACCTCACCTCTCCCTCTTCCCTCCTTTCTCTCTCTGTCTCTCTCAAATTCATATTGAGTGAGCTTTATCCGCATGACGAGAAATCGTGTGCCAAAAGCCATCGTTAACACTCTGTACGACAAACATCAAACTCGCAATAACGCATAGTAACCAATATATAGACACATTAGCAGTGGGATAAATGTACTTGATGATAGTAGTAATATCCATAATTTTTGAAATATGAAAATAAAACATATCTGTAACAAAATTAACGAAATGGTTGCAAAATATTATGCTGTAATTTAGTCCGCACCCTCTCTTGATTTATGGCTGGCAGAGACGTTTAGAGCTGCTGCCTCTGTTGTGCCGTCGTCTTCTCCCAAAAGGACTTTCAATTTTTTTTGTTCTGGCTGAGTTTGGAAATTATTAATGTGGGCATTGAATTTGGGAAAATATTAATCTCTGTTTGATTCATATATGGGGCAGGAAAGTAAAAAGTGTGCGTCTGTTTCCGCCTCTGCCCAGTGAGCGCACAGCCTCTTCTCTTTAGGCAGCTAGGCCTTTATGTAGACTCCGGCTTCAATGACAATGCTGTGGTCACAGTCTGTACATCGTTTTTGTCTCTTTCCCTAGGTTCGGAGGACATTCTCCCCTACAGTCGCCCATCCTTCCCCGCAGTGCAGACCCCCCGGGACCGGGACCCTAGCTCCTCCAGCTCGATGTCCTCCAAAGGGTCAGGAGGGCGACGGCGGGGCGAGGGGGGCGTGTCGGGGGGGCGCAGAAACCCCTCTGACCACGGGCTCAGCACCGTTGCCTTCCAACCAGGAGAAGATGACCTGGAGGTACACCCTACGCCTGGAGTTTAACCCTCAAGCTAACACCGCCTGCCTGTTCTATTACTGTGCGGAGCCGCCTATCAAACATAATCATCACAGTGTTTTACAGCGCTCTTTTTCTTGGAGCAAGCTGATAAAGTTATTGAGGAACCCATCTACCTATCAGAGGGCATTTGGGTGTGTGTTCACAGGCAGCGTTTTTTGCTCTGGAAACGCCTATGACCTAATTTTCAGAGCGCTTTTCTCAAGTGCTTAGTGTTACTAGGTGTTACTTAGTGTCACAATCGCTAGTTGCGAATGTGTAGAGTCTGTAGTTCAACGTTACCTTTGAAAGGTTAGCTAAGAGGATGGGGAAAAATGGAGATTTGTCTCAGCAAGTGAGCGAATAAATGTTTGCTTTCTAGTCAGTATACGTCAATGGGAACCTGAACGCTAACAGAGTGCCTAGCTACACCAGTGGGCGCCCACAGTTGTTGTGAACGTTAACGCTCGCTAAAAGCTAACTTTTTAGCAAAGCTAAACCACGGTTTGTATTGTAAGTCCTGCCCTTGACTTGATTTTGATTGGTCGGCGAGAAAGAAGTGACACTGATGAGCCCAGCAATGTTCCAAAAGTTGAACATTTTTCAGCTGAGGTTACTGTGAGTGCAGCGGAAAAAAAGCTGTTTGTTAGAGGTGTTTTTTTTTTTACGCTGTCGGCGTTGAGCGCTGTCAATGCTGAACTTCATTGAATTTTTGTAGAAAATAGATGCTGGCAGTGCAAAAACAGTTGCCTGTGGACACTGGCCCTAAGTGAGCTCCGAGACTTTTCTGCTTTGCAGCACTTGTGGAAAAAGCCCAGGGTCAGGCAGCTTATTGAAGAGTCCTCCCTATCAGTTTCATGAAACCTAGGATTATTAATCAATTGATTAGCGAATGTGCAGTTTTGCTAAAAATTTGCTATATGTATCTCTCTTTCTCTGTGTCTCTGCCGTCTCTCTCTCCTGTGCAGCTGGTAGAGAGCTGAGGACCAGGCCTGCTGTGGAGGATTGAACTCTAGGCCTTGCCCGGAGAGGAACACGAACCCTCTCCACATTTTAAACATCACATTTATCAAAATGTCATAATTTGCTGGCTATTATGTAAATTGTGTTTCTTTACATCGAGGGAGAAAACTGACCAATAACTTTTTTTTTTAATTTATAATTTTCTGTGTCCATTTAAAGAAAAGAAAGGAAGATGATAAGACAGGTACACTTAAAGCTAATTCATTAGTGGTATTTAACCTTTCGTTTTAAATGCAATATGGAGGTTACTCACGCTAATTTTTGCTCTGCCTGCCCAAGCAAAAATTCTGAAAAGCCCTTACAGTCAGGTGTTACTGTAATAAAATTAGCTATAAGCAGATGGGGTGGACTGTCATGTAAATATATATATATATAATTTTTTTTCTTTAATAACCCACTGTGGTACTTAAAATTTGTCTTCCTTGTCTGTTTTTAATGATTATTATTTTATGGAACCAGTAATTATAATTATTTTCTTGTCTTCATCCATGTTGTAAATTGTTAAATCATTTGACCGCCCCGAGAAAGTGCCACTTTGGGAATTTTTTCGATTTATTTTTTTGTAATGCACTGTTGTATTTTTTGTTGTCTTCGTCAATGTTTGTTATTTGTTTTACTTTGGTTTGAAAGCACAATCACTAAACTTTATTTTAAACCATTTTATCTATTAACCTTTTTGTCTTACGGGAAAAATACAGGTATGACAAATGAGACTTTTTAATCACGATGATTTAGGTGAAGGTGATAAGCTGTTTACCGTCGGAGGAGTGTTTTTTTTTTTTTGGGACAGGTATAAAATTGCCGAGGCTCCTGTCCAACAGTCACACCTGCTACAGATTTTCCTGGGAGGCCAATTTTTTTCTTCGATTCCAACTATTGGCACAATGAATCTTAAGGACTGTGGCATGTTTTTTGTTGCAATTTATCTGAGAAAGTGTAGCTGGTGCTTGTGTTGGAGTGGTATCTACTGGTGCACTTAGAAGGACTACGGTAAGCAGGATGTGGACGCCAGCGTTTGGAACCGCATTTGCCCGAATACGGAGTTGCATACGTTTCCTCCTTTGTGGAGGACCTTACCTTGTGACTGTACAGTGAACGCAATGGGAGCAGAGGTGGGGGACGCTAAATACCAGAGCTGCTGTGTATTCATTGGACTCCTGCAAACCATCCCCCTCCCCCTGCAGAGGAAAAAAATGCGAAAAATAGCAAAACGATAGAAGGAGAATCCAACCCTATGACGCCGTCCTTCTCCGGTGTCTAACCGACTGTGTGCTCCGCCACTGTGGCTTTCTGGAAGCCTGTGGTAAGAAGACCTCACTTCACTGAGGGGGAAAAAACAAATGGACAAGAAACTAAAGGTGCTGGGCTCGATCACGGTCCACGTGCCTGGACTGTCGTGTGTGATCGGGCAGCCCAATCGGAGTGCCATCGACGTAAGCCGACTTCTGTGCTGTTTCTGTTGTTTTGCGGTTGAGTTGAAGAGTGAAGCGGCTGCGTGGTCAAAGGGAAATTAGCATTGTTGT
The DNA here is from genome assembly GCA_029721435.1 of Gymnothorax reevesii. NCBI lineage: Eukaryota > Metazoa > Chordata > Actinopteri > Anguilliformes > Muraenidae > Gymnothorax > Gymnothorax reevesii. The sequence goes on from CM056574.1 coordinate 170,003,208, forward strand.
TCTTCATTTTGATTTTTTCCATGTTTAAAAAGGCAACTTCCTTATCGTTAGCCATACATTTACAAACTGAGGATCGCGTAATCCGAAAATGTCATTTTTTTCATATTATTTATTAAAAATGTCCTTAAATACCACTGCAGTCTGTGTATTTCTTTTTTTGTGGCAGTGTTTTGTCACTTCTTGCTCATTTGATGTTAATGGTGAGTTTCCAGCAGCCGCGGCACCAGAACTGGAAATTACGGGGCACAGAAAATCCCTTTATAACATCAATTAGTCCTGTCTAGTTCTCAATCATTTCCCCTTATTGACGTGTTTTCGAATTATAGTAATAATCTATTGGCAATTGAAGACACGACCACTCTCCCCATGCAATCTAACAGCGTCGGAATAATGGGCTAAATTCAGTCGAGTAAAATAAAATACTTAAAAATAGGCTTATGCTTCACGGAGGACAAACTGTTCTCAAACTTCCGCACTACCTTTTCGGCACATCAGGTGATCTAACCTGCGCTTCATGACCGTTTAAATTGTTGGAATGAAGTAAAAGACCATTTGAAACGCCATCATGTAATTTTGAATTATGCCTACTTCAATACATCAAAGTCGCCAAATGAATGGCTTCTTTAGCGGGGAGAACTAGCGACGCCTGATAGGGTGGAGTGTTTTCGGAGTGAATGTGTTGCTATTTTAGAAAATGGCTGAGAACAAGTCAGGACTAATAACTGTTTTATAGGGATGTTCTGTGTTCCGCCCCAATTTCCAGTCCTGGCGCCTCCTCTGGGTTCCAGAGGCGTTTCGCCACTGCTTACATCAATGCAAAGCACCCGCCGCAAGGCAGCCATTTTGTGGTAGAGCCCTCAGCACTCTGCTGTGGTGGGGTGAGATGTTGAAGGTGTGGTTGAATAATTAGTGGTAAATAATACACAACAATACAGCCTGGGCCTAAAACCGCGGAATCATGAGTGTTCCATTTGTTTAAGAAAATATTTGCTCACGGTTAGCACTCGTCTCACAGCATTTCCAAGATGAATACTTAAAAAATGAGCGCATGCTTTGATCTGTATTCACACTCACCTTCATGTCCTTGCTCGTTCGTTTCTTACTGTTCCTGTCATCAGCGGCTCTGCGCTTTACGGCCGCGAGTTCAGTGTTTTCTTTAAAAACGACCGCGAAAATGGTTCTTCATTATTTTCCTTGAGAATGGATAGCCTGTTGTTCCGCTGCAGGCCGAAGCCCCACCAACGCTGCCAGAATCTCAAATAACAAATGACCTTTCATCCGAGGAACTTCAGCTATTCCAGACGAAACAGATGAAATGAATCAGTTTTAATATGCGCAATACAGCACACAAACCATATATCAAATGAGCACCGTAAACAACCGCATGAAGTCAAACAATTCAATACAATTCATCACAGCACACTAATGTAAAAAATAATAGTAATAGCCCTTGAAAATATTGCACTACTTTTATGGACATTTTTATCATTGGCATAATGGAAATGCATTGCATCCATAAAACTCAATATCATGAAATCTATCTTAGTTTAATATGAAATCCATTTCTGAGCTGTCGTACAAGGCCAAAATCTGGTTCTTATATTAGAGCGTTTGCAGAGGGTCCCTCGAATCCCTCTTAAGGGAAAGATGATTAGATCGTTAACGGAGTTCAGAGAACATTAATGCCATGTAACCAGTGGCCCATGAAGACAACTGGATTCAATGTGTAGAAAATATGACCCTGGCAGCCATTTCTGTCTTGATTTAACTGCTGTCTCTCATTGGACGGTGGCTGGTCATCATCCCTCCTACCTTTACTATTACATATCTGACTGAGTAGAATTGGCCATAAAATAGATGGGTCTTTAATTAATCAGATGCTAATGGCTCTGTGGCATCCATACAATGGCGGTAATGAGTGCTTGTTGCTTGATTTTAAACGGTCAACAGTCTCTTCCACTGCTGACAGTGTGCTCCAGGCCTATCGCATCAAAAAGAGGATGTTGGAAGCAGTTTTTGGACTCTGATAATGGCTTCATTCTAGATCTGAGGCAGAGGAAGAAGGGAGGGGGAAGGATGGAGAGAGAGAAGGAAGGGGGGAGAGAGAGAGACAGTTAATAGAGGGAGGTCTTGCCCGTCCACTCGGTGGCCACACATGCACACACATCCCTCCAGGCCTCTGAGAATTAGAAATTCCACTTAAACGAATCAGTGACCTTGGCTGGCCGCCTTCGAGTCTCCCAAGGACATCGACCACTATTTACAAATTGAAATGCGGCCATGAATGGAATTTTTGAATTTCCTCGACGCAGGAAAGGTGAGCCGTTCTACCCTCTGAGCGGTTTTACATTTCATTGCTTTCTCTAAATGACTGCTCTCAGCAACAGGTTTGTAGTTACATACGAGATACGGGGACACGTACCCAATTATCATTAATCATGTTTGATCTGGTTAATGCTTTTTCGGGTTTAACTTGATACTATCAATAAATGAGTTTCCTTCTGCAGTTTCGGCATTTCCTGTTATTCAATGAGGACTTAAATCTGGAGAACTGGCGACCGGCTGAAAGTTTAATACGACGATAACAGTTTTATTAATTCTGAAATATTACTTTAATAATGCTGATTGAGTTTTATTTAAGACAAGCTATGAAAGGTAACATGAAACTAACATTATCCAGTTTACTGATGAACAGCGGTGGGGGATTGAGATGAATTAGGAGGACTCGTAAGATTTAGTTTAATAGGTTTATATTAATATTCTTTTCCTTTGCAAAAGAATAAATTGAACAGCAACCTCTGTCATGATTGGTGGGACCCGTCAATCGTTGACAGTTGTTATGAAGGTTCAGCAGTCTCAACTAATGGGAACATTAAACAGCCAAAAAACCAATGTGCATTTCAGATCAGATTCCAGGTCTGCTATATGTCTCGACCGTCTATTAATCCAGCCAATGATGGTTAGGGTCGTGGGACGCGTGAGCGTATCCCAGCATGCATTGAAAGAAAAGCAGAAATACTCCCTGGACAGGTTGCTGGTGCTTAGCTGGGTGGGTATGCATCTGTATTCACGACACTGTGGGTTCTACATAATTTGAATACGTGCCATAAATTATGATGTCTAGTTAAAGCACGACATGCTTCTGTGTTCCGCAGCGCGTCCTTTATTCCAACTGAAGAGGAATGACTGTCAAAGCTAATCCCAGTGTACCTTTCTTGCAGGTATAGAAAGAGGTTCTGTTTAACGTCAACCAATCTTAATCATACATATTTCCCCACCCCCCTGCTCCTAGTCTCCACCCCCACTCTAATCCCCCAGGTATTTGTTAATAAGCACCTTTCTAAATTAGAACAAATTTGGAACAGGGGGAGAACGTCTTTTGTACCGCCATCCATCATCTTAATGAAAGGGGGGGCGGGGGGTTGGTCGGGCAGGTGTCTCAGCTTGAAGAAGAAACATGGAAGATTAAGCAGACGTAAGTAGACGCGGTAGATACACCGACAGACAGGACTGTAGCTATCTAATGGCGCTCTATGGTGAGGAACAGCCATTGACCCAGATTCTTGCTGTTACCACTGGAAGATGTTGTTTTGGTCTAATTCCAGTCCACAGGAGCCGAGACAATGGTTGATGGCATAGCAGCATCCAGCACTGCTAGCAGAGCATAGAAAACAGAGCAAAGAACAAAAAATTTCATTTGCTGAGCTCCTCTACTGTATAATGTTTTAGCCCCAAAGCGGATGGTGTCAAAGCATGTTTTTTTTTTTTTTTTTTAAGCTTGCCAGTTTATTTTTACTGTTATGAATATATCACTTCAGGTACTCAATGACTCAGTGGTATCTAGCTTTAAGTTAAGCCTGCTGTTGAAAATTCCCAAGGTCTCTGCCTCATCAATATGGTCAGGCAAGCGATTCCGCAGCAAAATTACTCTTTGGGTGAAGAAATATTTCCTAATATCAGTGCTAAATTTACCCTTGGTCAACTTCTGTTTATGACCCAGAGTTCTACTAACACTGCTTGGCCGAAGGAATCCAACGTAATTGATTATGAGGGGAAAGAACCAATTTTGCGAACATGCAGGTTGCGATAGAACCTCTGAGAAAAAAAAAAAAGCTGATTTCCAATCTTTTGTACTGATTCAATCGTTATGCCATGACTGCCTGGATTTTGACTCTTTTGTCATTATTTTGAAAAGTCATCTTCCTTGTCCCATCCCACAGACACATTAAGTTACGAAAAGTAAGACCTCAAAAGTGTGGGATCAACGCCTTTGTACTGAAGTGGAACGCATTGAAAAAAGCTACTGTTACTGAAATTAAATCCATTCTGAAAAATTCAGATTTTTTTTTTGTTTGTTTGCACTAGTAAGAAAAAATCTGATCTATGTTGCCTGTCAGCCAAAAATCTTTGCATACAAGACACTGGCAAAATTCGGACCAATGACGCTGTGGCTCACCTGCCTAATAATTGAGCCCATTGCTCAGAATTTTTGAGAAGGTAGACATTGTACCATGGAGACTCCATACCAAATTTGGAGTAAATCCAGCCAGTAGTTCTGGATAAGATTCTTAAAGTTTTCAGTCGAAAAAAAAAAAAAAAAAAAAATCAATAATTAATAAAAATTGAAAAAAAAAACAATTCACTAAATTTTGAACAATTTCGGCCGACATTGTCCTAAAGAATGTCAATTCCAAAAATGAAGTAAATTGGGAAGGTCATTTCAGAGAAGATTTTTCAAGATTTTGCTTACAGGTGAAGATCACAATCGCGGCCACTATCACGACGACAATGCCGGACATCGTCTATCAGCCGATGAGCTTTAAAACTGGGACAAATTGTGAAACGCAGCACTTACCCATATAGCTAACTCAGTGATCCTTCCATAGCATTCCCTGTCCTGTGGAACAGTAGAGTAGACATAATTACCAGACTCGAGATTCTCCATGCCATGCTTGATTGAAAGCCTGGTGAAAACCTTCAGGTTCAATAAAACGTCATTTTCTGGTCAACCGCCAGTTTTCATTTGTCACTAACTTCTTGTCACTAAAACATTTAAACGGTGAAAGTTTCCAGATTTTTTGACATCACCAGTTTGTTTTCGTCTCATTCAAATGTGAGTAAGGTAGCTTGCTAGAGACCTAGTGATCAAGCTAGCTTGTTACATCCAGAATAAAATTGAAAGCCCATAAAAAATAAAGGCCAACACTGATTCATTGTTCACTAGCTACTATATAAACTGACTGCAAAATGTTATTAATTACAGTAATACAAATAACAGCATTTTATAATAAAAAAGTGAGTGCAAAAGGTTAAGTTTTTTGATAAACAGGAAAGCTCAACCTAGATGGCATAACTGTGGAAAATGCACTTTCGTTCATTCATTCATTTATTTTTATTTGTTCCGCTCGTGGCATTGGAGACAGAAAGAAATTCACAAAATATATTCAGCTCTGAGCAGTTTACATAACCCATGACGGAAAGGAGCAGGGAGAAGAAAACCTTATTTACCTGCCGCTTATTCAAATATACAATCAGAAATAGAAAAGAAAAGATGGCCTGCCAATCACAGTTGCTTAGCAACCACTAAGTACACTAGTTTAAACAAACACAATAGAAGGTCAAAACACAATAATTTACAATCTGATAAACAAATTACCGAACATCATCATATTGTCTAATTATTCTTTCTTTGTAAATTTTCTTAAATCTAAAGATATTCATACAGCCATTTAAATCATTTGGCAAGGGATTCCACAGTTTCACCCCAGCTATAGAGACACACATCTGCTTTAATGTAGTCCGTGCAAACGGATGCTTAATGTTAAATTTCCTTCTATGTTGCTCATCTCCTAAATGTAAAACAAATAATTTCTGTATATTTTCTGCTAGTGTTCGGTTTTTTGCCTGGTAAACAACTAATAAAGTCTGCAGTTCAATTAATTCTTTAAATTTTAACAGCCCTAATTAAATAAAGAGTGCATTTGTGTGTTCTCCTGGTTGTACATTATAAATAATTCTCAGTGCCTTTTTCTATATAAAATAATGGTTCTAAATTACTCTTATTTGTGTTGCCCCACGCTTAAACACAGTAATGCAAATATGGCAAAAACAAAGAACAATACAAAATCCGCATTGACTTACAGTCCAACAAATACTTTGCTTTGTTGAGCACAAAAACATTTTTAGATACTTTAGTTTTCACATGTGATACATGATATTTTCATGTCAATTTATCATCCATTATAACACCCAAAAATCTGATTTCAGACACTCTTTCTATACTTATTCCTTCTGTACACAGTGAGTCATTCTCTTTTCTCTGATTTGCAAAAACCATGAATTTCATTCAAGTTTAATGATAACTTATTGTCATCAAACCATTTTTTGAGCTTGACCATTTCATTTGCAATAGTTTCTGGCAACATATGCAAATCTTCTCCTGAAAAAAAAAAAAATGTGTGTCATCTGCAAACAACACAAACCGTCATAATTTTGATGAGTCACAGATGTCATTAATATATAAATTAAAGAGTTTAGGTCCAAAAACCGAACCTTGTGGGACTCCACTTTTAGTTTTCATGTGATCAGATGTAATACAAGCAAAATGTACGTATTGTTGCCTATTATCCAAATAACTGTTGATCCAGGTCTGGGCTATTCTTCTTATACCACAAGTATGCAATTTAGATACGAGGATATTATGATCTATTGTATCAAAGGCTTTTTTTTAGATCAATGAAAACCCCTATTATGTATGTTTTACTCTCTAATGCTGATGTAATTTCTTCCACTATGTTCATTAATGCTAATGATGTGGATCTGTCTGCCCAAAAGCCATACTGACTGTCACTCAGTAATTTATTATTTTCTTTAAAAGTCAAATTTTTGTATGAACAGTTTTTCAAGTATTTTTGAAAATTGTGAAAGCAAAAACACTGGTCTGTAATTATTAAAGCTGTGTTTATCTCCTGTTTCAAAAAGTGGAATAACCTTTGCTATCTTCATTCTGTCTGGAAATACCCCAGAACAAAAAGTTGGAAAATATAACTTAATGTTTTACTTATACAATCAATGTTTTTTTTCACAATAATCATATCAATCCCATCATTATCAGTTGGTGTTTTAGATAATGCAACAATAGATTTCATTTCAGTTTCACTCACTTCTCCGAGAAAGAAGGAGTGCAACACTTTGCTTTCTCCATGCCAGTTTGCCTCTATTTGCCCATCACTGTGTTTTTTTTTATAAAACTGGCAAGATTAGGTCCGACATTTACAAAAAAAGAATTAAATTAATTTACCGCCTCATTCATATTTTTCAACACTTGATTATTATCATTAATAAAATAACCAGGTTGGCCTATGGCCACAGGTCTATTCCCAATAATACCATTAAGAATTTTCCAAGTGTGTCGAATATCATTTCTATTATCAGTTAACATTTTATTATAATATATATAATAATATACAGTACATATTATAATATCATATATATATATATAATAATATATATCATTCTGAATTAAAAGCAAGTGAGAAAAAATAGTTCTTAAGATTGGATTTAAAAGAGGTAATTGTAGAGGAGGATTTAAAATGTGGAGGAGGGTATTCCTAAGCTTTGGAGCAGCTACAGAGAAGGCACGGTCACCACGGGTTTTGAGGCGTTTACGTGGGACAGCAAGAAGTGATTGATCTTGTGACCTGAGTGACCTGGTTGTAGAGTGTGGGAGCAGAAGTTCAGAAATGTAAGGGGGGGCTAAACCATTTATGGCTTTAAAAAAAGAAAGTAAAATTTTTAAATCAATTCTGAATTTAACTGGAAGCCAGTGTAACTGAGCTAAAATTGGCATTATGTGTTCCCTCTGTTTAGTGTTGGTAAAGAACCTGGCAGCAGCGTTTTGTACCATTTGAAGTTTATTGAGATTTGATAGTGACCTGCCTATGTACAGGGAATTACAGTAGTCTAAGAGGGAGGAGATGAATACATGGATGACTGTTTCAAGATCAGTTGAGGACAGGATGGGTTTCAGCTTGGCTATAGTTCTTAATCGATAGAAGCTGCCTTCAACCACGCTACTGAGTTGCTTGTTAAAATTTAAGGAGCTGTCTAGTTGAACGCCCAGATTTTTGATTAGGCAATGTAGGTTTGGTGAAAGAGAACCAATTGCATTGCCAAGGCTCGCGAAAGAGGAGGGGGTGCCATATAGAATGATTTCAGTTTTTCTTTCATTGCAAAAAGTTGCATGCCATCCAGGATTTGATATCCTCAAGACAGCTACACAGTTTTTTTGAGGGTGGAAGTGCAATTTGGAGTGAAGGGCAGGTAAAGCTGTGTGTCGTCAGGATAGCAGAGATATTGGATGTTGTGCTTCTGGAGGATAGAGCCAAGGGGCAGCATGTAAAGGGAGAAGAGGAGGGGGCCTAGAATGGATCCTTGGGGGATACCATATTCATGCGCAGCAGTGGAGGAAGACTGGCTACCTACTTTGACACAAAAGGATCTGTCCTCCAAATAGGACAGTTCAGGACTGGGCCTCGCAGGCATTCTTTGTCATGCAGGCGTGCCAACAGAATATCGTGGTCTATACTGTCAAATGCAGCACTGAGGTCGAGAAGGAGAAGGATGGCACATGAATCAGAGTCTACAGTGAGCAAGATGTCATTATACACTTTAAGTAAGGCAGACTCTGGGCTGTGAAGGGCTCTGAAACCTGACTGAAACTTATCCAAAATGTTGAAATTGTTTAGGTGGGAGGAAAGCTGCTGGAAAACCACTTTTTATAAGATACACACTGTTGCCAGACCACCACCACGACCTGAAACCCTGGGAGAGTTTAAAAATCACAGTGGGGAGGACATAATTCAACATAGAAGGACAATTCACCAACCCTAAGCCATGTTTCGATTATAAAAAGAAAGTCCAGCTTTTGGGATGTAATAAAATCATTGAGGATAAAGGTCTTGTTTGTTACAAAACTAGCATTTATTAGAGCAAATTTAACCAGTGGCGGCTGCCAAACTTTGCCCAAAGGTCCAGTCCCATGCCAGATTACCTCAGCTGCAAAAACAGGCCAGTAGTCCTGATGGTGGCGCTACAGCAAGCCTCTAAAGTTCAAAATTTTGAAAATTCACAACAAATCAACCATACGTGCTACAATTTCTTCCAAAATGTGGCCTCAATACTGAAGAAACTTTTGTACATTTAAACCTATTGCAAATTATGAAGCCCATCACTCTGTTTTTTCAAAAACTGTAAAACTTACTAAACCTATCTCCTCCCACAATTTTTGCTCAATTGACACCAAACTTGCTACAGAGCATCTTCATACTGCCCTACACAAACGATCCACACAGATTTTTGATTTATTGAAAACTGAGCCTATCAAATTGTCTGACTGTAAATGATATTGTAAACATATACATAACATAACATGAATGGCGAGAACAGGCCATTCAGCCCAACTACGCTCGCCAGTTTCTTTATACTATTGTGAATATATCCCTTCAGATACTCAATGACTTAATGGTATCTAGCTTTAAGTCAAGCCTGCTCTTGAAAACCCCCAAGGTCTCTGCCTCAACAATATGGTCAGGCAAGCTATTACACATTGAAATTACTCTTTGAAGAAATATTTCCAAATAGCAGTGCTAAATTTACCTTTGGTAAACTTCCATTTGTGACTCCAAGTTCTGCTCACCACACTTGGTCGAAGGAATCCTACATAATTTACTTTGTTAATCCCTTTAACATATTTACAGACCTCAATCAAATACAGTATTTGTAAATTCTTTGTAGATACATTTTCAATGTTCATTAAAAAAATGACAAAATTTTCGAGTCATGGTAGATGATGTTCAGAAAATATCAGAATTTTACCTCAAAAAATGAAATTTTTACAGCATTTTCAATTTCGCTCTTATGCCAAGATTTGGAGTCAATGCAAAAATGGCATTTTTAAACATCAGTTTTTCACTTATGGAGCCAATAAATAATTGCTTAAAATAAATTACCAACATCTCCATGCTGTCTAGATGCAATTTGTGACTTTTCAGATTTTTGTCTTAATTACTGAATTTTTGACAGCCTTTTGAAATCTGTCTTTACTGGCCAACAGCTGCTGTCTTGCAGCTGTGAAGCTACATGTGACATTTCCACTTGCCAATTAGCTCAGTGAGACAGAGCACAGTCTCTTGTGCCAGAAATTGTGAGTTTAAGCCTCAGCTGATGCAAAATGCACATTAGAGCCACCTTTTTTTCATCTTCCTACACTCTGTTTGTTGCTCAGAATTGCCTAAAATTGCCCGGCCCGACCACTGCTGCACAGCAGCTATAATTTTTTTGAAGTATCACGCAGTGCATAATCTGCATAAATGGACAAGTCACCACGAAATGTCTGACCAGTCTTAAAACAGACTTCAATGTCCATCTCAGCCGCTTCTGCTGACAGATGAGAGCTGAGGTAAGAATTTCCTCTTAGTTTTGGGCCCCACTCCCTGTTATGGTTTAGGCGTGCTTTTGTTTGCTGGACCTTTCTTTGTTCTATCGTCCGGGATAATATCAGAGTTTTTGTCCATCAAATTCCTGGCCCAGTTGGCTGATTGAGCTGGGGCGGAGTTTTCTGGAACTTATATATATGACCAGGGGTTCGCCAGGCCTATTGATTGAGTGTTTGTCTGTTTCTAGCACTTTGGCCGGAGAACATCTCTAGTTAAATCTTCCTAGTGGTTTGTTATATTCCTTTTATTGTTAGGAATTGCTTCTTTTAGAAATTTTCTCTCTTGTTGTTTGTTTTCTCTCGCACTGCTTGCGTGTCGCAGACTTTTATCTGAGCTGCTCTTTGCCCTTTCTCTCACTGGTCGCAGCCCCTGGCGTCCTGTCACCGCCCACTTCACTCCTCCTGCTATCGAAAACCAGGAGGCAACAGTCCAGAAGGTGTCGCACAGAAGTTAGTTTGGTCATTGCCAGATGATTTCCCTTTATGGGTATTTATGAAACCAGATTTTTAACCGCTTAATTAACCTTACTCACAAACTGTGAGATCATTAACAGAGCAGATGTACACTGTCTGGGAGACTCATTCTCCTCAAGCAGTGTTCTGTGGGGAAATGATGCTTGGGAGTCCATATCTGCGTGAGGTTCTGGAAGCTTCTATTGCCCTTTTTAAACCCATTTAACTGAACACAGCTGTGCTCTTGATGGAAATATGGCTTCCTTAGTTCACTGGTCAATGTTTCAAAGGTAAATCATGCAATAGCTTGTGAGACAAATATAATTACTTTCTTCTCTTGAAATCTTTGCACTCTTTTCCAGGTTGCAAATGCAGAATAGGAATTTCTGAAGACTGGGAAAGGACACAGTGTCTACGGAAATCTCTTTCGTTGTAATGGACAGCGCTTCTCAAAAATATTCACCACTGCCCCCACCCCCCCATCTCTCCCCCTCCCCATGTTGATGTACGTAAGTAGAGCCTGGAAGTTACCCAAAGTCAAGTGTTTTAATAAGAGGAGGGCAATCTGAATGAAATGACTTTCCGTGCGTCAGCAAGTCGCAGTCATTTTAAGCGTTCTTATTTAATGGCAGAGAGGTCCAAACAATTAACCCGGTGGGAAATCACTGCATATCTCTGGTATCCCCTCCCATCTCGGCACCACACCCCTCCATCTGTAGGCTGACGTAACCCTCCATTTTCTCGTCCATAAGTCACCATTACATTTTCATCTCTGTGATAATTCTTTCTTTAATGATATTATAAACTATGCCTTTTTTGCCTTCATTTTTCATTTGGGGAGATTAGTCACATTTACTGCTCAGTCGGTGAGTCTGACACAGCCGGGGTGAAATATCTGCTCTCATAGGCCGGGAAGCTGGATTATTTTTCATCGCCATGTTAGGGAAAAGTTCTGGTTACGTACAATCTGATTGGTTTACAATTCCGGAAAGGTACAATCTAATTGGCTGATGTGTGGCTCCGAGCAGAAACATTACCACAACTTGGTTTCGAAAAATAAGCGCACGGCCAGGAAATCTATCTTCACTCTGCCTTTTTGACTGCTTAGAGCAGGGATGGGCAACGAGGGCCGTATCTGTCCCTAGTTTTCATACCAACTTCTGGGCTTTAATTACTTGATCATCTAAATTAGCCAAACTATTCATGAAATATGACATTTATGGCACATTTCTTTAAATTATCATGAATAACCACAAAAGACTGTTCCTGTCTACCTACATAAAACATTTTTCTTTGATCAAACATAATATCTATATTTATGTATGCAACCAATTAACTCAATTAGTCAGGGTAATTGATAAAAATAAAAACCAGTATACACACCGGCCCTCCAGGACTGGAGTTGCCCATCCCTGGCTTAGAGTATTGGTCTCCCTGAAAATCAATAACTGCACACGGAGTCATTTGAAAAATACGCCTAAAAAAATAATAAATAGTGGTAAATAATTGGGATTTGTGCAATGACATTTATCATATGGTCTTAACTTTAGGGCTGACACTCAATCAACAATCAAAGATTACTTATGTACTTATCTGATTGTTGACGCTTGAATTTCTAGGTGCCTGGGGCTTCGTTAGGCATATTTAAGGGGTTTTATCCCTCCTAAAATGCTCTTTGTACATTTTAGTTTTTATGATCTGTGGCTGCATTTCAGAGCAGACTACCCAAGGATAGGCTCAGCACCCCCATCCATAAATCTGTAGTGATGTCCCTTCTGTAGTACATCGCCCATACTTAGAACATAGCCCAGCCTTGAACCTTGGAGACACTTAGAGGGTTCGAAAACAAAGCGACTTGAGAGAAGCATACATTCCGGCTGCTGAAAGCTTTCTGTTGATATAATAACAGTGCGAGACATGGGTAACAGGACCTTGACGCAGACAATTATTTTGTATGAGCAAAGTGATAATAAACAAGGCCTCACTGGAGTCTGATGCAAGACGTGGAGACATAACAGATCTAAATGAGTGTTTCTGTGTAGTGAATGACCCGAGGAGTGTTTTCGTTCTCAAAGCAGTGCATTCCAGAGCGGTGATGGATCGGAGGTGAGGATATGGTTGAACGGTCCAGGCAGGCAAAGCTACAGGTGGGGGAAGGGGGAAAAACGTAGTCACGCCTGCTGCTTTTTCCTCTCAGCCCCCGCCCCCGACCACTCTGACAGCAGGGTGTGATGGCTACTGGCGACCTTTCAGTGCTGGGGCTTTGAAACAGTTCGGTTTGTGTGGCCAGGAATCATTCGCTCGAATGAAGCTGCTGCAGGCAAGCAAAGCTGAACTTAGCAGTTAGCGTTTACGTTGCACGGTGGTTTTTTGAAACTGCACCCCTGCCTTTGAAGGCAATAACGCTGTCTGCCTCTACATCCATCTTCTCATTATTTGTAGTGAGTCTTAAAACACCTCTGCGCGATGCTTCAAAGTGCGCTTCGCTTCTCGGATGGAGCTCCTTCTTTGACTCGCTGTAGTCTGTTTGCCGCTGATAAAAGCCATGTTACCTCCACCTGCTCAGGTGAAAATAATTGCGGAAGACAAAACCGCTCGGTATCCGCAAGTTAAAGGATACGTTTCAATGGGCGGTGGCATATTTCCGCGTTCTCCGTGAGAGCTTGCAGTATCGATTATTACCCCCCCCCCTCCCCGAAAAAAGACTAATGAGACTCAATATTTGGAGCTGGAAAGGTTAATGCAATATTGAAATGTCAAGAGATTAATGATATAGTTTTTTTTCTGCACTTTTGCAGAGGAAGGTGACAAATTCCTTGCCCTTTTCAATCTCGGTGCCCACATTCCCCCCCACCCTCGCTAACAGCCTATCTCCTTCCGAAGCTCCCTCGTCTCTCCAGAAAAAGGTAGAGTGCGGCTGCGCTTGTCCCTTTTTACACAAGTGAAGAGAGTGAGGGGGAAGTGTGGAAATAGAAGCCTCGATGTACTTCTCCTGACAGTCAGTAAATAAATAGCGTAAATCTGTCTTCATTAGTGTGACTCATGAATCGGTCCTGGGACTCTACCTGACGGGGAGAGCGGCTGACTGATGCGCCCTGGCGTGCCTGAGCGCTAAATGGCGTGGCGTTATTCTCCATCGTTTTGGCGAGATTCGAGAGTAATGGCCCCCAGAGAGAATGTGTCTGTCGTCATGAAGCTGCATGGTCAAGATGGACCGCAGAGGCCATTTCGCTTAAGGGGTTTCTGATAATATAGAAAAGCGTTGCATGTCGAAGCCCACTAGGAAATTTCTTTCTCATTATCTGAATAATTTTATCTAGAAAACAATTTGGAGAAGCACAAAGACACAGACCCAGTCTACAAGTAAATCACATAGATTTTCTGTTGCTCAAGTGCAGGAAAGAACCACTTTAGCAAAAAAACAGCAGCTTTTCAAGGTGAAGAAATTGGTTGAGACAAACTGTTCAGCAGTGGTTTTTGCCATGCAGTTCTCCCATGGGTGCTATTTTTGCCCAGTCTCTTTCTTATAGTGGAATCGCGGGAAATGAGGCCTGCAGTTCTTTAGATGTTAGTCTCTGTTCTTTTGTTATCCCCTGTTTGAGTCCTCTGTCCACTCTTGGACAAAATTTGGTGAGTTGGCCACCCCTCGAAAGGTCCCCCCCTGTTCAAGTTTTCTTCATTTGTAGATAATGGCTCTCATTGAATTTTTCTGGAGTCTCAAAGTTTTAGAAATGGCTCTGTAGCCCTTGACTGATAGATGTCAATGACTTTGTTTCTTATCTGTTCTTGAATTTCTTTAGATCGCAGCATCATGTTCTGCTTTTTGCCTACTTCACTTTACCAGACAGGTTCTATTAAATATATATTAAGACTCAACAGGGCTGGTCTGTGATGGTGCCTGGGTGTGCCTCGTGAAATTGAACCCAGTTATCGATTAAATTTGTTGAAGTGGTTATTTTAGTCACTAAGGAGTAATTACTTTACCAGTTAAGGCTTTTCTGTGAGTAGATGAAATTATCATTTAAAAACTGAATTTGGTCTTTATTCTGGTTATTGTCGTCTAATATTGAAATTAGTTTGAAAATCTGAAACATTAAAGTGTGACAAATATGTAGCTATGTAAGAAGTCAGGAAGGGGAAAAAACTTTTTTCACCGCGCTGTACCTCCTAGATGATGGACTATGCTAAATGGCAAAACCTGGTTCCAGGTTCCAGGAACATCCAGCTTCCTTCGTAATGTAACCCTGAAACAATTAAATTTCCTATTCACTTTACAAACAAGTCCTCCAGCCATACGCTTAAATAGATTGATTATTCTCAGTTTCTTTGATTTACGACCCGTAGGAGCGTTTCCTAAAATTGCACCCCTACAGGCAACAGGAAGGCACTGTTAAAGGTACAGTTTAAGTTCCAGATACAGTTTCAGTCATATTTACACTTCAATAACAGTTTGGGTAAGGATTAGGATTAGGGTTGGGGTTAGGGTTAGTATTAGGGTAAGGATTAGGTTTAGGTTAGGGATTTACTGACGGTGAAGCTGACAGTGGAAATCAGGTTGTAGTTATTTAAATGACCGCAAGAGGTTACTTAACTCTTAAACATAACTTTAGGTCATAATTAGCTGCTTGACAAACAACCTTTCTGGGCGTATTTTGTTGGAGGACAGGCTCATTTCGACAAAGAATGCTGAAATCAGCAACAAAAATCTGCAAATGAATAACACTGATTGAAATGTATATCATGCATTTTCTCTCTTGTGTTGCCTGTGCAGGTACAACTGCCCACACCTGATATCTTTGAGTGTCTTCAAAGTTCATATCATGGTAATTTAAATGCGTTTTAAAAAAACAGCCCAAAATCAATCAGAATTATCAAGGGACCTTTTGTGCTTCACCAATTTTAAGCTCAAAACTGGCCAGTGTCTGGATTCTTCACCTTTACTGAGGTCCTACACTGTGGCACAAGACTTGCAACTGTAAGTGTGATGCATAATGCCATTAGCCACCGAAACAAAGGAAATTAGAAAGAACAAAAGGGTGAAATAACAATATTCCAGAAATTCAATAAAAATGATGTAAACATACTATTTAATTGACATTTTCCTTGAACCCCAAGGCTAACAATAAAAAAGCAATTATCCACGGATGAGCAAAGAGGTAAATACAATACCGAGAACAGAATACAATCTCCTGATGACATCAGTCTTACTATCGCCCTGCTAAGCGACCGTACCCTTCTATGAAAATGAAAAGGCAGAGCATTTGCGTGTGTATTTTGCATTATTCTTCCTGTTCTACGCTGTAATCAATTGACCGTAAAATTACGGTTAATTCAAATGGCAGCAGCAGTGGTGGTACTTTTTGCAGCAAAGTAACGGGAAACTGTAAATTAAATCTAACTGTGAAAAAATGATGACCATCTGAGACCCAAACTCAACCTTAATTACACTTGTCCAATTGTCTTATCATTTGGGGGGAAAAAAAGGTCACAGGCAGGTCCTGGGCAGGTTGTGGCTGGGATATCCAGCCTGTGGTCCTTACTTCCAATCCATGCTGGGTGCAAGAAATGCTTTTACGGGTAAATCAAATGTAAATTTTAGTAAAATGCAAATGTGGGCGCACCTGCAATGCATGTAAAATTACGGCAATTTATAACATAGCACACTAATAGTTGCTTCCAGAGCTTTTACTATCTGCTATATCACTGCAAGCGCAAGGTTGCAAAATAGAGAGCTTTATGAGACTTCATTGGTGGTGTGCTTTGTTATCATTTGAAACTTTGAGTCATGCATTGACCAAATATGTTACGTGTCCGCTGGCCTGATCCACTCAGGAGATACGTATGCATTTAATTAATTTTTATACAAGAGCAATGACTTTTGGCTTTCGTGAATCGTGAATCAACAGGAAACATGCATCAGTTGCAGCAATGCTAATCGATGATCACAATCAGCTTTGCAAGTGATGACAAGTGATTACCCACGGCTGTTATTCCTTTTCAGATGCAACATTACAGAACAGATGCATTTCATGGCCTCCATCTCCCCACCCCTCTGAAATTCAGTCTCCCAGCTTTCGATTCTCATAATAATTTTTGCAGTTGCCTGTCGGCCTTTATTTTAACATTTCAACGAACAATGGGGGGTTCGCTTTCTGTGCCGCTAGATGGAACAGACCAGTGAATGAGAGGACTGCGGTCCCCTGCCAATTCTTCCCCTCCGCTCCGAGCTCAATTAAGCGACTGGGTGAGAAAAGGGGGAAAAATTGTGATCATTGTCGTCTCATTTTTTACCGAGCGGCGGGGAACACAAAGGCCCATTCGCTGCCATTTAGCGTCGCTGATTTTTCATTTCTCTCTGAAACCCAGCCTTTTGAGAAAATGACCCGGATTTATAGCCAAACGGCAACTTAGCGGCCGCCCGCCATGCGTGTAGAAAGCCTGCTGTCCTCCGGCGCTACATTCTGATACAGCTCCAGGTGTGTGAGACTCCGAAACACATCAGGGTCCTCGATAGATGTACTCTGATCTCTGGCTCCCGCTGAAATCCTCTTTTTCTAATAGCAAAGAGAAGATCACCCCCCAGCTCGACTCCACACGCAATCAGAGGCCACCATTACGCCGTACCGCGGAGCCAAGCCCGGAGTGAGCAATTACCGCGGCGTGTCACACGCTGATGCTATTGTTTCCACCGTGACCGACCGCGGAGCCTTCGATATCAGACACGCGGCTCCCTCACAGGTGGGCGGGTGAGGCGCGTCGGGGCGCCATTCGCATTAATCTCTGATGTCTGTCGTGGCAGAAGGGACGGCTGCGGCACAGGGGTAAACACAAAGGCTGTGGAATCGTATTGGCTTCCAAACCGCTTTCCCATCTCCGCGATATTACCTCTCTAATTCCAGCTCGCCCCCGGAGCCCCAAAGCCTGATTGGTGGAGCTTGTCTAACCGCCGTCTCCCAAGCTATATGAATTGGATTTGCGTCCCTGGATTGGTGGCACGGTTGGGAATCCTACTGTCTCCATTTGAGCGGCGACCTTGTGGACAAGCTCACATGATTCTGTCCTCCCCCACCCATTGTCACAATTCACTCACCCCTTCTGGCCGTATGTCTGAATGTCCCACTTGTGTTCATTTTGGGGGAAAAGTGACAATGTGCTTTAGCACTGCGTGTGTGTGGCCCATCCTGTGTTATTACTGCCTGGGACCCAGCGGTCACACCGTTTCTCCGACTCATTTGTCTGCTCATCTCGCACTGGCGTGTCCCTGACCTCCATCACTCCATTTTCCCTCCTCCCATCCATCGTTCACAGGCAGCTGCGACCTTAGCCTTCGCCTGAAAGCCCTTCGCAAGGCACTGCGAAATCAGCTATACACCCTGAGCGACACCTCTCTAAACAGCAACCCACAGCGTTAGATCATATCCCCGGCAAAACACACCCAGTGTGTGTTTCATGGCCTGCCAGTCCCACCTGCCAGTATTTCTATAATTGTACTAGTATTGAGGTTGGTGACAGTCAACTGACCTTTGACCAGGAAGAGAACAGAGGCTAGCTGTCACATCAGGAAATAAAAGAATGTTGACCCGCTCACTAATCAAAATGGCTGCTCCGTGTCGTGGTTCATTATTTTACATCCTCAAAACCCCAACTCGCAGGTGAACCAGGAGCCCCCAAATTGCCCTTTACCCCCACCCCTGCGCCGGCACTGTTACCTCCCTCTGACGCCCCCATAGCTTCCCTTTCTTGCCGTTTACCTCGTAACGGCACCTTCTATTTGCTGGGGGTCACTTATCTTTCCACTGCCACCTCACTTCCTGCCTCTCGCCTTCCCAAGCTGATTTCCTGGCTGTGATGTAGTCGGTGATGTAGAGAGAACACTAGGCTGCACACTCTCTGTTTTCGGTGCATTCTACCATGGTCAATAGGCACCAGCTTCCGGTCAAGGCAAATCATACGGTAAAAATAGCAAACACCCCTTTTCAGAAATACATTTTTAAAAAGTAGGATTGTTATTAGCCACTTTTTCGAATAAGGACATACTTATAAGTGAAAGCTTTCAGGATATAACCAATATGATGAAAATCAGGTAAACTGATAATTTTAAAAACTCAAATATTTATTCATAAATATCAGTAAAACTACAGCTTTAGAGAGAATTTATGAAAGAAAAGAAAACATTCTTGCACAGTCTGCATGGTTTTCAGTCAACAGCGTAACAGGAGCTAACCAATTTGACAAGTACATCATACACATCCAAATATGGTAAAGCGCTACATGCTTTGTATTTTGCCATGACCGGTGCTAAGGCCAACTTACCGTAAGAGAGGCGGCATGACGCAATCTCGTCTTTTCTCCTCTTCATTGGGTCAAGTCCATGCTGTAAACACCACACCCAACCATTAATACTACTTCATGTACACCCCAGCCCTACCGCTCTCTCTACCGCTTCTCTCTCTCTCTCCGCTATCTCTATCTCTTCATCTCTCCAATTTTACTTTCTTTCGCCTCATCTATTTTTCTTCCCATTTCTTGTGCATTTTTACCTCTTCTCTCCTGTATACCCCCCCTCCCCCTCTCTCTCTCTCCCTCAGTCATTCCTAATTTCTCAAGCCCTTGCTGGTATCCTGCCAGCATGTTTCTGACAGGTAATTTACATTGTGGCAGGATGCATCCATCTCCTCCCAGGCCTGCAACCTGCCCCACTCGTGTCCATACATTATTCTTAAAGCCCCACGGCTCTCTGCGGCCTTCTCAGCTCCATCAACAAACTGAGCATGCTCAGGAGGCCCTGCTTTTAAGCTGTAGGCTAATCTATTTAATGATCACATCAGTTGACTCATTATGTAATGATTGGCCATTCTGGCATGTGGGTCTGCATGTGAGCTGAACGTGATTTTGAGACTACTGCTTGTGAAGGGAAATTTTTTATCAGGGGGGAAGGAATATAGTATTTGTTACAGGCTAACTGTGTAATCAGGCATTTTGTGAAATGCCTGAGATTTTAGGGTTTTTAGGTTGATTCAAAATTCCAGGCATTTCACAAAATGCCTGATAGTATAAATAGTATATCCGAGATATGAAAGCATGTTTTTCCTGTAGTTGCTCAAGTTGTGAATGACACCCCCCACCCCCCCACCAACCTAAAATCAAGGAGATAGCCACAGCTGCTTCAAATAAAGACCAGGTAGTTGAGGAGTATTTTTTTCTGGATCCAAATTCTTTCCACCTCTTATAAATATTGGACTTCACTTGGTGTATTGTTATTTTTCATTTAATTATTTGGTCTGCTTTAATTTTGCAACCTTAGCAAAATTCCACCTGGCTGTGAGAAACACATGCATTTCCATATAGATGCTGCTCTTGTACACCCCATAAAACAAGAAAACTACATATGAGCTGTGAAACATTTTTCTCTCTCCAACATTCAGAGTTCAATAATTCATTTTTATATAAATTTTTTTGCATTTTTATCCTCAAACCAAGTGAAGAAGGATGGATAGAGGCTTTTTCTCGGTTTGAATAGCTTTGAAAGTCACACAAGCACACTGGAGAGAGCAGCTGCATTTGAACTGCTGAGCTACTTGGATAAATCCCTGAAGTTTCCACAGAAATTGAAGAGAGGAAAGGCTTCACTCTCTCGGCAGCACCTTGAAAGCAAACCCCAAAGATTAAAGTCAATAAAACACTTTTTTTAATGGAACCGCGAAGTGCCTTTTCCAACTCAAAAAGTACACTGCAGCGAAATAATAAATCAACATAATATCAGACACCAGGGTCACGAGAGAGAGAGAGAAAGAAAGAAACTGAATCCAGGTATAGCAGCGACCACTGAACTCAATGTACAATGAGGTTAGTGTCAGCAAGGACTGTCCATTATACAGACAGTATGTGCCCTTAAAGGCTGTACGATGAAGGCTTGTGTAAGTGTTTTCAAAGCTGTTCTCCTCTGAGTTTACATGAGCATGTACCCTCTCATCCTCCTGTTCTTCGAGTCCCATCTCACTCAATCCCCTCCATCTCAACCCAAACTCCTAAGCCTCCCTCTCCAATAAGTGAAGGCATCCACCGGACCTCATTCAAGGTTCAAATCCATTAGGGTTCCGGCACAAGTGTTCCCTTATTAAAAATGACTATAGTTCCAAGCTATAGTCATCCTATAGTAAATGGATGGTATTTTTGCCACCATAGTGTGGCATTACTATAGGGATACTGTAGTTATTTTTAAACCACAGCAGTGCAGTTGTGTGGACTGTAGTAATATCGGGGTGCTGTTGACTGTGGTAATACTATAGTTATAATGTGATGTGTTATAGTACTTCTCTAGTTATACTACCCAAACTACAGCAATTCTATAGTTATGGCAAAAAATACTATAGTAGATAGTAAACTATAGTAACTATAGTAAAATACTATTACTGAGAAATAGCTATTGGATATTTTCATAAGGGTTAGTCTTCTCTGGTGAAAAACCCCACTGTTTCTTGCGCAACCATCAACTCAATAGTATCTTAACTGTCTACTTCTCAGGTCTGCAGGAGCTGGGTCATCCAGGCGAGGCAAACAGGGACCTGAGCATCGGCATATACATGCAATGAGGTGGCTTATTACTGTAGCAATAAACACAAACATCAGCTACAGTGAGCTGATATTATTTTTTAATCATAGTGTTTTTTTTCCCCACTCTGCTGAGGTAATCATTTCCCTATTTTTCATGGCTATAATCACATGGAACCCTAAGGCTGTTTTCCCTCGCTGCTGTAATAACTTTTAGAATGCAGGTGTGATTGCAATAATTTATATGATTTGTTCATCTATATGCATTAAATTGACTGGCAACACAAGGGGTGCGTGAGACCAGTGTTCCATCTCAGGCCGGCACGTTAAATGGCTGTTATTCAGAAAGATTAAAGTGGCAATCTTTTATTAACAAGACGGCTAACAATCCATTATAATCTAGCTCTGCAGCGATAATGTTTTCCTTTTCAAAACTTCTCACCTATCTTTGCAAACAGACACAAAATAAATTAATGTAAATATTTTCACATGGAATTGAGCAGGTCAGAAGAATTTTTTTTTTCTTTTTCTGAAGGAGGTTTTTCCAGTTTGTGGCTGTAATTCTCAGACATCCTGCAGATAAACTTGCTTTCAGCAGTAGATAGGAAGTCGGCCATGTGAGTAATTGGTGAGCGTAACGCAAATGGGATATTTGCTAGATGCAATTTCAACTCCTGTGAGAAAATATTTGCAAAACGATTAGAACAGAGCTGCTTGCGCGCATTATTTCTGGATAGCATGATGCAGTGCACAGTCTCAGTTATTGAGCTCGGTGATAAACTTTCAGGAATGAGGAAATTGGTGCATAGATGGAGAGGTGAGCATCTCCATGAGTAGCTAGAATCAATAAGATCCCTTTGTCTTTTGTAACAGAAGACCTAAACTCTGTAGGAATTTGACGCCATTTTGGTTGGGTCTTGTTTCGGAACTCGATAGTTTTCCATTGTTAACATCACTGATAATCTCCGCTTCCAACGAAGTTGGGGTGAGGAGGTTATGTTTTTATCTCAGATTGTTTGTTTGTTTGTTTGGTTGTGAACAGATTAACTCAAAAACTTGGAGGTGGATTTGGATGAAACTTGGTGGAAGGATGAAGCATGGGTCAAGGACAAACTGATTCACTTCTGGTGCATATACATCAAAGGTCAAGGTCAGGGTGGCCCTTTTTAGCAGTAATCCTGGGTTTATGTGTAGCCGGCGTAGCATTAGGACCCTGGGGTGAACAGGAGAGGATGAAGAGGGGCGCGAGTTGATGGCGATCTGCTTGCATTCGGTGAGTGGATCGCATGTGTGGCTTTAAAGTTTTTGGTAGGTTCTTATTCATTTTTCACGTTTGAAATCTACTTGAACACTACTGTAACTTTTCGGTATCGATTATGAAACGCTGGTTGACGGAATGGGGAATATTTTGTTAGTTGCGTAATTTCCACTTTACACAGTTCCTGGGTTTCCGCAGGTATTCGTCCGTCATTGTTTTTTCAGAACTATAAAGGCACTCTAAGATTTTTTTCAGCAAGTTTCCTGTTTCCGAGCCTACATATTAAAATCAACCCTCGGTTTTCACTCTGATGACTTTAGTTTTCTCTTGACCGTGGCGCTGATGCGCTACCTCCTTTAAAATGTGTTCATTTGGCAAATTTTGGTGAAGGGGTTTTTCTGAACCTCCATCACAATTGTTATCTGTGTTCTTCTTGGTCTTTTGTATTCTTGAACTCAGTAGTGCTTTCTTTCTTTTTAAGAAAATAAAAAAAAGTTCTGTTGGTCACACCAATTGATTCTCTTTTTCTCTGGTGGGTTTGCTTTGATTTTTCAGCCAAATAATGGCTTGTTTTACAGGTACCGACAGCTCTTTAGACTTCATAGTGAGAGATAACAGCAACAGATTCTCTAGAAAAACTACTTGAAATCTACTGACCTTAAATGTGTACACTTTAAAATGAAACCATTAGAATACAACACCCCTGGCCATAGAACAACTGAGCATTCAGATGTCCAGATATTTTCGGTTTCTTAAAAAATACCACAATTATCACATCATCCACCCAATTTCTGATGTGTTAACCCTTAAAGTGAAACAGAATGTCCTCATTTTAACCCATATTTACAATTTAACTTCAACTCCAGCATTCTATGGTTCACAGCTAAAATATTGACGTTGTCAATGTCCAAATTAAGAGTATAATCGCAAAACAAAATAAATGCCACATTCAGAATTTTTGAAGCACCACAGTGAAGTCATCAATGGCGGCCAGTTCAGTCATGCTCAGTTCAGCCCATAGCAACGTGCCACATATCCCAGTGTTTTGCATGCTTGGACATCAGCTTTCACTCCAAAGCGCCATTAGCGCCAGTTTTTCCACAAACTGTTATATATTCACACAGCCAGTCAGTGACGGAAAAGCCCGGACTGCTAACAGGCTCAAATTGTTTTTATGTTTTCCATCAGAAGACATTGCTTTCTCTCTGCTTATTGAGTTTTTGGCAGCATTGAGCAGCAGATTCACCTAAAAAGACTGTATGCTCGGTGGAAAATTACAAATTATTGTGAAATCGTGGAAATGTTTACATCACTGATATTGACTGGCAGGCCTTTAACTTCAAATTGCAAATGACAGGTACTCTCTTTTTTTTTATATATTTGGCAACTCCAATCCCACTCGAATCTGGAATGCCCAGTTAGGAAACTATGTACAGCACTTGCTTGTATGCGACCCCTTGCTGCCAATTCAGGAGAGTGCACCCAGTTCGCTACTCTCCTCCGAACCATGCACCTGTCAGCCACCGCTTCTTATACACTCATTGGTTGAATCATCGCAAATTCAGAATGAGGGCGGAGGATACCCGAACATGAACAAGCCTAGAATCTTACTGACGAGCGCCCGTCTGGCCAACAAGAGACGCCTAAGCAACAAACAACGGAACCATGGTATATAGTTATATTATATTGGGCAGACCCTTCCCAATTTGCATCCCTGTAGCACAATGGCCAATTGTGCGCTACACTGAAAAAGCTGCGAACCACTGCCAGTTGGTAGACCGGGGCTCAAACCCGCATCGTGATAATCACTATTGCTTCGCAGTGCAATGCCTTAACCGAGTGAGCTATTCGGCAGCTCAAATCACTGGTACTCTTAGCATTCTTATTTATCAAGAATGCTGTATCGCCAGTGTGAACCAAATTAAAGTCTGGACGATTGGTGATAAACACATCTTGCAGAATATTAGCGAAGACTGCAGTGTCGAGTCTTTCATTGCCATGTCAATAATTCCAAGTAATTTTCTCATCTTGTTGTGTATTGGCTAACATTTGCCAAACATAGGAGGGAGGCTAGTCCATGTGTTTTAGGGCAGATTTTACAAAGTTTTGGTATCCATTTAATATTAGTTCATATTACAATGGTCTGGGATGCAAAACCATGACATGGCATTGAAAAAATCAAACTATTTTTCTGAAGAAAATTTGTGTGCTTGCTTCAGCGTGAAAAGTTGAAGAGGTTGGCTAATAAACTGAAGGTGCTTGGGCACTGAGAGGCAAAGGAAATTGCTAAGAAATGTTGAAAAACTGCTGAAATGTAAACACAAGACTGTAAAGCTGAAAGTAATTGTTTTAGGAATTCTAACTTTTCGGCTGCATCATGACCGTGTCTACTCCGCTTCAACCCTGCAGTAACGAAAAGGTCCATTGGTGTCAATGAGGTTTACGCATCTTTCTATGGCTCTGTGGGTATCTAGGTCAATGCAGTGCATGCTGATAAATTAGCTTTATAGCTGAACAAACATGGCAGGCCACATTGGCAGACTGCCGCAGCTGTTGCTTATAGCTCATTGTCAGCGCCTCTCCCAGTCCTGAACTGTACAACGCTGAACTGGCCAAGTAGTGAAATGCTACTATAAAGGTATTAGTGGCTCTCTGTTAATTTCTGTGCTTTGTGTGTTTGCTACCTAAATAGCTAATAGTGGCAAGTTGCATGATATCATTAACACGTGATATTATTCACAGCTCCCTTTTTATTTCTGTGCTATTATTAGCTAGTTAGCTCGCAAACACACAGGGCGCAGAACAAGTTTGAAATGGGTCGAACTTGAGTGTTGGAATTTCCACCACTGCAGATGAATAATCAATGGCTAGCTAATTTTAACTATTAAACTACTCAATGAGTATGGAAAAGTTACATCTGCTGGCGTAGCAAGGATGGCAGTTACGGTAATTTTGATACCAATATTTCTCCTGTAAATATATCTAGCTAGTGCAAACAGTTGCTTGTATATACTGGAATAGGAGCTCAAGAAATTTTTTCTGCTTTGCAATTTTTTGCTGTAACGTGCTCTCATGGACTCATGGCCCTGCAAAAAGAATGGTCTTTGCTGCCCTAAATGTGCTGTCTTGAAGCTGGTTTGAGCGACTGTACAAAGCATGTACCGGAAATTTGACGCAAAAGAATGAGATTTTCTTCAGTCGTATCAATTTCAATGTGAACAATGATAGCGCTGAGGTCAGGAAAAAATCCAACAGAGAGCAGAATTGAACCGCAAAATCGCTACACCACAATTTTGGTGAGTCACTCTAAGCCATTTGAGTTAATGGTTAAAAAATTTGGTCCAACGGAGATTTTAGCTAAGGCGTCTCTTACATACTATCTTTGAGGTAGAGGCAGTAGTTAGTCCAATCTATGAAGCGGAGGTACCATACTGAAGAGGAGAGTCTGCAGAGCGAAATTTGTCAAAATTGTGCATGTAGTGCCAAAAGTGTGGGAACAGGAGCAATTTATAAAACTGTGTTTTTCAGCTTCCCTATCGGAATTTTGTCCCATTTAATATAGGAGTTCATGAAGTTTTGGTTAGTGCTCTCATCACTTTTTGGCTCATTCTGCCAAAATTGTCTGTCCGATTGCTTGCATAGTTACATTTTCGTTACCAGCACAACCTTTGCTACAACTTGGATATGAAAATATTTATGTGGAGCGAAAACTATGGGAATTATTAAGTTGAAGAGAAGACTTCTTGACGATTTTACAGCTGTTCACCACTCAAACAGTGACGTTACCACACTGTAAGTTCCCAGAATCTATTGTAACAAGAATAATTTTACAAAATTATAATTCAAAAATTATCAAAGATAAGAAAGATTTGAACCGTGAAGAAATTATGCAAGCCGAACTTAAAGGAGCCTTATGTAAATTTGTGGCCAAAACTGGTACTGCTCACATTCAAAATAGCGCAGAGCACAGTATCCCCTCCTCCTCTCCCCCAGACGAGAGGTTGCCAGCTAGGTTGCCGGATCCAGCGAGAACGTGTACTACACGGAGCTACCAAGGCTACGTTTCAATATCACCAATGATTTGCTTTGACAGGGTTGTGTTCAGTTCAGTTCAATTCAGAAAAGATTGAGACAAATGACTAACTAACTTTAGCAATGATCATATTGGTCAACTTGCTCTTCACTCTTCTATGTGGATAGCCCACTAAAGTCCATACTGTAATATGTGTAAAGAATGAATGAGGACTCATTTGACTGATGTAACGTTACTGTCTCAATTACATTTCATATAGCCATAATGGCTGTGCTAATGTTGGAATGGTTTCCACAGCCTCTCAGCATAATGCCAGAGAAACGGACTCTAATAATGCATTGTTAATATTAGCAATGATGAGTCACGGTTTTTATTTCTCAAACAATTTGTTACCTAGTTAGATCGATGACCCACCTGCATACGCACTAACGTACATACATAACGCTATTTCACTGTAGAGAATATTTGAAATGTCTGTGCCTACATTAAAAAGAATTAAGTTAACCAAACTTAGCTGAATCTTACCTGTCCAGGAGAAAATTTGCAACTTCGGCGTCAGTCTTCAAATTCTTCTTCGCTTTCATCCGTCTCCATCTTTCAAAGGCATGTCCTATACAGATCCTTGTTTTGTTTTTGACTTTGTCACGACGTATTTCGGAATCATAACGAGGCCTTTTAGGTTTAGTAAGGTCAGACATTTGTGCTCCGAAATGCTGGTAGCTGCAGCTCAGTGGTAACTGGCAACCTGGATGCCGAAATGCTACTGACTTTGTAATCGGGAGATGTAGGTGGAGGGCGGTGCAACAGGCCAAAACACAAAATGAAAACATCAACATTAGTTGTGGGCGGCAACTTCGCTTTTGTAAAGAGAATATTCTGGCTGCACTACTGGCTGTTGTCAGTGATATAAGTATTTGAAATTAACATCATTCCTTAATGTCTGGTGATATATCAGGGCCATTTCATGATTAATCAACATACATTTCTTACATACTGCTCCTTTAACAGTTTGCAGTTTGAATGATATTTTTACCTAAATGTATAAAATAGTTTTAAAAAATGGCAGAAAATGGCGGAAAAAAAATGGCTTGATTGACTAGGACCCCAAAAAAATGACATTTAAAATTAAATATCTCATAAACTAAAAAGAAAATCGAAAATACGTACAGATGCAACATAATTCAGACCAAGCTGAATTTTTTAAAGTTTGAATGGAATCAACAGCTTAAACGGTGTAGGAGGAGTTAATCGGCTAAATTTAAGCAGAAGAAGAAGAAGAATAGGAGGAAGTAAGAGAAGTGAGCGTGCTTCTTCGCTGAAGAAAACACACATTAAATTTCAACCCCAGTTCGAAGAAATTGACATGTTGGGTTTTGAATAGAAACTTTTCTATGGATATATTGTGTTTTGCAAAGAAAACATAACAAATTTCACTTTTTCACAAAATTTATGTTTCTCAGATTTAATTTCATCAAGACATAGTCTTTTGACTTACTTAATGAAACATATTAACAAATCAGAAAGCCCTCCCATTTCCTACAATAATGATTAGCATTTTTCTAATAATGCTTCAAATGGATATACTGTGTTTCACAATGAAACTCTTCAAATATTTATGGACCAAACTGTATAATGTAAGGCAGAAATAAAAACTAAAAAATTGTCCAGCGTGAGGTAGACATTCTCTCTTGACGGCAAAACAAACAAAGACATGGATTGAGAGAAACAGAGATTGAAGGCAGAGCGACACGGATCAGGGTGCGGATTGAGGGAGAGTTTGGGTGGGCAGCATGGAGACAGGTTGGGAGAAGGGGGTTTTCAGACTGAGACAGAGAAGCCTCAGGCTGTTCTGAAATCTGAGGGAGCTTTCAGCTGACAGTGCAAAAGCTCCCTCAGAGCTCTTAGCCGCAAACACACTAAACAAGAGTCAAGAAATGAAAATGGCGGCCATTCTTTGCAGAGAGGGAAGGATCATGAGTGGGGGGGGGGGGAGGTTTGAGATTGCAGATGCCTCCAGCTCAGCAGGATGTTTGTCCATTATTAAGGAGAAAGTAGCAGGACGACTGGAAGAATTCTTTCTTGGGGCAGTTGTGCACTCGGTGGCCAAATCCCGACCTTGATTGGATTAATGGAGGTTCCAGACCAACATGAGAGCTGAAGTGAAGCCCATCCTTAAGAAAGCCTCCTTGGCTGTGTCTGAAATCACTCACTGTAAGGGGACTCATATGTAGGTGACTATATAATGAGCTCATGGGCTGAAGGAAGGAACGCTTTCGGACACTACCCGGCTGGTTTTGTCTGCGCTGTTAATAACACCATCTTGCTCCTCTTCAGTTTGCATGCACTACAAAATGACGACCTAACTATTCTGTGCACACTGTTATAAACTTGCACCCTTTTTTGCCAGTTTAACTAGCACCTTTTTTGCCAGTGATTTTGCTGTGATTTTGCAATAGGTTTACAAAAGAGTTCTGTGTATGTTAGCTGTAAACCACAGTTAAATGCGTGCAGGACTTCATTAATAGTTAAAATAACCAGGAAACAATGCGTTAATTTAACTGTTAAATTCAGTCAGTTTATAACTGTACTGTATAGAGCAGGGGTGGGCAATTCTAGTCCTGGAGGGCCGGAGTGTATGCAGGTTTTTATTTCTATCAATTACAATGACTAATTGAGTTAATTGATTGCATACACAAATATAGATTTGTGCAAAGATTAGATCAAAGAAAAGACTTTTATGCAAGGAGATGAGAACAGTCTTTGTTGACCATTCTTAATAATTTAAAGAAATGCGCCTGAAATGTCAGATTTCAGAAATAGTTTGGCTAATTTAGATGATTAACTAATTAAAGGCCTGGAGTTGGTGTGAAAACCAGAGACAGATACAGCCCTCGTTGCCCACCTCTGACAGAGTAGTGAGTGATTTTGGACACTCTCTCCTCGCTGTATCCCCCTCTGTAAGTCAGTCACTCACTCACTTTTGAATGTGCTGTCATCTCCTCATGTTAATTTGCTGCTTCAGTGACATGCATCATTGGGAAGAGTCATTTCCAATAATCTCAACAGCCCTTTCGCGAAAGGCTTGGAGGTGTCACTCGAATCATTAACGGTAATGGCGGCGATGACGGCCGCCGTAGCCTGACCCGGACAGTTGGGACTTCTCTCAGCACGGTTTCTGTTTGTGTCCGTCGGCCCCAGCTCGCACCTCTGAAGCGAGATGAATCCCTCGGCCGTCTGTCCCCCGCCCAATTTGCCGGTTTATTAGGCTCTGTGGATGAATGGGCTCCGGCGCTTGACAAGCTGAGCCATAAATAAGAGGCTTGATTGTTCAAAGACCGGGGAATTTAGCAATGTCATCCTCCTTACAAAATTTGCGAGGTTGGATTTTTCATTTTCAGCGGGATGAAAAGCGCAGGGGATTCGCGCTTGATTTCTTGAGCGAGTGTGTGTGTGTGTGTCTCTGTGTCTGCGTGTCTATGTATGTGAGGAAAGGCTGAAAAAAAATTTGGTTATTTTTTGTTTTTCTCGTCTTTGTCTTCACCGCGAGGCGAAGCGGATTAATTACTCATCCTCCTGACATGATGACTCTTTGACATTTCCCTTTTTCTGCGCCGTGTATCTGCGGAGACGGGGCTCGGAGAAGAATGTCAGACACCTGCACCGGGTGCGCTGTCAATCACACGCAGGAATCCGCCCCCCCATCAATGTCAGCTCTACATGAGGTACATCATCACAAAAGCCCTGCATATACACTCGCAATATTCTATTACCACCGCTGATGAGCGGAACCAGTGAAGAAGACTTGAATAGAGGAGGAGGGGACCCCCGTAAACCCTTCACTTGTGTGTTCCTGGCGTCCTGTACAGTGTCAACCACACAGTCACTTTCAACGCACTTACGCAGAAAGAGTGTGGGCAATGAAACGGTTAATGCCTACAT
Source organism: Gymnothorax reevesii (assembly GCA_029721435.1). Taxonomy (NCBI): domain Eukaryota; kingdom Metazoa; phylum Chordata; class Actinopteri; order Anguilliformes; family Muraenidae; genus Gymnothorax; species Gymnothorax reevesii. The sequence goes on from CM056574.1 coordinate 170,033,937, forward strand.
TTTTGTAAATTCTGCTGCATATTTTCCTGCTTTTGTATTCTATTTCATGGTTTTGGTTTATTTAATATGACTCCATACAGTCGTTATGGTATTGTAGTCCATGATGCTGGAATCTCAAAAATTCTGAACCATTTGAATTTGATGCACAGATTCATAATGCTCAAAACTTGCACTGGAGAATTTTAATCAAATACTCGAAAGATTGTGAAAACATTTATTTCAAGGGTGTTATTATTTGTGGCAGTTGCTCTTTCTCACAAGCAGCATAATGCTGTAATCTCCGATGATGGTGATGTACAGTATGACGATCTCGCCCATGCTGAGGGTGACGGAAACATCACTGCCCAACTGTTTTTTATATTTTTTTTCCTCATTTGGCATTGGTATCTCTTGCAATGGAGACTCAACTAACTTGATTCATTTAACTGGACGACTCGCCTCATGTACAAATTACTGTAAGATAGAACAAATTGCCAGTGTTGTGACAGTTGAAATTACGTCACGTTCAATAGTTTTCATTTCATTTTGCACAAAAACTACTTTTTTGATTCTGAAGATATTGACAAAAATGTCTTTAAATGTGGACCCAGGAAGCTCTGTGTGCAGGGAATAATTATTTTCCATCTCTGTATTTTAACTAGAGGCTATATGTTAAGTAGTATTTTGAATTCAATATCAGTTTCATTTGTATTTACGAAGGGTGCGAATATTAATGAAGGTCAAGGTAATCTAAATTCTCAAAGTGAGAAAGCAATGAAAAATATGGTTTACTGGAAAAAGGGTGTAATGAAACTACAATGTATTTGAGTTTCTCCATTTAAAACCATGCATGTTCATTTTTTAATTAAACGGAACAAAAATCTTCATTAGTTCACAAAGGCATGCATTGCAATACAAACTGTTGGCAAAGTTTCCAAAATAATACCAAAATTACAAAACAATTACAACAAGATTTATCGCATAACATCTCAAACTTGAATTTTCCCACTTAATGGGAGTAAATCTAATTCAAATTTTGGGTTAGGACTGTGCTTGCAGCAATAATTTATTCATTTAAGGATACTTTCAGTCAGCTGGTAAAAATGGGATGGTAGAATTGCACTGCAGGTGAATGCATGTCATGTGCCCTAGACTTTCAAAGACAAATATACAATTACAACAGTCAAAACACAGTGCTTTTGGCTTAACATGAAGAATATACTGTGAACCTGAGCAGAAAGATCAGACAAAACAATAGAAAATTTGATTTAATGGTGAAAGTTCAACAAAACCTAAGTCCAGCACTCAAGTGGCACGTGTGTGTGATATTCAGTTTAGGTGAGCGCATGCAGTATAACATTCTGCCTTCTCATCCATCATGTGAGCATCACAGGCCATTAGTTATACGCTCAGCATTATGAATATATTTGCATATTTTAGTGCGGGGAAATAGATTTCATGAATTTGGGTCTGAAGAATGATTTGGCCAACCCTGCTAATTTATACCGTATAATATTGCTTTGTAACGTGAATTTCATATACCTGCATTAACTTGTAAAAGATACTACAGTATTCAAATGTTGAATACTTCATATCTGAGTTGAAAGACCACTGAACAATAGATGGTAAAGTATCTCAAAATTGTATGATGCAAACACAATAACATGCAAAGTGTGATACTTTTCAGATCTTCAAAGAGCCCTCACAAAGCCCCCCCCCCCCCCCCCCCCCCCCCCCCCAATAGAAATAGATAAATAGAGAGCTCAGTGTGCATGACAGGCAGGTATGCGGTTAGACTCCCCTGTGTGCATGTGTCGCGCAGGTGAGAGAGACACAGAGCAGGTGTGCTGGCAGGTTGTCTGCAGTCGTCGTTGACACAGTTGCTGGCAGGGATGCAGTATGAACTGCTCTGATTTAATACCTGCGGACAGACGGAGGGCGTGCGGAGATGATGAGGAGTCACTTAATGAGTGTAAGATACTCTCAGGCATGTGCACTGCATGTGTATCAGGGGCCTGCGGACGAGGATCAGGATTGAGACACGGAAAATCACTCTTTTTGTAACGAAAACCCAACAACTCTAATTAGGCTGCGTAGCATTTATCAAACAAACATATAACTTCTGTTACTATTTAACACTGCATTACTACTACAAGAGATGCTACATATAAAATTAACTCTTTTATCACTCTATGTGGCTCTCTGTTGTGTATTTTCCCCACTTTAAACTAAAAATATTATTTGTTTTCCTCAGATTCTTGGAGAAAGTGTGAGTCACTTTTACTTGCATTTTTGAACTTTGATGAGAGGTACATATGCTATAAGTCCTTACAAAGAATCATTTTGACATAATACAAACCACTAATAATGGAATGTTTATTAAGTTAATCTCTTTTCTTGTGATAAATACAGTATTTACTGTAAACCAATTTGAAACATTTAACAGATCATTTGGCAAAGTACGGCATCTTCCCTTTTGTTAAACATTTGCCCCAAATTTAAAGACAATTTGACATTTTGTGTCTTTCAATATTATTATTATTATTATGTAACACTTTACTGTAAGTGCAATAAATAAACATTTAAACATAAATAAAGAGTGCTGACTAAGCATTGTAATCATAATTTACCATTTATTAAGGGGGGGATCTGGGGTTAAATGGGCAAAATTTGATTTTTTTTTTTTTCAAAAAAATGTTTTTGAATAAAAATATTTAATAATCTTTGAAAACTTTTAATAATCAATAATTGCTACAAGGAATCAAAACTGAACTCAAATTTTCAATGCGGTCTCATGCATTTTTCATTGATTTCCTAAGGTTTTTCCACGTTTCTCATGTTTGTGGCAGCCATAACTTTTTTTATTTATCATTGAAAATCAATGAAATTTGGGCTGCAGGTACTTTACTTCATTAGAAATGCAATGACACCGGGAAATTTTGCCAATCTGTTACATACTTTGAATATTTTGAGTATTCGTCAGATTCTGCGCAAAATAATTTCAAAATTTGAGTAAAATGCCCCAAAATCACAAAACTGATAAATTGGGCAAAGAATGGCTATGTCATTGCATTTGGATAAGCAATGGCTTTGGAGTGATGACAGAAAAACTGAATTTTATCATAGAGTTAAAGAGGAATTGGTGCCAGAGGTTTTCTACATATTTAATGAGCTTGCTCGGTTACCATGGCTACCGCATAAACAGAAAAATGCCAACTTGTATCTTTTTTGGTGGTTATTACATACACCTCCTTAGATTAAATCTGAGATGTTTTCTAGTGTCATTTTTCATTTAACCCCAGATCACCGCTTAATACTCTTTTGCAACCTTATTATGGAGTTGGAAACATCCCGTTTGCATCCCACAAGTCTCACTCTCAACTTTTAATCTATTCATCAACGTCTAAACTAATCCCTATCAAGAGGAAAACCATGAGTGAATGATTAAGACAAAAGAGTTGACTTTTAGCCAAATATTAATTAATGCTTTTTAGTGTATGAACTAATATTGCATTAGTTATAATATCTGTATTAATTAACCCCTTTCTACAGATGTAGACGCTCGCGTCTATAGATATGCAAATGTAAGCACTTAAGTTACAGTACTCGACCACAAGATGGCACCCCCGGATCAGCTATTGGATATTCACACGCAGGCAGAGCTGAAACGCGATTTATAGTATGGAGAAGTTCCCTCCAATCCCTGTTTTTCAGGAGTAGCATGGATTAAACTCCTCAGCTAAGCCTGATGTGCAAACTGGTCAATATCCTTGCCCATAGTATCGATCCAGTAGTTTTAAAAAATTATCACTTGCGACAGAAAAAAAACGTACTACTCTGTAGCAACCATTTTAGCTACAGTGAGCCAACAGTATTCCAATTAGTGGTTAAAAAAATACGTTTTGTGAAGAAAAAAATCCGACATAGTATTGCTTCTCTCACATTCTACTGTCAGTTACAATCATCACACACAAAATATGCGTAGTTCCCTCCCATGGATTAACGCTTAGATTCCTCCATCGACAAATTCAGCGCTCCCTTCTATCCACCGAAGTACTGGTGTCGATAGCCAGTCACTCAATTATATACTCAGATTCATCTGCGTAACTCTACAGTTATAGTTCAAGTCCTCGTGAAGCTTCCCCGGTAACGATGTATTTATAGACTCGTTTCTTATCCCATTCCCCAGTGTCTTAACTTTCCTCTATAACTGAAATACATTGATCGGACAATAAGAATGGGATACAAAGCTAAGCGTAAAAGTAAGGTCGGTTGTATTCTTCGAATGTTGGCCGCGGTTGCGCAGCTGAAAATGATGCGATATCAAAGAAATAAAGACACTCGAGACCGTTCTGAAGTGTTCAGTTTCATTTACGAGATTTAAATGTTGTATGGACGCGGTCAACGGGAATTATTCCGAATGAAACAGAACTGGAACGTTCCTTCTACCCGATACATCTGTCTCTGGAGGAGGGCATCAATGAAGAAAACAGGTTATACTTCTACTCTGTTTGCATTTTGCTTAATTTGGCTTTTTGCTGTAGAATCTATACCGCGTTTAAAGACATCGAATGCCGAGGTTTTCGTTTCTCCAAATGCATACATCCCACGCAGGTCGGTAGATCCCTCGGTACGTTCATTACACCACTCTGATGAATATGGAGGCATATGTCGTTGTATTTTTTTCCTGAAAGTGAAATTTCTGTTCTGTTAAAATAAGGTGTATTTCAGAATTCAGATATTACTGAGTTAGTGAGTTTTCACCCTTATAAGGTGTAAGGTTATGAGCTCGGATGTGAGAGCGGTTAGCTTTTTATTCATATCATGTTTGGTCTTGCGTGAATGTTATAGCTGTTAAATCTGCACTTCATTTAATGCTTGGGGTACTTCGAAGAGAAATGGACAATATTGTTAACTTTATTATGGAGAAAAGGCATGTTTTGAGAGGTTACTGGTGACCAATGATGTTCCACTGCACTGATATTGATTAATTCATGCAAAACTCAACCAGAAAATCATTAGTTCATGCCGAATTTCAAGCCCCAAAAGTTTATTTGTGTTAAATATATGATTAATGTATGATTTGACAGTTAAAAATGTTGATGGATCTCAGACTTTGGAGAGACACCTGGATAGCTGTCTAATTTGTCTCATAGCAAGCGGGTAATCTAAAATGGAATGTTAAAGATGAATTGTACTTGTGGTCAAGAAGTTTATGATCCCAGAAATGTATAGTTTTAGGCCCCAGCAGTTTTTCAATTGTCAGCATTATTTTTTTTTCTATTTCAATGGTGAATTCTCATGAAGATTTTTTATGTTTGCAGCCCCTTTTCTCCAACAAAATCATAAAAATAAACTATAATTTGATGGGAGTCTAAATGCTTCAAGTGTCTAGACTCAATTGAGCCAAAGATTTCCTGTCTGTAAAGCTGCAATCTTAAATTATAAAGCCTTAAATCAGGTAACACCTAAAAAGCCAGATTTGGCTTCTGCGCAAAGGGGTTAATGTATCTTTTTTGTAAAGTAATACCAATAATAATAATAAGAGTAATGGCAGCGAATAATACTCGGCGTTGCAGTACCAAACAGGCATACAATACAATAATAATCACAATCATTCTGTATCATGAAAAAATGGGTGTGGCACAGTGGATGGCAATGCTGCCCGAAAGTGAGAAGGTCATGGATTCAGATCCAACCAGGAGCCCTTTCTGTGCGGAGTTTGCATCTTCCCCTCGTGTTCATGAGAATTTCCTCTCAGTACTCTGGTCACGTTTGCGCATTTCCACAGTCGTGCTAATAAGCATGGACACTGGCCCGCACAATTTTTTTACCACCTGTATTTTGCCAAGTTCTGCACCTCCTCTCACTCTGATTGGCTCTGACCCCAACTTGAACCATAACCCTCTATCTGCTCACGTCTAAACCATATCAAACCAGTGAAGGTGACAAAGCCTAACTCCAATCTTAACCATAACCATCTCACTCTGCACACCATAACCAGTGTCCCCTCCCGTCACGTGAACAATTTTACATGTGAATAGAATCAGACGCAGTGATTGGTTCGTTTTTCCTTATTCGAGCTTATGACTCTCAGCCGCACAGCTGTTCAGCAAATAGCCAGTCCCGTAGTAAAAACTAGGATTTTGCCTTGTGTGGTGACTGTATTTGTTGCTTATGTAAGAACATGGTCTGTAATTAATTATGTAAATTAGTTTTTCTCTCTCTCCCACGGTACAACAGTGGACCTTCGAGCCCTCTGTCCCTCCCGGTCTTTGAAAGGCTTCCTGATGAAAGCCTGGTCCACAATGACCTTTGTTTGTCGCAGGGTAATTAAGTCATTGTCCAATTTGCACTGAGGATTAACAATTCATAAGCGTGCCCATAAACCTGCAAAAACACGCGGCTTACAGTGTTTTGCGAAAATGCAGAGGGCATGCAGAAATATCTGGAACATTCCAGCTCTGTTGCCTAAGGAAAAATGTGTGTGCGATGAAAGGCTAACTGCTGCTCCCAATTTTCAACCCCCCGCCTGTATCTCCTGCACAAGTTCACACCATAGTGGCGGGATCAGGACCTGCGTTTTTAGTTTGACATCTCAGCCTGCAGACAGAGCTGCTATCTCTCTGCTGATCTGTGTGTGTGTGTGTGTGTGTGTGTGTGTGTGCTGATCTATACATTTGCCCCTCTGACACTGCAAGGCAGTAAGGAAGGAAACACAATAAATTCAAAATGCAAGCAACCACTGACACACACTCACACTTATGCAAGCGCACATGCATGCACACACGCACGCACACAAATGCACACGCATACACGCACAGCCTTGCACTTCTATCCGTGTGAAGACATTACATTGACCTCGATTAATTTTTGTGTGTCGCTACAGCCTTTTCCTAATCATAATCATAACAAATGTATGCCTGACCCAAACCCGAAGCCTGACCTGTTCTCACCGTACACCGTGACCAATAATTCAGTCAACCTTTGTAGTTGAGTGAACTGGCCAAAATATCCTCATTTCCCAAAAATGTCCACACTTTGTAGATTAAAATATTGTTCTAGTTCTCTCTATGTCTCAAATAGAAGAACAAACACACACATGTATACACATACACACACACAAAGACAAACTCGCATCACATATGTCCACCCACACGCACACTCACACACACACACATACACACACACTCACTGACACACATACATACGCGCACACACCCACACACGTACAGACACACACGCACTCACACACTGACACACACACACACACACACACACACACACACACACACACACACGTAGACTCACGTAGACTCACGGACACACACACACACCTACACACACACACACACTTCCTCTGAAACACATGGAGATGGGGGGCTGCAGTGTTGGTCTATGACACTGTGTTCAGTCCAGCACCACACCGCACATCACAACACTTCGCACTTTGGCTCTCAGTGCTGGGCTCTTTTGTGCGCGCTCGTCATCTTTTGAGTCCTGCAAGGATGTTCTTCCCTGAAGAGAATCTCTGTCTCTCAATAAGCGTCTTTGTGAGGCCTCACCTTCATAACCTCATACTTCTTCTCCCTCCCCCGGCCGTATAAAGAGACGGCCTTGACAAACTCCGCTCTCTCCATCACTGCAGGCTCTCTGGAAGCAAAGGGGCGGGGGCGGGGGATGGGATGGAGAAGGGGTTGAGGTTGGGGATTGCAACCCTCCAACTCCAGAAATGCCAGAGATGGCGAGGCGAGGCAAGGCGAGGGGGGAGGGCCTCACGTGGAGTCGTGTTGTGATGGAAGCTGAGGAATTAATTGTCAGTTGAGCCGGTGGGTTGACAGAAGCGCTCATTAAAGGGTCAGGCAGGCGCTGACTGGAGTGTCAGAGCTCCCTGATAAACGAGGGGTTAAACACAATGCAATATGCAATTTCTTTTTCTTACCAACCCAGTCCTCTTTACCCTCTCGCTCTCTGTCGCGTGAATAAGCGGTCCGACTGTATTATATTGGAGCATTTCTCTTTTCCCCCTGTCAGCCAGCCGGCCCTGGGCGAGCCCGGCTCTGCCGTCATTGATCACGAAGAGAGACAGAGGAATTATTCGACCTCTTAAATCACAGAAACCAGGGCGGGCCGTGCCTGATCTATCGGTGCAAACGCGCGGGGAAATGAACTGCGCTCAGACCATCTGATCTAATCAAACAAGCCCTTCTGCGAGCGCTAACGAATGCCGTGATTTAGGTGCAGGGGATGCAAAACAAGCGACAAAGCAATACCGTCGCTCTCCTAATGACCGCGGACTGAGCTTTCTGCCGCGAGTGCGATCTATACGCTCTTTGTCTCTGTGCCGATTGAGCGCGCCCACACCAATGCTCCTCCACTGCGGTTACAGGGCCCGTCAGACTGTTTACAACCTCCTGCATCAGAGGGAATACGAGGCAACTCTGGGGCTTAATTAATGAATGACTGAATGAACGAATGAGTGAATAGAGGATGCCTGGCGTCTCCTGCCGCGGCTCTGAGCACACATCGTTAATCAGGGAGGCTCCGATTAACCAGGTCATTCAGGATCACGCTGAGCAATTAAGGGTTGATTAAGAGATGTTCATCAGGCAGTCGAAACTGCGAAACAATGGTTGGGAGGCATGTCTCCCCTCTATATCAGCCGCGTGTCAAATGAATCATGGGAAAGGGTTCGAACAGCAGCTGAAAGTCGTCTGCAAGAGTCCAGCAACCCAGAGAAGAGGCAGTGAAGGCTAGAGAGTACACGGTGACTGAGGTCTCTCATTGGCTCATATGTGCTTGTGTCTGCTTCTGAAGTGTGCAAATTCACAACTATGTGACGACACCTGCGTATATGCGTCCAACTCATCTTTTTCATTTTGGACCTCAATACACTGAGCACCTTATCCATTCTTGATGTGTAGAACATAGGATCCACCTATTGTTTCGAACTGGAACTACACTGAGTCAATCTATTATTGCACGAAAGAGATTGACCACTAAGGGATCATTTTTAGATTAAAGCTTGAAAAAAGATAAATATAGAGTTAGACCACTTTTGTTCTTGGGGGCTCATATATTTCCCATACATTTGAATCAGAAAAACATAATGAACACAGTTCCATTCGCAGCATTTACACACGAACACAATTAGAGCAGGAGCCTCCGAGTGCAGCGTCGTGATGCACACTGTGAAGGCACAGGCACGATAAAACTCAGGCTGATGCTTTCCACACCCAGCTGTCTGTACTGCTCACGGACGAGCCGTCTCAAAGCCTTTGGAGTGTGACGGGGCGATGCGTTTGATCGCCCCGAGACAGCGCCTCCCCGCTTTCATCCAGAAGGCGAGATCATTTCTTACACACAGCAGGAAACACATCCAACTCTGCCTCTGCCTTTAAACCGTGGTGTCTCTTAAAAACACTGCATTTCCTCTGTTAAACTCACATTCATGCGCCTCTGACCAGATCTGGCCAGACTTTTACCCTCAACTGTCACCTGCATTTTCTCACATTTGGCTCAGCCCTAATTAGGGCCCAGTGACACTTAAGGGGTTAATTTATCTTGCAAAACACACAAATATCAAGGCTTCAAAATTCCCATTAATCTTATGGAAGGCATTTAACCAGTCATATTAATATCATCCTCTATGGACAGCCTAGCTTCATATTCGCTGTTTGATTTGGCTTGAATTGTAAATGTGACCAGTTTTTATTTCGAAAAGGCCTTTCTCTACGTGAATAATTTCTCATGCGTACAGTTCATGTGGGCCATTGAAGTCAACAAAATAAATGCCGCTGATGATTCCCGGAAACAAGATCTTACCAAGAAAAGCGTTCCTTTTGTCGACAGATGCATAATTTCCGGCATGGTGTATAGCTGAATGCTTTCGCTCAGTTGTCAAAGGAAGCTGAAAGAAAAGAGAGGAGAGGTTACGGGAACGTGTAAAGCAGCGTCGGTGAAAAGGTGAGCGTCGGGTGGAGAATAGATTCGCAGCTCTGTCAGGAAACTCAGCACCAGACGAAGGTCAGCGAAGCAGCGCGACAAAGCCAGTCCTCGATGAGCGAAGCGAGGGCGTGGGTGAAGAAGCTTTCACGTATTCAGTTGCATAACAAATAAAAAATGAAAAACAAATGCAGCAAAAAAATCTTTCATTTTCAAAAGAAAACTTGGAACAGAACTCCTAATTTTCCTCCTGGTATAAAACTTGTAACAGCCTGGAACATAACAGCAAAGTTGAAAGGTTATACAGTACATGAACTGATGGTGTTTAATACCCACGCGTAGCCAGACTGCTGCAAGCTAAATATGATGAGGAATGACAGCGAAGGCATAAACAGTGATGTTTACAGTTTAAATATAATTTATAGATCTTTTGTCACTATGCATCCAATCTGTTGGAATGAAGTAATTTTATTCAGCTGGCGTGATGGTTATCTGATGTACCATCAAGTGTAATGCGCAGTGCATGATGCAGGTAATCCATCACTGAGCCTCCTGCAGACTACGCTGAAGCACTCAATAATTAGAGGAGGGGAGGAGGTAGCTATTCTGGGTCGAAGGTGTGTGTGTGTGTGTGTGTGTGTGTGTGTGTGTGTGAATACTATGTGCGTAGCATGGCTTATTTGTACAAGTTTGCATGTGCAGAGACATTGTCCGCCCCTTCATTAATATGAACCAAAATGATTAGAAATTAACACCACTATTCTCATCTTCTTAATATTTCATTTAAAATATTAATAACAAATATAACCTTGAATTGAAATGCAACAATAGAAATAAAATAATAACTACCATCACGAAACATGTATTTTCTCAAAAACAAGTGAACCGCAATAGATCCGCTTTGTGCAGCTTCCCTTTAATTCCAGGTTTTTTGAACATCTCCCATTCATCACGCCCAAAATGGTTTCCTCTGAGCTTAGGTCAGGGGCTGGGATCCTTATTGGTTTGTTTGGGGCTTAATAGCACTTTCTGCTGTCTCATGTCACTGGCCGTACTGTTGGAAGCGTGTACTATTCATTCATGTGTGTGCAATTTAGAGCCTCCATTTAGTCCAGCATGCATGTACGGTATTTACAGCAGGAAACCAGAGTAAGTAAAGTAAACCTCACATGAGCATGTGGAGAGCAGATAGGCTCTGCTCAGGAGGGCCCCAGCCCAGATTTGAACCTGCAACCTTCTTGCTGTGAGGCAAAACTGCTTCCCACTGTAACACCAAGTCGCCCACTACAGGGACGGCGATGGCAATGGCAAGACTTTGATTCTATGGATGGTTAATCATTTTTGCTTGGATTTCAATGCATGTTTTCAGTCTATTGTCCTATTGGAAGACCCAACCGAGGGCAAGTTTAAACTTTCTGGCAGAGGCAGTCAGGTATTCATGTAATAATTGCTGATACTTGATTGAATCCATTATACTATGTATCCTAAAAAGTTTTCTGGGAGAAAAAAACAGCCCCATATAACTGAAATTAAACCACCATACGTCACAGCAGGTGGAGATACCACACCTGCTCTCGCAGCTGCACTGTCAACACCCCTGCGTCTCTATTTTGCCTCATCTGACCATGGACTCAGTCCCATTGGAAGTTCCAGTACCATTTTATTCGTGCTTATTTATTGCATTTCGATGACAACAGAGTTTTTTTCTGGCGACCTTCCCGAACGTCTTGCAGTAAAGTAGATTTTGTCTGATCATAGTTTTGGAGACTTTCTTATCCCAAGATTAATGTCAGCAGTTTTCAAACCACATGAATTATCCTCCATACAGTGTGGCATTCAAAATCAGCATATATCCTCTTCCATTCAGATTTTTATCATTGCCATATGCCTTACATTCTGTAAACATTACCCTGATAGCAAAATGGCAATTTTCTTCTTTTCCTCCATTTTCCTTTTTGCAATTCTTACATTTTTGAACCTCAACAACTTTCTGATGCATATGATTGGAGCATCTTTTTGGATAAACCATGGTGATGGATGATCAAGGTTGTGTCACTTCATATTTATACCCTGGGGAAACAGGAGTTCATGGATGACTGTTGAAATTTTCGTTATCATTATAGTGAACATAAAAAAAGTATAATGTGACAAAGAGGATCTTCAATTAAATTTTTCTGACACGGTTTCTATGGCTGCTAATAATTTTCACATGCATGTTTTATGAAAGAATATTTGCTTAATGATTAGAATATTTTTACCCTCCTGTTATTTTCAAATTAATAAATCATTTTTGGTTTGAGGTCAGTTTGATCCCTGCAATATGAAACTGTGTAAGATGTTTGTAACTGAAAGTGTTACTCAATCTCCTCTCAGCTCATTTATGTCTTTCTACAGACCATTTTATAACCAAGTAAAGAAAACACGATGGTCACAGTTTAGATGGTGTTGCTGATGAAGGCTTTATACAGCACATATAATGCCTTCATAAATGAGACATAATGTCTGCATAAATCGTACATAAGCCAATGCTATGCCTTGTAATTCTTATTCAGCATGTGATGCCAGATGTAACAATGACAATTTCACACCATATAGCATTTAGCCACCAGCTAAGTGAAATTGTCAGTTATATCACATCTGGCATTAAATGCTGAATAAGGATGTGTTATTTCACCCTTTGCAAAGCATGACATTTTCTTATGTATGATTTATGAAGACATTATGTGTCATTTATGAAGGCATTACATGTGCTGTATAAAGCCCTTATGAGCAACACTTCATCTAAAGTGTGACCAATACGACTCCCCGTATGCATCAAGCATGGATTTATAACATGGTTATAGCAAAATGAATGAGACCAAATGTGAAATGAATTATAAATGAATTTGAACATGGCCTCAGTCTTAGGCAACGTTACAAACACGAGATCAATTTGATGGTTTTATATAATAATTTATCCAGGGGTCAAAATGACCCAAAAAACACTGATGTTTACAATATGTGTACAGAACAACAAATCTTTTTTTTTTTTGAGTTAATTTAGGTTTTACCCATCAAGTTAGAAAAAAATCTAGCTGAAAAAGGATGTTAACCATGTTTTTAGAGACAGTGAACACTGAGTCAGGTCAAATTGACCCAGAACATGATAGGACGGTTTAGCAACCCTTTGCAAGTTCACCCTGTTGTCCCACAAATACACATACCCTGTCAGTATGTGCTGCAAAGAAATATCGCTGCCTGGGCTTCCAGATGGCTTATTAGTAATTCACCCTTATGAGGATCATAATTCAGCATTTAGTAGAAGGAGCTGAGATGGTGTCTTTAATCTGAGGAGCTTAGCTCAGTACGGAGGTGTGGAAGAGGTCACAGTCTGTCCACAACTACCTGCTGTGCTCCACAGGCCAGGCTGGGGCTTCTGTGCCAAACTGGCCCTCACCAGGGCACCAGGGAGGCCATGACCATCTTACAGGCATCCCACAGCGGGAGGAGGGCACTGGGTGTGAAGTGGCATGGAAGGCGACAGCTGCGGGGTCTGACAGAAGGGCGAGGGGTTGGGGCAGGAGGTCCATGAGGTCAGTGAAGAGAGATGTTGTCCCCTGATATGCCACAGTCAACACTACAGTTTTGCGAAAAATAAAAGCGATATTTCTAAAAATTTGACAAAGCACAACTTGCGATTTTACCAGGGCTTCCATTTGAGGAAGTTTGGCGAATAAGCCTAGTATTTCTCTTTAACTCTCGTCTTGCGATACTCTTTTCGACTGAACGTGGATGTTCTTAGACTGGGTCAGAACCTGTTGTGTGTCGGGAGTGTGACTTGAAGAGTTTCCATTCCACTTTTGCGAAATATTGCAATATCGACACGTCAGAAAAACTACCTCATGAGAGCGGCAAAACTTTTTAGCTATACTTGAAAGGTTTTTTTTTTTTCCGAATTCACAAGTGTCCATTACCAATTTTTTTTTTCGCTATTTAGATTTTGGGCATTTCCAAGGGGAATCGAGATGCACCAAATGAAATCCACTCCTGCATCAATGAACGAGATGTACCAGCAAGGATAAACCATGGAATGGGGAACTTCTAGAAGCAAAGGAGAAATGGGGCAGGGGGGAGCTAGATGGAGGGATGGAGAGACAGAAATGAAACAGGAGGATGAAAAAAATAGGAGGGACAGAAGGAATGCTGGAGAACAGGCTGAGAACCAGATAGACTCAGAGAAACGGTCGCAGTAAAAGCACAAACAATCCTTGAGTGCAAACCTCCGCCAAGGCTGAACAATCTCCCACCTGTCAGCACCCCCCCAAATTTGTGTTCTTTTTATTTAAGAGGAACCAAAACTTATGAACACTCAACTGCATCTTCATCATTTCAGCAAAAATGTTGTATTGGTTGGACGTCTCTAACGCTATTCGTTAATGTTAGTATACAACAGCAGCACGTGTGTACACACCCCAGTTGGTGTATGTTTAGTCCCTAAATCCAGAACGATATTCAGATCTTGATCCGTTTGTTATATTTTCTTGGCAATATTGAGAAAAATGCTTTCCAATTTTTCTCTTTTCAAATTCTTATGTGTTTGCGAAGATGTGAACTCAAAATGGCAAATTCTCGCCATGGTATAGAATTGTTAAAAAAAAATCCTGGATCCAGATCTGGATTCAGATCACTCTGAAAATCTAACGACCCTTAAGTCAAGCCAAGATCCACACTAGTAAAATTCTTATGCAAATCTGTCCTTTAGTTCTTACATAATCCAACTACTTGACCAACAAACGAATAAGCATAACCTCCTTGGCAGCAGAAATAAGAGAGTGTGGAGAACGAAGAGCGTGAGAGGGAGGGAGGGAGGGTGAGGAAAGGGCAGTTATGCCCCCTGAGAGCGCGGGCACAGGGAGGCATGTGCTGGCTGGCAGGCTGCAGTGGTCTTGTGGCGCAAGGCTTTGGCAGACGGCAGTTTGGGGGAGGTTGTCATGATTGCCACTCTGCTGTCATTCAAAGCTAAGCTGGCAGACTCATGTAGCTAATGCTGCCCTCTCAACTGAGCCCCCCATGTAGCTGGGATGGGGTGTCTGTGGGGGGTGGTTCAATTTGACCACAAGAAGACAAAGAGCGCACCTCACAGCTGGCAATGACACCATTAAAATCCCAAAATAATCGGATTTCACGCTTACGGTATATTCCGGGCATTAAAGGCCGCTATTATTTTAATGTCGGTCTTTTCTGGCAACGTACATGCAGTATGTGTGTAATCTGTTGGTCAAAAGTGAACGTTTATAGAAACCAATTAAACACAACTCCAAAAAACTAATAAAGAGAGACACAACAGCAACAGATGATGAAACATTTTATACAGTGTACAGTCATGTTTGAAAATATTTTTTGAAGTAATTGGCCTGGTGTGTGTTGCTTCCCTCATTAGATTATACTCAAATAAGCAGAAAAAAAGTTGTCAGTTGAGTCAAAGTGTGGCATTTGAGTTTACTAGGAATGTTCATATGCCATTTAACTCGCCAAATGTGTGAGAGTTGACAGGTGTGCGTTATCAATTAAATCTGGCCACACTTGATAATGTTGAGAGTTTTCAGAGTTTCTGTAATGGTAATTTAAATGAACAATTGAAAACGGGTCATGACCTGTTCGTCAGCAGTGTTGTCTCAGCCAGTTAATCAGCACAGGTAACCTGAGCTCGATTTGTTAACAGTGTGTGGTGAGCTATGAATGGTCCTGTCAAATATTTTGTTGTTTTATCACATATACAACAAGATACTGCCTTGAAAACCCCATCAAAGCAGTATTCAGCACTGTTGAGTGCGAGCAATCATTGGTTATGTTGGAACGGTGGATGATGCAGGACAAATAAGTCAAAGTAAGTTTTGCTTATACTAAAATGCTAGCTGTAATAAATACCACTCTCTAAATGTTATAAATCATAATTTAAAAATACGATATAAAATTATGGCTCTGCTTCTCAAACTGTCCGTGATCATGTCACACAGCTTTGAAATCTGAAACACTAACTTTACCGTTACCCACGGTGATAAGTTTTTACTAAAGTTGGTGTAATTAATGTAACCGCAAATCTGATGTTAGCTGGCAGATTACATGAATGTACAAACATAAACACTTTGACCAGTACAATATGGATGATTTATAACAGTCAGAAAGTGGTATTTATTATAGCTAATGTTATAGAAGCTTAACTTACTTGTCCTGCTTCATTGAAAACTCCCTAAAGAAACTTCCTGTTGGTCAGCAAGTCTGTCGGGAATTGTAGTCCCAGTTTCAGTTCCGTTGTGAGTTTTGCATTCGTGTTGTGGCTTTTGCAGTTGTATTGTGGGTTTTGTATTTCCGTTGTGGCTTTTGCAGTTGTGTTTGAAGTTGTGTTGTGGCTTTCGTATTAGCGTTGTGGCTTTGGTTGTTGTGTTGTGACATTTGCAGTTGCATTGTGGCTTTTGCATTCGTGTTGTGGCTTTTGCAGTTGTGTTGTGGATTTTGAAGTTGTGCTGTGGCTTTTGCATTTCTGTTGTTGCTTTTGTATTTGCGTTGTGGTTTTTGCAGTTGTGCTGTGACATTTGCAGTTGCGTTGTGGCTTATGTAGCAGTGTTATTTTGTATTTGGTGTGGCCTTTCTGGGCCACCATACAAATATCCTTTCACAACAATTTGTGAGGTACCGTTTCAATTAGCCTGGTCAAGAATTCTCTCCAGGAGGTAACACTATCTGTGTCAGTGTAAAATTCAAGAGAGGACTTCAACAGAGTAAATACCGAAAATTTACACAAGAATATGAATTATTGGTACATCTCAATATCATTTTGGAAAAAAGCATATAAAAAAACTTGTAAAACTCTGGAACAGCATTGTACACTGTTATAAACTGGCACCTTTTTTGCCAGTTTTAACTGTAATTTTACAATCAGTTTATAACAGAGGTTCCATGTATGTTACCTTTAAATCACAGTCAAATGCCTGAAGGACTCTTACAGTTCAAATAACAAGGAGACAACGCGTTAATTGAACTGTAAAATTCAGTCAGTTTATGGACATAAATGGAGATTAAGACAAACCACTGACCGAATCATAAGAGGAAGAGAGTATGGAAAAAGGAACTGTACCGTAAAACCAAATGCTTAAGTTCTAAATGTGGCAAACACATTTCTGTAAACATTTTCAACATGTCACAGTGTTTAGATTCAGTTTTAAAAACCTTGATCGCAACATCGAATAAACATCAGCATTTTGAATGAGCACACCTATTTACAAAACTAATCACCAGGTATTTAGCTTTTACACACTGGTGTTGAGATTATAAACACGTCACGTTCCACAGTTTTACGGTGTGTTTATGATGCAGGGCATTTCCCTCATTTGTAGAGCGTGGTCTAGCATGGACATGTATGCTTTTCAGTGGATATGCTTGCCTTATACTGATTGATGATGTACTGTAATTGCTGATAACAGCTGCAGGGTGAATTCTGAATCGAACAGATCCATATTTTATGCTCAGATTCAGCTGAATGCTTCAAAACTGACAGTATGGCACGTGAAAGTACAAATTAATCATGACCAAATGCATACTGAGATAGTTGCTCTAGAATTTTTCACGGCAAAGATGTGGACTGTTCTACAATGGCGATTTCACTCAGCTGACTTGAATATTACTGAGCTTGCAGATCACTAGCTGAGGGCCAATCACCACAGGAACAAGCAGGAGCTGAAGACGGCAGCAGCGAAAGCCAGAGTATCACCTGGGGCAAACTCAGCGGCTCGGTATGTCTATGACCCCTGACCCCCAGCTGTTGACAGCGAAGGATCTGCAACCAATCATTAAAAATGACACTTTCATTATGACAATGTTAGTCTGTCAAAGTACTTTAGCTTCTAAAATTTTGGGGCAATGTTTGCAAATGGTGGTCATTCCGACGTGGTTCATACGATATTTTTACCAAAAGAACTAAAAAAAGAAAGAACTAATTAAAACGGAACTTTAATTAAAGTCTACCCAGCAAGCACAGGTGGATTGAATAATTTTCACTGACTGTGGTGGTGTCACAAGCAAAAAACTGAAAATTGTGACCAAATACTCATGGATCTGTCTGTTTACAAATTGAATAAAATTCTGAAAGATTTAAGATTCTACAGGGGAACGTGAGAAAGTTCCTTTCTTTCTCTTTTTCTTTATTTCTCAGTCCATTCTTGTAAACTTCTTTTCATAAACATCGCCTATGAGCAGACAGCAGTAGGTTATTTGGTCAGTATGCAATCAAAACTCCCAGAAATAGCGCATCCAACAGGGAAAACCAATGGTCACATAATCAATCATCTGCCATTTGAAATCTGCAATCAAAACATTTGCGTGTCACAATCAAAATGTATAAATTTACAATTCTGTACATCAACTCTGAGAAATTACAGGGGGATCAGTCCAAAGATTAGAGTGGAGTGAATTGTCTGGATTTAGAGTACATTACAGCAAAACTGGTTACGATTTGCTGAAAGAAGAACCGTGCATTCAACCGTCATCCAGCACCTTGCCACGCGTGACTGCCTGCAATGAACCGAACAAACCAGGTTTGGGATAATGTAATGTGTAATGTGTGTGTGTGTGTGCGTGTGCGTGCATGTGTGGTGTGGTGTGTGTATGTGTGCGTGAGTATGCGTGTGTGTGTGTGTGTGTGTGTGTGTCTGGTGGTGTGCGTGTGTATGCACGTGTCTGCACGTGTCTGGTGTGTGTTTTTGTGTGTTGTACGGTATGTGTGTATGTGTCTGCGTATGTGTTTGTGTGTGTACACGTGTGCATGTGTCGTGTGCTGTGTTGTGTGTGTGTGTGTGTGTGTGTGTGCAGTTGGGTGTACCCCACATATAGATGGGCACGTGCCTGTTGCTGTGTGCACGCATACACACACACTCATACAGTAACTGCCAAGGCCAGTAGGGAACATCTGATGACGATGGTGAGTCTCAGAATGCACGACTGCCTACATTTACATGCACCACTTTCTTCAGATCCTTGTGCTGCGGTGACGCACTGCCTCTGCTGCTGAACACCACCCTTTGGTAACACACCGCAGGATCATAATGCCCCAAAAACGTTTACAAGCAGGGCGATTATCCTCTCTGTGGCCCGGTCATTTACTGACACCAGTCTTCCCCGGCCACCCTGCCAAAAAGGTGACATTACTGGGCCTCCACAAAACCAAGGCACCGCTGCTTCACAACCAGATATACTGCTGGAGGCAGCCGAGGCTACGAGAGCATCACTATGTCTGGTAAGAGTAAAATCCACGCAGCCTGAAAGTGGGTGTGTGCGTGTGTGTGTGAGCATGAGAGAATGAGTGAAAGAGAGATAGAATGAGAGAGGGAGAGAGAGAGAGAGAGAGCGCACAGGTATTCAAGGAAACATTCAAGTCAGCGCATGAACAGATAAATACAAATGACTCCTTTTATCTTTTAAATGCCTGACATTATTTGAATTGCAAGGACAAGCTGCATTAGTTGGGTTGATCCAAGGCTCTGTAAAAGGCATGTCTTCGGCTTAACAGGAACATACGGAGCCAGCACACGAACGCTGGCGAGAAAAGAGAGAGAATTATGAGACAGGCAGTGTGTTGGCATTGATGGCGCGCTGCTATCAATTAGGCTTTTTGACTGAAAGGACACGAATGCGACATTGAAAAGAAAAGATAAAGAGAGGGAACCACATGATAGCAGCAGAAGCGTATGGGAGGAGGGAAGTGAACGGAAAGAAGTGATGAACGGAGAGAGAGAGAGAGGGGTGTGGGCTCGATGATGAAATGCTAATGCAGCCCGTTTCCTGGGTCCTCAGCAGCTCGCTGCGTCTGCCTGACGCGGGTGATGAATGAGTCAGTGATGCTGCTGCCGCCCTCTCACTGCCACTGACTGTCGCCGCAGCAGAGACAAAGAGAAGAAGAAGAACAGGACACAAACCCACCAGGAGCAGAAGCACCTCCGTGTTTCCTTTAATTAACAGTACCCCCCCCCCACACTCACTCATGTATGATACACACACACACACACACACACACACACTTATTCATATACAGATGCCAATAAACATGCTTGAACAGGTATATACTACAAACAGAAAGACAAATAATCTGACAAATGCACGCACACACACACACACACACACACGCCCGAACAAACACACATGCACTGATGCCAATAAAAACACATAAAGAAATATAATACAAACAGGAACAAAAAAATAATCTTACAACTGCACGCACAGACACACGTGATGCACATCTATGATTGCATAAGCATATTCAAACTTGCAGATCTGTAATCATAACAGACGAACAAAAATGTATAATGGAAGCATGCATTCATACCAACACCTGCATCAAGCTCACACACATGCACACACTCTCTCTCTCACACACACACACACACACGCACACAAACCTGCTCCCATATCCCTCATTTGCCACACCACTCTGCGCGTCGGCAGCCTCAGATCTAAACCCGCATCCCCGCGATGCTCCTTTGATTGCATCTCTGCGACGCTGCCGGCGCCTCAACCAACAACGAAATAAATAAATAAATAAAAATAAATAAATAAAAGAAAGAAATGGGAGAGGAAGAAACATGCGGCAATTACGTGAAGCTGTGGCTCTATATCCCGGAGAGTTGCGTGACAAAGACAGTGGAAAAACTGAACACTTAAGAGAGACAAGTGAGGAATGGGCGGGCGATGGGCAGGCGGGAGCGGAGGGCAGCGAACAGCAGGAGTTGAAGGATAAGGCCGGAGGAAAAAGTTGCTTTGTTGGCAACTAGCGGCTCAGTCATTACTCCACCAGCCTGCCGGGCAGAGCCAGAGCTGTGAAACGGGCGGGGAGGGGGGGCAGGGTGGGGTGTGTGTGTGTGTGTGTGTTGGGGGGGGAGCGAGTGTTCCTCGCTCCACTCTACTGCTGATAGGTTTGCTTAAAGGGTTGCAGTGAATTGCTGAACCTTTACCGTAAATATAAACGCAGAGATCTCCTCCCCGGAACCATTCCAAGCAGATTCATGCCTCATGTCATTCGGTGCGGGCCGTGCGCGTGCAAGTGTGTGTATGTGTGTGTGTTTGTGAGTGAATGAGCACCGAAATAAAGAACAAAGGGTCTGGCCCAAAATGGCCGCCTGCGCTCGTGTAGTGCTGCACAGCACTGATTCTGTCTCTGGGCAGACTGAGGGGTACGGTAGCCATCTAAATGTGAGGTTTTTTTCAGTGGGTGAGGTTCCTGTATAATTTAGGACAGGATTACCCAAATCAGAGAATGTGCTACTGCGCTGTGAACGTACAGCTGGCAGACAGATCAATTATCTTCACAACGATGATACTGCCTCACAATCAATGATTTCAACACCAGAAAGAAAAGCATTTCAGTTATTTAGTTAATCCTATTAGGAAAGTTCATTTGTTCATCCTTGTATATCACAACTAACAGCATTCAATACTGACGCTCAGCAATACTTTATCTGATTATTTTAGTGATACAAGTAATTGAAAATGTGCCACAGCAACATTTTAAAGTGGCGGTTTATTATGGTGTAAAAAAAATAAATTAAATAAGTCGATGCGGTTGTATTTTCAGTCTGAAAAGCAGGATCAGACCGAGGGCAAATCGATGTGGACCTCTGCTTGACAGAGAAAAAAGCCCCGGAGAAAACAAATTAGGAGCTTCTTGGATGGCGGAGGCCATCCACCAATTAGCATTCAGCGTGCGCCTCTTTTCAGCACCTGTTTGGTTTACAATCCCCGCAAAGTGCTAACGAGCAGCATTATTGCAGTTCCCATTTTAGGGCTTTTTGTGGTTAGTGAAAATGAAATGAAGTATCTAAGCAGAATGCTTGGCCCTGCTGCTGCGCTTTAATATTGTATAATGGCCTCATTTGCAGAGAAACTCTCAGTTTCAGGACTGCATATACTGGGGTTTGTCTCGAAGCGATCAAAGCTGTTACAGAGGTGGAGCAGGGGTTGGGAAGGATTGCTGAGGAGTCCTGTATTCTCTGCCAGCTGCAGAAGATCACAGGTGATATTTCAGATTCCTCCACCTATTTCCACATCAGACATGACGTTCGAGAACAGGAGAGAGAAAGAGAGAGAGAGAGAATTGCATTAATAATCCCTGTCATTCTCATTGGGGAAAACTGAAGGCAGAGATGAGATAATGAAATAATTTAATGAACTGTAACGTAATTTCATTGGCTTTCATTATAAGAGCTATCGTTTGCTAATTCCGCCGATTTCAGTTGCCGTTGTGTTTAAAATGAGATGGAGCCATCCCATAAAGCACTTCTCATGTGTGTTTAAGCTAATCAGATAGATCCAGTGCTTTGAGAGATGAGGACACACTAACACAATTTTGCTAATGCCTGAAATAACCTGTACAAGGATATCTATCCTTTCCAATTTAGATGGCACTTGATTTCTAGGCAAATGCGTCTATTAAATACATTTTTACCCTGGTGGTTCCCGTTATGAACTGAGACGTGTGCAATGCAGTCCTTTCGCTTTAATTGTGTTCCAAAATCTCATCTATGTAATGTAAAATTACTGAGGTAGAGAGGCATATTCAGCAAGATATGACCTCCATAAAAAATGGCAGTAGAGACAATATGTTATGATTTATGTTTTTAGTGTTTATTTAGGTTTTTATGATGACAATATAAGGCACATTTTGCAAATAGGAATGAGAGAATATAAGTTGAAACATGTTACTTCACAAGCTCAATGGTGGATGCTGCACAGCAAGTACAAAGTACAAACAACCTGAAAAGACACTGAGGGCCACATCATCTGCACGTACTGGGTCTGATGATACACAAACAGACAAATCTCTGCCCTGATTCTGATTTTCCACCAGTGGCGAGGAGTGATTGGTCATTTCCTGCCAGTGCAACAAGCCAGTGGGCGGAGAGTTGGGCATGTAGTTTTAATGTCAGGGGCAGTTGCGTCCATGCAAATTAGATAAAATCATTGGTGATGCCATTTTTAAATCAGACTATGTCAATATTTGGTACTTCCCAAAACACTGTCCGCTTTTAACTTATGAGATTCAAGTCTGCCCAAATTGCAGAGTTTATCACTACATATACTGTATATCTCAGAACCAACAGCACTGTCACAGGAGCTCGGATGACTGTAAGCAAACTTTTTGCTTGTTGAAAATGCATTTCAGGTGCCTGGGCTCGTCAGACCAAACACAGTAAAGTATTCTGCAAAAAGTCATTAAGTTCTTAGAGGATGTTGTATTTTATATAATTGATGTTTGTGTTTTATTCAACAGATTTAAGACAGCACATTGAATTGTAGACAGGGCCAGCATTCCTTTACCACTTAGGGAAGCAGGCATCAGTACGCATCGGAGAGGAAAGACAGATTTGTGGAGGTAATATTCTCTCTGTGAAAATCTGACAAATATATTTGTTTTTAAATTACTAAAGTGCACCAAATAACCTTCACATGATAACTTTATATTATTTCTTTATTTTTCAATGTCCTCAAAATAAAAACAAGCACCTTAATGAAAAAGTCATTTAAATGTTACTTTTTGTACTAAAAATCACCATTGCTCCTGTAGTTGTCAGCTGAAAACACAAATATAGAGGTCATCCGAAGCAACAGAGGGCAGCAGTTTTCTTTAGCTATCTGTCATGGTTTCGCCCCCGCCGGCAGAAGTCATGAAGTCGGCGGGCACCGGGACCATGTACCCAAAAGCAAGACTAGGGACCGAAACGCACAGGCTGAGTAAAAATATAAAAATCTTTAATTTAAATTACGAAATAAAACCCTGGAGGCAAGCAACAGCACGCAGACACATTGCAGGGCTCCAGGGACAAGGTGCTGCTGCACCCATCTATGGCGCAGCCAACACTTAAATAACAAACCTTCACCTCCACCTTAACGAGCCACACCTGTTGCCCATCAAGGTGGAGGTGAAGAATGGAGCAGGGGGAGGGACTGCAAGGACAAACCCTCACACTATCAAAAAAAATTCATGTGCAGATTGTATTGATAAGAGATATAAGCAGATGAAGACATTTTGGCACTATCATTAAAATCATTCTAGGTCTCCATTCCTGATTAATGCATCGCGAGTAAATGATTGATGCCCCAATTTAACATTAACGAATGCTCATTGGCTAATGTAAACACCTTCTCAATGAAGAAGAAAAAAAATCTGTATTTTCATAAACAATTCCTCTCCTGCACATACAACAACAGATTAGGATTGTGCTTCTGTTTGATTCAGCTACACATTGAGCCATAAAAGGCCTATTTATTTAAACGGAGCACATAAATTCATAAATGGCCTCATTGTCCTGGAAAAAAGGAGACAGCAACGATATTTGTTTGTATCTTTGAAAACTCAGCACTTAGTTAATTGAGCAACAGTCACACCTTGCTTGATAGCGTTAAAGACCGTCCGACAGAGAGCAAAATCTTCAATCCGTTCATCTCCGTTCACATGCGTTTCTTGTCCGTTTCTCATTTGGCGAATGTGTTTCTTGTCAGGCGAGGTCCGTTCAATCCGGTGAAAAGTTTTGCGCATTTTGAGCCTCGAGCAGCGACGGTGATGACTTTCACAACCGGCTAATTTTCTTTCACGAAGTTTCTATCTGCCGGACGTCCGTTACCGCTAACTGGCAAGGTGTGACTGCTGCTATAGATAAAGACATTGACTGCAAGGTTTGCTCATCTCAACTGGTTTCCAAGGAAATATTTTCACGTGAAAACTAAACACAGCCACTGCTCTCCCAGGGCAGCTGTAGTCAGCTCAGCCCCAGTCACATGGGGCTCCACCAGTCTGTCCCAGGCGGACCCCCACCTTTAAAACAGCAGAACAAATACTTCGACAAAGAACCAAGAGCTTTCTTTCAGTTTTTCAAAAATATTTTATTTGTTGCTAGTGGTCCAGGTACAAGGAAAGAAAACAGATTTATTTTACAGAACATGAGAACAAGATTTTTGTAAAAGTTCTGCTTGGTTAAGTTTTTTTTTTCTTTTTCTCAGACAAGGACATGCAAGTGTGTACAGAAGCTTGTTTACAGAAAAAGAAAAGAATGTAAAAAAATGAGCACACAGGCGGGGCGACTCCACCCCGCGGAACTGTACAGACAGACGTCACCCAACAACTTGCTGTTTTTGTTTTTTTTTTTTTTCCAAAATTTTTTTTTAGCAAAAAAGGCTACACACAGAGAGGCTACAAAGATCCGACAATATTGAGAAAAAGAGAAAATGAAAGTGAGAGAGAGAGAGCCAGTTGAAATTCTATCCTTCCAAGCAAAACACTTTTTGTCTCATCAGGCAGACATTTTTTTTAATCATCTTTTGTGTTTACAAAGGTTTTTTCATGTGTTTTTTTTAACCAGCGGAAGTTGAGTGGCAAACATGCAGGACACAAAGTGACACTTCCTTTATGTTTTGGTAAATTTGAGATCGGACAATTCAGTATTTCACCTGAAGTAAGAATCTAAAGATTCAATAAATCCTTATGGCATAGCTTCTCGTCTCTGATAGCCAAGTTTACGACAATAAAAGTAAAAAAAAAGAGTTTATATTCCACAAATCTTTATGCATATATCACAATATACCTTTTTATTTTTATCATTTTAATAAATACAAAACAACAACACTGTGGTTTTGAGGAAAATCATGAGTTTAAAAAAAAAAGAAACTAAAAATGTATGACTTATTCAGAGAATTATGTTAATTTTGGTATGTTCTTTTCCTGACGCTGTCACTTTAGATGGCAACCGGCAT
This sequence comes from Gymnothorax reevesii, assembly GCA_029721435.1. Classification (NCBI taxonomy): domain Eukaryota; kingdom Metazoa; phylum Chordata; class Actinopteri; order Anguilliformes; family Muraenidae; genus Gymnothorax; species Gymnothorax reevesii. Next base: position 170,059,632 of record CM056574.1, read on the forward strand.
TTGAAATAGTACCGCCAAACCATTTGTTCAAAAGGGGCGAATTAAAAGAACGAAATGGATGTAGAAAGAGGAGAGTTCCTACAGCAATAAAAGCCGCCACGTTTGTGGAGATGTATATGGATATATACATGTATGTACACACCGATGGACACAAATTAAAGGTAAAATAACCTGAGATACCGTACGCACCTCATTTTCACTAGGTCAGTGATAAGAAACGACAGCGACATTGACGGTAAAACAGAGAAACTGACAGAGGCCTGGAACTCCACCCTCCCCCATCTGCGTTATCGCCAGTACAAAGGAGTGGAGAGGAAACAGTCATCAAACCGGTAGTATCCTGAACAAGAATTCAAACTTTTTTTTTCTAAAGCATCCTATTTTATGCTTTAATGTCCTTATACAAACTTCATTTAAAAAAACCGCCAGATCAAACACAGCTAAAAAAACCCCACTGTGATTAAAAATAGCAACGAGGAGAAACTTATCAGATGAGCAAAATCTCTGACTGAAACATCGAGGGTGAAGTCAGAAGACAGTCGTAGACAGCGATGTAAGCGGGTCTGCTCCCTGATGCAGAACAAAGAGCAGACTGCTCGCGCAGCATGGCGCTCGTACGCCTGAACTTGACCCGGTCAGTCTTATTTCCTCTTCCTGTAGCGCCTCACGGCCTGTTCTGTGTCGCTATTGGCTGGTTCTGACCTCTTAAATTGAAAGGGTAGAATCACACGTGTGACTGACGGTTAACTTCGGCATCAGGTTCCTAAGAGGTTTCTGAGTAACTCGAACTTTTATTAAACCGGAGTTCAATTTTGGAGAGGTTTGACTGGTTTTTTTTTTTATCATTTCTAGTTCTCTCTGGTGGTATGAAGGTAAATTGCTAAACCTAATTTAGAACAATGGGGCCCACGGGAGCCAGGTCTATACCTGAAAGCACAAAACCTTATACAGACCAGAGACCAACGACAGAGAACAACATGTAAATGGGGTGAAAATGAGCTTCAAAAACAAGACAACACCTGTAAAATAAATACACTGAAAAAATGATCTTTTTTCTTCACTGGCAACTATATGAAAAAATAATTCAGTGGTCATTTTCCCCTGTATATGGCTTAGCCGGCTGGATATCCTGCCTGATTAAAATGCAAAATATTTGCAACAATGGCTTTTAGGACATTCCATAGCAGGCATTACTGAAGGACGAGTCAATTCTCTGGGAAACTGGGAACGTCCAGATGAATTAGTCAAGTTTTGGAATGTGATCCTTGAAATATTATTATTTCAAATACAGATATTTGAGTTCATTTTATGCGGCTGTTTACGAAATGTGATATCAATGAATCATATCACAGAAATAACTACCAAAGATAATCAATTTTACATTTACAGCTACGCAGTTCATTTCATGTAGAAATGGTGTGAGTCATTGAATGAGAAAGCAAAACTGAAACATGCATGCTGGATTACAAATACTTTATTGTCACTTTAGGTCCGCAGGTGTTCAAACGATTAAGTGCGAAATGGTCAAAAAAACAGCATTAGTCAGTCGGTCAGCTGGCATTTTCTAGTGTTCAATGACAAACACAAAAGCTGAAGAACAAAACATACTGTAGACAGGACCAAGAGTCACAGTAACCTGCCAAACACCGAACCCTTTGTTTTATTGGGTCAATGTTCCCCTGCAGTAATGGCTGTCGTCACGTTGCACTTTCATAAACAACACGATACAGTCCATAATGTTACCTTCGCAAATAGAAAACACTAAAACCCGAAAAGAAGCATTTGAAAATTCCAGATGAAATGAGAAAAAAAAAACTTAAAAAAAGGCAAACCATGAGAAAAATGACATTTTTCAGAAGACTGATTGAGCGATGAAGGTCTAGGCTAGGCAATGAAGATGGGAAGCTGGTCTTCTCTGTCCGGGGCCATGAAATGTGTTAACACCAAGCCATGGAACCAAATCTTTAACAGCGGCGTCTTTCAGAGATCTGAGGCTCCTGGGGGAGCAAGTGGGCCTCTAAAATAATCTCAAATTCTTATAAAAAGACAAGTTAACATTACTTTCTTTCCAATTTTTAATCTTCATTTTTTCCCTTTTGGCCAATGGACTAGCAGACACCTTGCATTTCCCCATCTTAGCCCTAATCTCAAACAACAATGGACTCTAGTAAGCTATGTGTGGCAAGCTTCAAGGAGAACCGGTATTACTGCCATAAAGAGGCACTAATGACTCCTCTTTGTGTGATTCTCCTACTGCAGACAGAAAAGCTTCAGCTAAACCTCTGAAGTGCTTCTTACCCCGCTGAAGCTGGGCCGTCTGTCGGTACTTGAATTCAGTTCGCAACCCCTCCACTTTTAATATCTCTCTATATATCTGTATATATCTCTTTATCTCTAGTGTACAGTACAGAAACTCCTTTTCAACATGTCCTTCCGGTGCTTCATGTCAGCAGGAGCTATGTCTTTGTGCTTATCACCAAAAAAATTGCAGTGCAAAAAAAACAATAATTAATCATAATAATTAATCAATTAATTAATAACAATTAAGAACAAAAAATGTTGTATATTAAAACAATTATTTTATGGCACCACAGCCAATCAATTCACATATAGTACAAATGAGCAAGATATGAAAATGACGGAACGGAATTAAGCTTGCATAGCAATGCAATGATGAATCCAATTATTTACAGGAACAAAATCCCAATACAGCCCCAGAGGGGGTGTTTGTGGGTATACTTCCTTCCCCTTTATCTTTATTGATTTCTTAAATGCATTAATTTGCGTTGTTAATATTTCCTGACAAGAAATATTAACGGTGGGAGGTGGGAGAGAGTTTCTCGCGAGGGCAGAAATGTTAAATCAATATTGTGGGATGTGTGCCTGTGACAGCGTGTTTTTTTTTTTTTTTACATCAAATTTACAGTTATGTTTTTTTTTTCATCGTAGTCGTCTTCTTTTTTCTTTCTTGAAATAGGACACCAAAGAGGAAACGAGTTCATGGCACCATCAAGGTGAGGCATCGCTTGCATGAGGGACAGTCTGAATAAGGACACCTGACCAGGTCACTCTGCAACAGAGATATGGGGACAAATAGCAGCGTAAGCACACTGTCAGATTGCAGAATTACTGTACAATTGTCAAAATGCTCAGAAAATCATAATTATTACTGCCAACACTACACTGCCACAGCTGTAATAACTTTGACTAGTACCAGGGCCGGCGCTAGGCCTGAAAATTCAGGGGGCAAATATCCATCCCTTTATTGACAACGATTATTCCTGGCTAATTCTAGATGGGTTTCCTTTAATAACACGTTTTCCAATTCAAGAATAATCAAGTGGAAGTTAAAGACACGGCTTCTCTCCCCCATGCGATCTAACAACGACAAAATAATGGGCTACATTCAATTCAGAAAAATAATTGAATTATAACTAGGCTTATGCCGTCGGAGGCGACGGCTGGGGGTATATCCCCGAACGGCCCCAATCCTCCAATTCCCCAATCCTTGAATAAACCTTGAATAGACTTGCATTTGAACTTAATTTCAGGTCAAACGGACAAAATGGTTCTGAAGATATGGCCAAAATGGTAATTCTACATCACAAAGCGCCACCTGGTGGCAAAATATTGAACCATACAGGTATGATGTCATCATGTGACACGTTGTGAGGTCATGACCTTGCAGTTGCACATAGTTTCATGTCAATTGGAGAAATAATTCTGAAGATATAGCAAAAATGGTGAATTTTATGTGACAACCTTGTGTCAAAATTTTTAACCAAACAGGTATAATGTCTTCGTATCCTCAGGATATGTCCTTTCATTTGCACTTGATTTGAGGTCAATCGGACAAATATTTCCAGAGATATGATAAAAACAGTGATTTTTTTCCGTTTTTGGCCCCTGGTGGCCAATCTAGAAATTGTAAATTGTCCAAAATCAAATCAGTTCTTCATCTTTATGATACTTACTTATATGCAAAACTTGGACTAATTTTTGTCAATAAAGGGATGCACATTTGCCCCTGAATTTTCAGGTCTGGCACTAGCCCTGCCTAGAACAACTTGTCCTACCACAGCTATTTGTGCTATAACAGCTAATAGGACCATTTGAAGAATTTGTTTCTAAAAGGCACTACATCCATTTTACTCACTTTGAGTAAAGCTTTTTCTGAGTTGGCGCCTATTGCATTTTATTGAAAAAACACAAAATTTGACCATGAAAAAATACACCCCTTATAGTATGAATTTCTAAAATCCAATTTTTGCGCCATGTGTAACAGGCACGGGGCTATCACTCTGTGGTATTATCAAAATTTTGGTAATTTTGGCACATTGCGTTTTGGAAACAAACTCTTAATTTCCACCTAGATCTAATATGAGCAATACACATGACTAGGAAAATGTTCTGTCCTTTTCGTCACATGTTAATGCTACAGTTACAGCACATCGCACCCGCATCCTGGTTAAAAAAAATCATTTCATTACAGCATATTAGTACATCTAGTCATTTTGGACACATACATAACTCTCCAGCATACTGTCCCTGCCCGTTAGTCCCCAGGAAGTCAGGGTGGTCTGTGATGGTCCGCTGGTGGGGCCCCCGAGACCCCTCGCCCTTGCGTGGCCCCGTGGAGCCCTTGGAGGACGCGGTGCCAGAGGAACTGTGGGCCCCGGGAGAGGGGAAGGAGGGTTTACTGTAGGGCAGGAGTCCGTCTTCTGCGGGGGAGAGAGACACACGGGACAGACGGCAGTCAGGACGGGCGGGGTAAGAGGAGGGGGCCGGTTTGAGGAGGGAGAGCTGGCAGACGCCCTGTACTAATGACATCTGCCGCCCACCAGGGCCAACAAGCAGAGCCAGCGAGCAAGAGGCAGAGGGTGCCCAGTGCCCACATTCACCGCCCGTACATGTGCCACAGACAAACTGCCAGCCCCAGCTGGGGGGGGGGGGGCACGGCGAGAGATAAAAGAGGAACTACAGGCGGCTCCTGGCCCGAGCGGACACCCCCGCCGCAGACCGCCGAAACGGTGGCCCACCCCGAGACCCCGCCCCGCTGGAGACTGCCCCATCAGCCACCCGGACACTGTTCTGCTAATTACCCCAATCAGCTCTCCGGGTTGTGCCGGCGCGCTTCAGGTCCAGCGAAACAGTCGGCTTTGCAAAATGCGAAATGTGCTGTAGAGCTCTCCGCTGGACAGCTATCTTTTCTATACTAATGCCTCGGTGACACTCTACAATCAGGATACATTAATTAACATTAGTTATACAGTATTTAGCACTTACTAGCAGCTAATTTACATTTAACTAATGAATCTGGGAAACATTTACAAATGTTCACGTCGACTAAGGTCAGTCTATCAATCCTTTATTTAACCAGATAGAACCAACGGTGACCAAAGTCTCTTTTTCAGTGGTGATCTGCCAAAAGGTATTAATTTGTACATTATGGTTTAACAGTTTGCCTAAGGGATACTTTAGGGATGTTTTCAACTTCACAATAAGGGAAACAGAAAATTTATAAATGATCAATATTCGGCTATCTTGCGCATTGGTTACCAGCTAATTAACTGATAGTGAATGAACTAGTGTTAATTAATGTTGATTATTGTACCCTTGTTGTAAAGTGTTACCAATGCCTCAATCTCATAAGAAATTTGTAAATTAATCCTATTAAAAAGTCTATTAAAAATGGCGCCTACTGCTCAGTCATGGTGACAGCGTCTCCATGGTGAGGGGTGGGAGGGATGTCTGGCAGGCTGAGCTGCAGGGATTGAACAGTCACCAGTCGCAGATGGGGAGTGGTGAGGGGGGATAGTTGGGTCGCTGCCTGAATGGGGGGGGGGGATTAGGCCTCTTCTATGGGGCTTCTGCCTCCTGGGTCCCTCGACTGCAGGAGACTTGGGCGATGGTAGTGGGGGGGGGGTGTTCTGGCCCAGTTTTAGGATTGCTGAGAGGTGCATTGTGGGAACTGTGGATCACAGTGAAACATTACTCGCACTGCTCCCGTTTTAGGAAGCAGTGCCACTGGAAACTAATGACTGCCAACTGGAGAAATTATTCAGCAGCGCATGTACTAATTGGGATTCATTAGTTAGCTCCAAATTCTTCGCCCCAGTTTAGGAGCGCATGTGTTCGCTGGAATAAAATGGCGGAATGTACTGGGGAGGAGGAGCTTGGACAGCAGGATTTGGTCAGCACTCATAACACTTGAACTGATCCACAATCTCCCTGAAGCTTGTAATTATTTTTCACAGACTGTAAGTTATGAGGTAAAAACGAGCCAAGGGAGCTGACACTGATATACAGGAAGTCGAGAACTGCAATCGAAGGAAAGTGTTCACTTGCAGAGGGTGCAGTAAAACGGTGAGCGTATCTGATATTCGCAGATAAAAAGCCAGAGATAAGGAGGTGTCAGGAACTACGACAGAGGAGAAGTCTTAAACCGTTCGAGGAGGAGGAGGTTTGAAACGTTTCAAAATTCTGAGACTCTGAAAACTCAGTTTCTTTCAATTATTAGACAGAGTTATGCGGAAGTTATGCGTTATTATTGAACCTACGTTCTCGCAAAGACACGCCCCTCTAGAGCATTCAAGCGCTAGGATTGGCCAGCCTTTTCAGCTCTACGATTGGAATCCTCGCACATGAATCGCTGGCCAATCCTAGTGCTCGAATGCTCCTGAAGGGCGTCTTTGCGAGAACATAGGTGGGTTCAATAATAACGCAGAAGTGATGTATTCACCCGTGTCTGTTTGTTTGTTTGTCCAGACAATCTCTCTCAAATTTCATCAGCAATTTCAATAATATTTTGCAGAAGAGTGGATCGTAGGCCAAGGAACGATTGACTAAATTTTGGGATGGTTTTGAATTCAATAAATGCCACCATGGCCATATTTGTTCAGTTCTCAGCAGTAAATGCATCTGCAGAGGTATGCACTCTCTGTGCGCCTCCTAGTTAACAGTGCGATGACTTGCTTGGGTGGGTAAAGGCCGAGTTGGAGCTTTACCTGAGCAATTGGGGCCGGTTTTGTGTCCCCGGCGGCCTTCGTCCGAGCGCTCGATGTGGCCGAGCCTCTCCTGAGCCTGTCGGTGACGCTCTAAAGAGCTCTTCATCTCCTCCAGCCCGCCCATGTGCTGCCGCTCCAGCGAGGAGGCCTTTCGCTCGCCCCCCATGCCTCGCACCCCCATCATACGAGCCCCATGGCAGGGTGGAGGATCTGGGGGTGGAGGTAGGTCTGTGGGAGGAGAGCACAGAAGTGACTGGTTAACATGAGGTGCAGTGCGATTAACATACAATATAATGCAGGATACTGTGGATTCTGACCCCATTTATCTCCAGTCATACAGTACTCTACAAAACCGCAGATTCTGGTCCCGTTAATCATCACTCATACAATATAATCCATAACACTGCAGATTCAGGAACAATAAATCACCTCTCGCACAGTATAATTCACAACATTGATGATTCTGGGTCCATAAACCACCACTCATTCAGTGTTACCCGAAAAAAATCCATTTACGCAATATAACTGCGTGAAGAATATCACAGGGTTTCATATTCTGGGCCAAGAAGTCATCACACATTACTTACAATACTTGACAACAACTAGGTCCACACTAACATGCTTTCGTTTTAAAACGCATAACTCTTGCTACATTTTTGTCTAGCCTCCACACTACTCTGGTGTTATTCGAACACCTAAAACGCAGACTATTGAAAAAATGCTGCAGCCCTGCTTTACAGGTGCTGGTCAACGAATTAGAATAATTTGAAATAGTGCAATCGTTACATTTTTAATGCATTTTTTTGTGCAGAAAGCAAATCAGGTGTTCACCGCGCCTGTCCTACTTGTTAGAGTATTCACAGAACTCGCTACCTGTAAAAAATTTGCTCAGCTGAGCTTTCCAAAAGACCCATTTAGGCCATTTAACTGTGACACTGTTGTTTCATTGAATTTGAATAATTCATAAGTCATTTCATTGAATTAGAATAAGTGCTTGAATTTTTGTTTTCTGTGAAGAGTGTTCACTGTGCAGTATAAAGTCAGGGTTGAGTAGAATTTCTAAGTTGTAAAATCAATCATGGGTAAGCAGCGCGACCTCTCAACCGGAATAGTGGCTCAAATTCAACCCTTCGCCAACAAGGCTTGACCAAAACTAAAATTGCTGAGCAGCTCGGCATCAGCCTGTCTTCCGTCTGCAAAGCTCTCAAGAGAGACTGGAGCAAGCGCACCAACTGTTCCGGCGTCCGAAAAACTTCTGCTTGCGACAACAAGCAGCTGAGAAAGATCACAGTCAGCAACTGGTTCAAGTCCCCTTCTGAGCTCAGCGACTTGTGGAATGAGCAGACCAGCACTAACGTCTTGAGATCAACCACTTAACGTCGTCTGCGTAAACTCGGCTTCAAATCTCATGTTCCAGCAGTAAAACCGATGCTGAACAAGAAACGAATGGAGAAACAGCTGAAGTGGGCCGAAGAACACGGCGAGTGGACTGCTGAAGACTGACAGAATGTGGTCTTCGGTGATGAATTACGCTTTTGCATCTCCTTCGATGACCAAGGTCCTTGTGTCTGGCGTCGTGGTGGCGAAACCTGCAACCACGAGGCTGTGAAAAGATCCATCAAGTTTCCCCAGAGAGTTATGGTCTGGGGATGCATGCCTACTCGGGGTGTAGGGAAACTCTGCTTCCTCAAGAAGACTGTCAATGCTGCCGTATACCAACATGTTCTGGAAACGTTCCTGATTCCGACTGTTGAGGAACAGTTCGGCGAAGAACCCCTCATATTTCAACAGGATCTTGCACTGGCTCATGCGGCAAAGTAGACCAAAGATTGGTTTGCCGAAAAACAGCTTGAAGTTTTGGCATGGCCGGCCAGCTCGTCCGACCTCAATGTCATTGAAAACTTTTGGGCCATCGTCAAGCGGAAAATTCGCGACAGAAGGCCGACTACGCTGGACCAACTGAAGCAGAGCATTGCCACAGCCTGGGAAGCTGTGAGTGCAAAAACTTGCGACAAGCTGGTCAAATCGATGCCGCGGAGACTTCCGGCAGTCATACAAGCCAAGGGGGCAGCCACAAAATACTGAGAAAGTGATGATTCTAATTATAATAAAAATTATTCTAATTCAGTTAAACGGTTTCTCCATTATTCTAATTCAATAAAACAACAATGTCACAGTTAAATGGCCTAAAAGGGCCTTTTGGAAAGCTCAGCTGAGCAAATTTTTTACAGGTAGCGAGTTCTGTGATTACTCTAAGAAGTAGGACAGGCGCGGTGAACACCTGATTTGCTTTCTACACAAAAAAATGCATTAAAAATGCATTTAAAATTTAAAATCTATTTAAAATTATTCTAATTCGTTGACCAGCACCTGTAGTTTCAAAACTCCAGGACTGCTCTGTGGTGTGGAAGGGCTGAAATGGAGACTATTGAACACAATGACGTGGACGCCCATGTTCGCTTCTGGATTGAGCCTCATCAGTCACGACGCGTCCTTCCCTAATTCGTCTCGCCTCCATCATGTGACCATTTTCAAGAAGAAAACAAACTAGCTACCGAAGCCTCGACAACCACCCTTGACAATTAGCGGATGAATGGTCATTTGATATGTGTTTTCAGGCGTATTAGCATTGGCGAAGATCATTTCTGAAATGGTGCTAAAACAAACAGGTGGATGGAAATCGTTTTTGTTTTAAAACACCGCCTCAAAACAAAAATACATTAGCGTGGACATAGCTTAAACCACCACTCGTACCACATAATACCCGAGAATGACTGGCCTTTGAACCCTACTGGTCTGATTCTGGCGCGATGTCTAACGTGTAAAGACGTCCCAGTCTCTTATTTGGGACATCTCAGTAGCCATTGTGATAGTGATTCATTACAGCTCCTGCTATTCCACCCCCTGACCCATCCTCACCGTCTGCACTGCCGTCCCGGCGGTGTGGTGTGGTCCCTGGCTCCAGACGTCCGTTTCTGTGTTTTCGGGTGGGGCGTGCAGCCCTCTGGTGTCCCAGGCTGTGCGTCCCCATGGTGCTACCGTCAGTGGAGAAAGGGCTTCCAGGACAGGGCCGCTGACCGTGGCCTTTTCCTTTGGGGCAGAGAGAGAAGAGGAATCTTTTAACATCCCAACCAACAACTGGAGCAGAGAGATGGTTCATGCGAGTGCAGCAGATGGAGAGAGAGAGAGAAAGATTAAACCACAAGCCCAAATACAGCAGCCATTTTGACCACACAATTTAACCACACAGCACTGAGACAAATGTGAGAAAAATCAGATTGTTCCAGAAGTGCCAGCAGTGTCTGATAAAAGTGTTTGAGTCTCGCAAGCTGAAAAGAGAATGGAATAAAAGAGGCGGGTTAGATGAATCTCGGCGAAGAAAAGAGGCTTCCCCAGAGAGAAGATTCATCCAGATTTCACACAGACGGATGGAGGTAAGAGGCAATTCCTTCATTCCCCTGAGCCAAAGTGAATCCGAAGCGGAGAGTTTGAAAAAGCGAGAGAGAGAGAGAGGGAGAGAGAGACCGTCACAGAGAGCAGAATGATCGCGGAGACGGTTCCCTAAGTGCAGCCAGGCGTGCGCGCCATGCAGCACCAGCAGGGGGCAGCAGTCCCAGCCCAGTGTCCCCAGTGGAGAGCTGTATGTCCCGCTGAGGCTCTCTCCACACACACCTGGTTTGGTCAGGCTGGTGCCGTAGCAGCGGTAGCCCGCCTTGTCGGCGGCTGCCACCAGAGCTTGGGCGAAGCCAGCGTGGGTGAAGATGGAGCCGTCCGAGGAGCTGGCCCTGCTAGACCTCCGGCTGGAGAAGTTATGGTCGTCCTCGGACGCCGAGCCCCAGCCGTTCACCATGGAGCCTGAGGGACACCACAGCATCAGTGTCCCTGAGCACGAGCGAGTGCTTACACCCTGATCGACTGGTGTAAATGCACAGGGTATGAGTGCATGTGCACTTAATGTACAAGCATGTAGGGTACTGTATAAGTGCAAGTACATATAATGTACAAGCATGTAGGCTACTGTATGAGTGCAAGTACATAGATTGTACAAGTATGTAGGGTACTGTATGAGTGCATTTACATGAAATGTACAAGTATGTAGGGTACTGTATGAGTGCAAGTACAAATACTGTACAAGCATGTAGGGTACTGTATGCGTGCAAGTGCATGTAATGTACAAGCATGTAGGGCACTGTATGAGTGCAAGTACATGTATGTACAAGTATGTAGGGTACTGTATGAGTGCAAGTACATGTAATGTACAAATATGTAGGGTACTGTATGAGTGCAAGTCATTGTAATGTACAAACATGTAGGGTACTGTATGAGTGCAAGTACATGTAATGTACAAACATGTAGGGTGCTGTATGAGTGCAAGTACATGTAATGTACAAGCATGTAGGGTACTGTATGAGTACATGTACATGTAGAGTACAAGTATGTAGGGTACTGTATGAATGCAAGTACATGTATGTACAAGTATGTAGGGTACTGTATGAGTGCAAGTACATGTAATGTACAAGCATGTAGGGTACTGTATGAGTGCAAGTACATGTATGTACAAGTATGTAGGGTACTGTATGAGTGCAAGTACATGTAATGTACAAGTATGTAGGGTACTGTATGAGTGCAAGTGCATGTAATGTACAAGTATGTAGGGTACTGTATGAGTGCAAGTACATGCAATGTACAAGCATGTAGGGTACTGTATGAGTGCAAGTACATGTAGTGTACAAGTATGTAGGGTACTGTATGAGTGCAAGCACATGTAATGTACTAGCATGTAGGGTACTGTATGAGTGCAAGTGCATGTAATGTGCAAGTATGTAGGGTACTGTATGCGTGCAAGTACATGTATGTACAAATATATAGGGTACTGTATGAGTGCAAGTACATGGAATGTATAAGTATGTAGGGTACTGTATGAGTGCATGTGCATGTAATGTACAAGTATGTAAGGTACTGTATGAGTGCAAGCACATGTAATGTACAAATATGTAGGGTACTGTATGCGTGCAAGTACATGTATGTACAAATATATAGAGTACTGTATGAGTGCAAGTACATGGAATGTACAAGTATGTAGGGTACTGTATGAGTGCATGTGCATGTAATGTACAAGTATGTAAGGTACTGTATGAGTGCAAGTACATGTAATGTACAAATATGTAGGGTACTGTATGCGTGCAAGTACATGGAATGTATAAGTATGTAGGGTACTGTATGCGTGCATGTACACGTAATGTATAAGTATGTAAGGTACTGTATGAGTGCAAGTACATGTAATGTATAAGTAATTGTGAGTGAATGCATGTATGTGAGTGTGTGTGTGTGTGTGTGTGTAAGTGAGAGAGAGAGGGAGACAAACTGCATGCGCGCATGTATAAGTGCATGTGTATGTGTGCAAAAACTGCATGAGCAAGCAAACATATAGATTTGCATTTGCAATCCTGTGTGTTCGCTACTGTCTGTGTTTGTGTACGCTGACATGTGGTGGCATTAGTGTATTTGTGTGTGCGCGTGTGTGTGTGAGCACAGCACAATGCACTTTCACCATGAAGGACTGCTTTTAGCACGGCTGAATGAGTGAAGGTCTTTCAGTGATGTCAGTGACTCGCGGGTCTCTGTACACAGGTTTGTGTACGACCTTCATTCAGCCACAGATCTCCTTTACATTAAAGGATTAACAACGAGGTCCATGAGCATTTATTACGTTTCTAAATTAATGCACAGCAACCATCACCTCTGCCATTACTAGGTCTTTGGCTGTTTTCTCGCACATAAAATATAATTTATACACATTTCAAGCACATAATTCACACACATTTCAAGCAAAAGCCACAATGCTACATTGTCATGAAGTCATGACTTGTACAGCAATTTTTAACTTCTTTGCTTGAGTCTTATAGTGCAAGGCTACCCAAAGCATAGAAGAGCTCTAAATTAGTCAAAATAAAAATTCTTTGCATTGCCAGGCCAGGGATGTCTGCCTTGTGAGACAATATGGAGACTGAATAACAAAGATGAAAAATGAACGTCGCACCTCGACACACTCATACATAATGGACTTCCATTCTTCACAAACATGGCTTTCCAGTATGAGGAGGTAATTATCAGGGGCATTAAGGAGGTATTAATATTGGATTAGAGCAGTTACAGAGGTCCTTAGATAATTTCTCCCGCATAAACATGCCGCTGCAAGTATTTCTTAGGATTAGCGATCTTGTAATGACATAATAAGGGGCAACGCAACACAGCTGTAATGAATTTCTCACGGAATTATCTAGGCTTCAAGGCCCTTGACAGTCTGGCGGGTGTTATGTTTTTTTCATTAGGTTATATAGTCCTGATCTGCCTTTTATAATCTCTCCGAATGAGGCAGAACAAACAAGAGGGAACAGAGGAAAATTGAACATGATACACCTCAGACAGCCTCAGGAGAGGAGTACAGACTGCTGCACCAGGTCACGTTCCCCCCCACAGCTCCAGGTAAGATGGCTGATGCTAAAGTGATGGATGCTCTACCACCATGTAACCTGTCTCTCCTCCATTTTGTTAAATTATCCAAGAATAAACTCTGAGCGAGAGCTGTGCTCAGCAAGTGCAAGTACCTCTGCTAACAATTTTCAGGAATTTTTTGTGACCTTGACCTTTGACCTACAGGATCACAAAACATGCGTCATAGGAACACTCCGGCCAGTACCCCTGACCAAGGAACTGGCTTTAGAAGTATAGTTGGTCCCTGGGCGCTGCTCTGCGGCTGCCCACTGCTCCTACCTATAGGATGGGTCAAATGCAGAGGATAAATTACCCCACGAGGTTTAATAAAGTATATCTTATCTTACCTCTTATCAAATTCAATAGGCTGTTGTTCTGGGGGGAGGCCTAGCGATAGTTAAATTTTGGCGATAATGAGATCAAAACTGTATCCTGCAGGTTTTTCACGAACAAACAGACAGACAATCAAATAAACGGCACCGATCACACCAATCATTGGCAGAAGTAATTAAAGTGAAAAGTGGAGCAGCATCGCACTGCTGCCAATACAGTCAGGTCTGTGAGTGCTTCGGCAATGACACGATTTTAAAGGGCTGTAATTCCTAGAGAGGCGGCGCTGCCACCTCACCGTTGGTTTGAATCCAGCCCGGGGCCTTTCTGTGTGAAGTAAGCATGTTCTCCTTGTGTTTGCATGGGTTTTCTCCAGGTACTTCAATTTCCTTCCACAGTCCAAAGTCGTGTGTCAGGCTAACTGGAGACTCTAAATTGCCTGTAGGTTTGTGTGTGTGTGTGTGTGTGTGTGTGTGCGCCCTGCAATGGACTGGCAAGCTGTCCAGGGTGTGTGTCTGTCTTTTGATCCTCAAGTGAAGAAGAATTGGTCAAGATAATGGACTTAATTCCTAAATACAGAAGTTCATTAGATTTGGATTTAGACTGTCCCGGCTGTCAGCACTAATTTGTTGAATGAAGCGCATAGGAATTAGAGCCTAATTGCATAGGAATAATGCGCTTATTGGCCCAACAGTTGCGGACCCTATTATACATCACTTCATGCACCAGGATACATTTATTTCTGTTGCACTTATGAGTCTGCGCACAGCGTGGAGAAAACCTGGCATATCAGTTGAAAGGCTGGTTTCTTACCACAATACCAGGGCTATGGCCAGTACTGCATTCCACTGTAATACAATACTTAAAAAGACTATCTGAAGAATGAGTAACACTTTACAATAAGGGCACATTAATTAACATTAGCTAATACAGTAAGAAGCATTAACTATCAGTTCATAGACAATGAACTAATGGGTCAACTAATGATTTACTAATGGTGTTCATGTTAACTAAGGTATTAATTTATACATTATTGAATAGTTTGAGGTGTCACTTATGGGAAACTTAAGGATGTTTTCAACTTCATTATAGGAATGTTGAAGAGCATTAATAAATGGTTAGTTAAAGTTACCTAATTCTTATTTAGCTCTATGATGCATTAGTTAACTGTTAATTAATTGGTAGTTGATGCTTATTACTGTATTAACTAACGTACCCTTATCGTAAAGTGTAACCGAACAATGTGAGCTTTGTGAAGTTCTCTGGATAAAGGTCTTTGCTAAACCAATAATGTACTGTACCAGTGCGAGCCGACTGGATCTCTATTCTTCTCTTTAAACCTACCACTCCAATCTCCGGCTCACAGCTCTGACATTTGGCGGTATTACAGAGAGAGAAAACTAACGGGTTCCTGGCAGGCAAAACCCCACAATCCTGCTTTCATTTAAGTGGAAGGAGAGAGCACAAGTACCACTTATAAACAAATCAATATCCAGATTTCCCAGCAACGTTGAAGGATTATTGTAAATCCCAAGCTATCAAACTCCTGGTATAAAGAATACCTTGGAGAGAAACTCTGTGTGTGTGTGTGTGTGTGTGTGTTTGTGTTTCATTTTAAAGTTCCAACAAGGAAAAACCCTATAATTTGCCAATAAAGCTGTGTCACTCTGCCCAGTCAAAATGAAGTCCTTTAAAATTTCAACAGTCATCATTCATGTCAGACAACATCAACTCAGGCTCTGTCCCAAACACACAAACGCACACACACACACACACACACACACACACACACACAGACACCCACACAGAAGCACACATACAGTCCTATGCAAAATGCTGGAAATATTATGAGGGTTTACGCTCAGAGGCTTACTGACTGCCACGCTGCTTGAAGAAAAAGAAAAAAGTGAGTGAGAGGGCACATGTATGAGAAATGGAGGGATGGATGGAGGACAGGAACAGAGGAGAGTGAGAGAAAGAGTGAGCTCCTGAGGTCTGAAGTAAGGAGAGAGTGGGTGATAGATTTAGGCTGGCATTAAAAATAGCAAAACACTAGATTATTGGACTGGAGCACTACCTGTACAATAGTTAATCCCTCGCCATGTTCACTCTGTGTCGGCACCGGCACAGGCAACAGGACATCACACAACCGCGGGACGAGGGGCTCGAAAGAAGCCCGGTACTCTCAGGGATGCCCCCAGCCAGCCAGACCGCTCCCAACCTCGCTTTCTCCCCTCACAGACTCCGCGCTAATTTATTAGCCAGCTAATGGAAAAATTCAATAAACCCGCGAACCAACGAAAACCCTCGCACATTCTAGTTTTACAGCCCAGACTCGAAAAAGAAAAAAACCCCCCTCTGCAACAGCCTCTGGCTTTTTTCCATCTCCCATTTATCACCACCGAGGGGAAATATATAAATAAATAAAACTTTCTTTGTGGCCCTCTCAGTGAAAGAAAACGCACAAATACTGCAGGAACAATACACCCACAAACAGTGCTCCTGATAATGAAGTCTTTACGCTGCCAGAGGACCGTCCGGGGGCCCTGAAGTACTCGAGACGACAAAGACGGCCTCTCCAGTCCTGATCACAGACTGAGATTTTATCTCCGCAAACCAGAGCCCCTTTCCGCTGGCACCTCGGGAGGCGATTTCAAGGCAAGACAACAAGCAAACATATTTCTTTGCCTTTATGCAAATAAAAAGAATTAAGCAAAGCAAATTAGGCAAATAAAACTGCTCGAAATGACACGCAAATGCCTTCATTTGCGCAAAACCTGTTCGTTATTCACTCAAAATTGCACAGAGATTTGTTTTATGAACCGATGTGAATTTTTTTTCCACTTTAGACAGTAAAGAATTCACCACCCTACTCAACCTGTTCAGTCCCACCCCTCTGCAATACCGACTGCGATTGGCTGAGAGCATGGAGGGAAGGGATGGGGGGGGTTGGGTGGCAGTAAACTGTCGCCCGACACTAAAACTGATTTATCCTGACGGCAGCTCATCTGCATATCGTTAAGCACTGGAATCATTCGCCCTGACGAGCCGGCGTCTCCACCTGCCGCCAGGAGATGTGACCTCGCTGCCAGCTGCCCTTGCTGCCGTTTATGGGCGTATAATCATCCGGCAGCAGCAGGGACCGAACTCAATCAGGACGTTACAGCCGCTCTGTTCGGAGATAGCACATCTGTTCTCGCAGCTAGCACCGTCGACACCAATGCATCAGGAATCTATGTGTTCGCGCAGTGCAACACCCGACTCTCCCCATAATCTCCAGTGTGAGATAATTTACTGGTATAATGTATTCATTCGTGTTATTCTGCATGCATGGGCCTTGTATCAGTGAGGCATTAGTAAACAGGTGAGGCCAGGCCATGAGTGTTAGTAGACTGATTACTGAGTACATAACAGCCCTCTTTATTTGGGGCTGCAGTCCAGCTCGTGATTTTCCCAAATCATTGTGCAGACTGGCTTATTTCCACGATGTTTAAACACAAACAGGTCATTCATCTGGACAAAGTTCTGTAAGACGATTACCGTTTTCCCGTGAGCCAGGACTCAAAATGGTGGCCGTGATAAACCAACGAGCCCCCGCGCCAACTTCCCCTCTCGTACCCCCAGCCTCACCCTCCTCCCTCATCCCCGCACTCCCCTCTCCCCCCATCCCTTGAGTCGGAGGCCTGGTTGGGGTTTGTCACACGCCTCGGAGCAGAAGAAGACTTGCGGTGTGATAAGAAGAAATAGTCCTGTCTTCGGAGTAATACGCAGCCAGAGAGATGCGGCAGATTAAGGCCGAGTTACTGCTTAGTATCCCTCTAAATATATCAGCCGAGCCACACGTCAGGAACGCTGCAACTACTGTTCCATCATCTCGCCGAAAACTACATTTTATGGGGCTGCCCAACGACCAATCATACTCAGCTCCCCTGTACCCTTCCGCCTACTGTAGCTCGCTGTACCGCAGAGTAAAACAGATCCGCGTATTAAGCGATTTCTAAATAATACAGCTCGCCAGTGGCTCACATTGAAAGATGGGGGTCATGTTTTGCATGTGTTTAAACAAGATGGTGGCATTTACATGGCAGCTACAGGCGGAGAGCAAACTGATAACCAACCTCAGGGGGAAAACAGGACGAGCTATTTATTTCTGACAACAAAGAAAGAAGAACAGAGATGGGGGTAGAGGCGGAGAGGAGTGCAGGAGAGAAAGAGAGAGAGAGAGAGAGAGAGAAAGAGAGAGAGAGAGAGAGAGTTTATACACGACCGCGGGGATATGACGGCACAGTACTTTGATGAAATGGGCATGCCTGTATTCTCATAAAGTTTGCGGACACAGGCAGGGGAATGAAGACGTTACGTCTTGCTTCAATGTCGTACCCTTCACACGTTCTGAACCGATGGCTGAAAATGTTTTTTAAATGAGTCGAAAAAAATGAAAAGGTGCTGCTAATCTCGAATTTAATATGTTGAGCAAGGACACAATCTGTGAGAGCGTGGACGTAGCTGGTGTTGTGGGTGAAGTGAGTAATGTATGAGAGGCCGTGTAGGCCGAAACACACTGGAATTCTCTCCCACCCCAACTGAAACTGTCTCTCCATACTGAAAATGACTGTCACATATATATTTATGGGTGGCAAAACACACTGGAATACGTAGCCACATGCCTCCTTTACTTGTCTTCACACTGGAAATGTACAGAAGAGCACAAGTACTGAGGATGGAGGACACGAGAAGGGGGGTGTAGTAGAGACTGAGAGAGAGAGAGAGAGAGAGAGAGAGAAGGGGGGAGTAGAGTGACTGAGAAAGAGAGCGTGAGAGAGAGGGGGGGGGCGAGGGAGAGTGAGAGAGAGAGAGAGAGAGAGAGAGAGAGATGTTTTCAGTGCGACAGGAAGGCATTTCAGTGGACCCGGAAGTCACCATGAAGGTTCACTGAAATTGCCTCCGGAAGTCTAGATGATAACTGTCTTTCTGGAATTAATATTCAGTTTGAATTTTGCCTACGAAAACAGTAACTGAGCGGAGCTTGTTGTTCCGAAACATTTCATTTTCCAAATAATTACGTTTTTAAAATGCAGGAGCGGCGTTTAAAAAAATTGGGCGGTCATAATTTTTGGCGCTCTCGCCTGGCCTGAAACCTGGGAGTCTCCAGTGTTGTTGGTGGCGTGGGTGTGGAATTAGCACCATTTCTGTCTGGTCTAAACCAACTGCTTATCTCGGCATTAAGACCTGGAGTGGAATTAACCTGTTGAATTGAAGTAGAATTGACTTGTGGCGTTCCGCTGATAGCATTTGAAATAGTGCTGATTACAGCTGGTGAACCCAAGATTGTTTCGTAAAATTCCTATATCTTCCTCCATGTTCTTCTGAGGATGAGGAACGTCTGCCACGGTCAGCATCAGGAACGAGAGTGCCAAAAATTATGACCGCCCACTTTTTTTAAACACCGCTCCTGCATTTTAAAAACGTAATTATTTGGAAAATGAAATGTTTCGGAACAACAAGCTCCGCTCAGTTACTGTTTTCGTAGGCAAAATTCAAACTGAATATTAATTCCAGAAAGACAGTTATCATCTAGACTTCCGGAGGCAATTTCAGTGAACCTTCATGGTGACTTCCGGGTCCACTGAAATGCCTTCCTGTCGCACTGAAAACATCTCTCTCTCTCTCTCTCTCTCACTCTCTATCTCTCACTCTCTCTTTCTCAGTCACTCTACTCCCCCCTTCTCTCTCTCTCTCTCTCTCAGTCTCTACTACACCCCCCTTCTCGTGTCCTCCATCCTCAGTACTTGTGCTCTTCTGTACATTTCCAGTGTGAAGACAAGTAAAGGAGGCATGTGGCTACGTATTCCAGTGTGTTTTGCCACCCATAAATATATATGTGACAGTCATTTTCAGTATGGAGAGACAGTTTCAGTTGGGGTGGGAGAGAATTCCAGTGTGTTTCGGCCTACACGGCCTCTCATAGTAATGGGTTTTCTCCATCTCTCCCCCTCTCCATCTCTCCCCCTCTCCATCTCTCTCCTTCTCTCTCTCTCTCTCTCCATCTCTCTCTCTCTGTCTCATAGCCCTTCTTAAAATGCATGAACTTCCTTATCTCCTCTTGGTAGGAGAATTATAATTCTTCTCAGCTCTCCAAACTGCAAAGGAAAAAAATATTTATGATTTACCGACATTCATCTCCAGGTGAGGAACATATGAGCATATATATTTTGGACAATAAGATACACCAATATCAATCATAACTCAGAAAATCTGTCAGTGAATAAGTTATGCTATGCCACAAAAACAACAACAAAGACTCCTTGCGCTCCAGAGAGGCAGAATAACACTGAACTCAAACAATGAACACAGCATCAATGCATATACTGCATCAATCCTAAAAATTGAATTGTGCAATAAACTGACTGTTCAAAAAAAAAAAAAAGTCAACAATTGGCTATAAATAAACTAATACCATGATCGGATCTTTGTTGCAGTGATTGATATGTTTCAGCTAGCAATAATTATTTTATCCCCAACTGATGAAGTGCATGGCTTCTCATTTTCGATAGAATTATATAAAAAGACCTATCCCTTAAGATGAAAAGATGTTACAGTATTTCTGAAGGGGCAAATTATTATCCTCCATCAAGCAAAGAAACCAATGAATGAGGAAAACCAGGCAAAATGAGGCATGAAGAATAATTTTTTGCACAGAAACTGGCTGCCACAAAGTTCTGACCTGAACCGCATTGGGACATGCTCGAGAAAACGCCAGAGCGGTTCAACTATTCTGTCCACAGGGCAAGATCTCGAGCCAAAAATGGATGCAACCCTGATTCAAAATAAAGGTTCTGAAGTTGCATCCTGTTGTAAAAGCAACAACAAGACGGCGGACTGGCGCTACAATCAAAGCTACAAGGGTTCCAACAACCTATTTGAGAGTGCAACTCTTTTTTAGACGGGCAGCGTAAAATAAAAATGTTGGATTTTCACGGCAATATGTAATATTGACAATTATGATCAACTGACAGTTTTTGTATTCTGAATTCATAAATGTGAGATGACAAAGTATGCTGCTCATAAAATAAATATAATCAGATAGAAATCAGTGAGATAACACAAGCGCCATTTTAACATCGCTACAGCATCGCTGTAATGGCAGCACCGACCTCAGCTACGGTAAATGAGAAAATGGATCAGTAATAACAGGTACCATCAAGCAGGCAAGGTTCCATTACTCTGTTGCGACAGGAGCAACTCACCAGCATTAAGCCGCTTTCGCACCGGACTTGAAAAAATTTTTTTCGCGCGACAGATTACATTCAAAGTCAATGCAAAGAAGCGACTACACGCTTTAAAAATGGGTGTATTCGTGTCTTTGCATTTACTTTGAATGTAACCTGTCTTGTGAAAAATTTGCTTCGCGTCCAGTGTGAAAGCGGCTTTAATGTCAGCGCACGGGCACGTGAATGCAATGTGAGTGACGTCGCTGGTGGAATACAGGTTTATCACGAGTACAGCACGAGTTCAGCTCTCACCTGTGACCGAGCTGTCCAGATTGTCCATACTGGAGCCCGGGGTGTGCTCGATGCCTCGGAGAGGTCGCGCCATCTCGTACCCCTCCTCGTCCTCCTCGTCCTCGTCCTCTTCATCCTCGTCCGGGATGTCTGTCTCCAGGTCAGACACCAGCGTGCTGGATACGTACCCCACTGGGGGTGCTGGGGCCTGGGGAGGGTGCGGCCCACCCTGCATGTGCCTGAATTCGGCAGCGGGGGAGGACGCAAAGCGAGGGTTACACTCAGAGTAAAGCCTGGTATACACTGTGCGATTTTGGGCTGTCCCAGATGAAAGATGACAAACATGAGAGAAACGTGGCGATATATTTGCTCGCGGCTCCAAAATGGCGGCCCTACGTCGCACTGTGAGAGAGGTTCAAAGACAGGTGCCGTCACGGCCTTGCGACCAAAGATAGCCTGGGACAAAAGTCCGGCAGCATCAGAAATTTAGGATAACCACCTCACAGTGTGACCGCCGCAATGACCTATGTCTACAAACCCACCAATAAGAATGCAGCATAAAATGACGCACTGACAACGCAACACCGGCAATCAACCAAATGATGGATGACGCGCGCTGATGACATTTTCTTGAATGCCGACGTGCATCGAATCCTATTAGATTAATCGGATTTGATCATCGTACAGTCTACACGCGTCAAATATGATGGCGTACCCAAGTTTATCAGATCAGTGTCGCTAAGCGTGGCTTTCAATAAACCTATGAGATTGCCGAAATCTGTCTGTAGGTGCCGTAAGAGATGAGAAACCATAGGGAATTACAAGAAAAACAATCAAAGTAATGACTTATACATGATAACGGATGGCATTTGTGATTTATGTGGTTTTCTTCTGAAGATCGTGAAGTGCAAAGCAGTGGAGAGGGAAACGTCTCGACAAACACAACAAAGGAGGAGCCGAGAGACGTGTGCGGAGGCAGAACGTCACGCTAATGAAGGATTTCTGGAGAATTCCGCTCTTCCCAGCACAAATTGGAACATTTCCACTGATTCCTACTCCACTCCCCCTGGCAATGCAAACACAATGACCCCCTAATTGCAGCCCAAATGAGGTACAATGGCGCAGTCTACGGGGCCGTCTGCATCCCGTCTGTCACAGGGCCCGACAGCTAGGGGCCCCGACAGCCCCCGCGAGCCCGAGCCCCGTTTGTGTTCTTTGACGCGGTCTGTGGCGGGAGATTTCGCTGTAATTACAGGCTCTGTCCTGTTGTCAAAGCCCCAGCTCATATCTACATAGTCATTATTGGGGGAAACGACATCTCCCGCCTGACAGGCTCCCCATCCCCGTTTGGCGCGTACTGAGTGGATGCCAGTCGCTCGCTCGACAACAGGATAAAACATTCCTCTCAATCGCCATGCAGGGCTACCACTGTACGGTATATAACATTCAGCACTTCCAGCATGAGACGATGCACAGCAGTAAACATATAACACCATCAGCATCATCACTATTAACCACAAAATGCAAAAGTACTGGGACCGAGGCAACACTTATGTTTTATTGTGTCTGCGCGCCAGAACTCTGGATTTGAATGAAGCCACTACTCATTAATGGCATAATTTGAGGGAATTCAGATGTAGGTCGAACAATTAGTGTACAATTGTAGTTTTACATTCAAAGGAGATTGTGGAAGAATTGTCACTATAATCGAAGAAGAGCTGGTTTCTACGTGCATTACTGTGAGGTCTATATAAAGTCACAGACGTATCGTCATTTTGTATGCAGCTTTGATGGCATTTTTCCACGTCCCGTTCCAAACGTCCACAGTCTAGGAGAGAAAGGAATAGGATTTTTGAAAATCGGTCAAAATAAGGTCGATGAGTGAATTTGACACTCGAGATGGTGTACCTTTTGTTGAGTGAAATAACGCACACATTAGCTTACAGCTACGTGAAAACCAAACACTCCGTGTCCATTAAAACGCCCAAGTCACAAACGACATACAATCATGAAGAGCAGCAGAACTACAAGCGTGGAAGATATTTGAATGAGCTAATGATCTGTGATCAGTGGGTGAAGCAACATTCACCTTTTAGGGTCTCAAACCCTTTTACTTTTGAAACATTTTGCGGAATACCACATTATCACAACAAACAGAACAGCAATGCTTTCCACGTGTTAATTTAAACATAGACCGTATTTTCGCCGTTTTTCAAAAACCCCATTCATTTCTTCAGTAGACAATGGACCGTTGGAACCGGAACTATAAAAATGCTAATGAAGGCACATACATAATACATACATAATTTACGTCACACTGTGACTCTCTTGTGTACCTAATTAAGATATAAACACCTGCACAGCATGGCGCTCCGTTCAGACTGCTTGACACGGCAAACGAAGAACAACCGACAGCTTCTCAAAAGAGACGTATGATGCCAGTGCCTCTGAACTCAACACCCAGCCCCATGTTCCAGCCCCATCTCAAACAGCACCACCCTGGGCTGGTCGGACTCACCAGGCCTGCTTGGCCATGTCCATTTGATAGGCTCGGGTCAGCTCGTCCAGGTGGGCCTGCAGCATGGGCTGGATCTCCTCGCGGGGGGAGGGGGTCAGGGTGGCTGTCGACTGCTGGCCGAATGAGACAGCGGCCGGGGATGAGGCCACGCCCCTTATGGGCGGGGTTGGGACGCGCTCGTCTTCTTCCTCCAGCTCGTCCTCCATCCCCTGGTGCAGGTAGGTCTGAACCGGCATGGGTGGGGCCCAGCCGTCACTCTCGTACCTGGGGAGGGGGAAGGGGTGGGGTCAGGTATTAGCAACAACAAGGTCCCAGGGTCTCATAATCCCATTCGCAGCGGCGAACGCTCATCCAGCTTTTTAAGCACCGACTTATGGGATAGCTTGTCCTTGTCAGAGGCTGTTTATGAGGATTTTGTGGTCCAGGATCCTCGGGGCCAAAGGAGGGAGGCTTTCATTTCTCATAGGTGTGCTTACACAGGCGGAATTAATCGCGGCCGTAAAGCAGGTGTTCATTAAGAGAATTTCTCGGCGCGTACTCCATAGGATATAACCGTCTTAATCGGCAGCCATTACAACAGCACTAACAGGAGCCGGGATCCTCATTTACCAGGCAGCCTATTAAGCCAGATGACTCCGCCTGATAAAAATGACTGGCAGGGACAGAACGCATGGCTCACACCCCAGACAACTGGACCTCAGTCAATACACTCTCTCCAGTGTGTGTGTGCGCGCGCGCGCGTGTGTGTGTGTGTGTGTGTGTGTGTGCGCGCGCCTGTGTGTGTGTGTGCGCGTGTATGTGTCGGCAATTTCATTTAGAAACATTTTTGTATTTTTTTTGGACAGTGCCACATCATTTTCTTTTCAATGGCGAGGGAACAGAACGCCGCAGCTGCTGAGAATGAGGAAGGTTGGAGAGAAGCTTCCATTGTGTGACGACCCTGCTGCAGTGTGTGTGTGTGTGTGTGTGTGTGTGTGTGTGTGTCTGTTCTTGTACATGCTACAAAGTGAGAGCAAAAGAAAGGTTTTTCCTACGGAATGGGGACATTATTGGGAAGCGAGGACATTTTCACATATTGTGTGTGTCCTCACAACTACGAAGGCAAATTCTGACTTATTAGTTAAGGTTACGGTAAGGGTTTGGGGTAAGGTCAGAATTAGGTATAGGTTAAGGTTAGGGTAAGGCGTTTGGGTGAGGCATACAATGCTGATTGTTAAGATTAGGGAAAGGCTGTAGAGACTCAAAAAGAATTAATGGAAGTCAATGTAATGTCCTCACAAAGATAGAGGTAGAAGGATGTGTATGTGTGTGTACATGTGTGTGTGTTTTTATGTATACTCGAATGCACATACATAGTGTGTAACCATGCATGTATGTCAATGTATACATTTGCGTTTATACAGTATGCATGTGTGAGTTTACGGACACACTTGTTCTCAAGCATAAACTGTATTTACAGAGCCTGTGTAAGCGTGTAAGCACACACACACATGTGTAGGAACAGTGTACGTCTGCCCCTCGTATACAGGCTGGTACAGGCAGTGGCAGTTTTACACCCCCCCCCAGACCAGAGCCCAGCCGATTCGCTGTTTCCTCGCTTCTACAGGCTCTAGAGGCAATCTGGTCCCAATTAGCATGAATGCAGGGATTGTGAGAGCAGATTTGGGGAGGGGTGGGGGGGCAGCCGAGGGAAGGCAAGGAGCGAGAGCCAGGCTTTTCTCTCAGTCCTATAGGGGTTCCTGTATTTACCCTCCATACTGACGGACTCTCCGACCGCCTGTGTTTGGCTGAGCTCTTTCACCTACAAACAGCTTGAAATATTGTTATTTTTTTCTGCGTTTACAAAGTTTTCCTCCAGATAGAAATGTAATGACATTCAAAAAAAGTAGACGTGCCAAAACCATCTGTCTGTCAATCTGTCGCTTAAGGAAGCAACACACTGAGGCTTCCTCAGTAGCCACTTCTACACACACACACACACACACTGCAGTTCATTATCTGCATAGAAGACAGCAATGCTGGGCTAGAGAGAGTGTAACCTTCTCCAGACAGGATAAAGGCCTTTCACTCCATCTCCGTACACAGGAAACGTTAGACTCCCTTTTGGCCAAACGCTGGCGTAACGATGTCAAAGTCTGGATGGGTGCAGCACCTTAAATCACCACTCAACCGTCCCTTCATTATCCGCACCGCAGGCACGTTCGGCTGCTAGCCGCTACGAAGCTAACCCAAGGGCTGGCTAATCTGTAACCACATCGCTCTTCCTCAAGCTGAAAATGCGTCTGTACGTTTGCCTGTCCTGTCTGTCTGTGTGTCAGTGAGAGAGCTCGGCGAGTCCGTACCCTCCGCCTCCATCGTGGTGCTCAGTGGTGTA
This sequence comes from Gymnothorax reevesii, assembly GCA_029721435.1. NCBI lineage: Eukaryota > Metazoa > Chordata > Actinopteri > Anguilliformes > Muraenidae > Gymnothorax > Gymnothorax reevesii. The sequence goes on from CM056574.1 coordinate 170,085,858, forward strand.
GTGCTCCACGTCCGTCCCGGGGAGGGGGTGGATGGGCGGAGGGGGTAAGGGCATGTTGGCCCAGTTGTTCCCGTTGGTCTTCGGAGCTTTGGCTCCGCCCTTTGCCTTCTTCTTCTTCCCCCCCTTCCCACCTATGGGAAGCGGAGACAGGAGGAAGGGGAGGAGTTCATTCTGTATTGCTGTTCAAAATATTACAAATGAGTATCACTACGAGACACACAAACACCCACACACACACAGGCATAAACACACTCACTCAGGTGCATGTACACATATTTACACGCGCTTTCACGGGCGTTTGATTTAAGCAGCTCTTAAAAAGCTTATTAAAGATTTAAGGGGCCGCCAGTTTGAGTCATTGTTCATCTCGGAGGGCGCGCCCGGACTCCGTCCACACGCTGCGTTCCACATCTGATTCAAAGATCAGCAGCCGCCTGTGATGTGGCTTTCTTTCACTCGCGCTAAAGCAACAGAGACGGTACCAAGGCCTTTACACAAAATGGAGCCTCATTTATTCAACTGCAGACCAATCAAAGGCCTCAGGTCCACAGGGGAGGTGAAAAGGAAGGAAGGGTTGAATTAAGAATGCCACGGACACACACAAAAAATAAATAAAAACCTTCAACACGCTTGCACACCTAGATAAAGCTGCCCTTGGAGGTTGGAGGCTCACAGTGAAAAATCTCACACACAGCAGGACTCTCAAGAGGACCTAATAGGATTCAGTCAGACTCCGAATCATTTATTTTCCGAGACGACAGGACGCGCCATGCCATTTCCCCTCTGATCTGCATTACGCACGATTCCTCCCAAATTCATCCATCACCGCGGAGCTGACAGCCCCGAGGACAGGTTGCTATTGGTCCGCGCTTTGGCTCGGTATTGCCATGTGACCTTTAGCCCCTGGCACACCCCCCCGAACACCACTTATCTCCCGCTCCAGCATGTAGATTCTAACACCTTGCTCTTGTCAGACGGAGAGAGACACTCATGTCAGCATTGCCTTCCTCTCTCCTCCGTGTGACTGCGGTAGTGTATGTCGGTAATGGAGTCTTGCTCCTCGCATGCAAATTAGGGGGCGCATGTCACGAGGCAGGTGGGCGGGGATTGATGAGTGAGGTTGATGGAAGAGCCCCTCCCCCCACGGCGCAAGATCTCCACACAAAGGCTGCCAGTTTTTGCTTCAAACGGTTGCATACAGTAGAAACTCGAGTCCACACAGGTGTTGTCATCTCAACATAGTGATTACAGGTGTTTTTTTTAATTACCACTTAATTCCCCTTATGTTCAGATACTGAATTAGATAGCTCTAAAATCTAGTTGTTTATTATCAATCTATCTGTAAGCCTAAATGTCTTAGATAAACATATGGTAAATTCACTTTTTATTTCTGGAACCTTTTCCCAAAAAAAAATGCTCCTCATCGAAGCATCCAGATCCCTCTGCTTATTGAGTAATGCATTATTTCTCTGTAAAGCAATAACAGTGAGATATTTGCTCTGCGCTGCTCTCGAAGTACAGCTCTTCCAGTGGCGAGAGTCATTCGAATAGCATCTCAACGTAGTTACTCAAGATAATTGCCTCTCTTATAAACACATTCAGTCCCCAAACAGAGTCGCTCTATGATGAACTCAAAGATCTACGAGCAAAACAACGCTTTTGTCCCAGCGAGAGTGGAATCCTGGCCCAACAGAGGAGATTAAACGCACTTACAGCGCGGCGTACGCAGGACATCATCAGAAATGAAGGTGTCAGGAGAAAAGATTAATAAAGAAAAGCCCATATACAATAACAACAAGGGGCCCAAGGCGGGAGAATCAGTGGTGTGTAAGTACCGTCTGAAAGTAATTGGGTTTTCCTAATCGTTCCTCTGGGCTACGCAGGACTTCTCTCGATTAATGGCGAGGGATTCGCGATCGCTCAATCACTCCCCGACTCCGTCCGCTCCTGACCTGAGCATCAATATTGTAAATGAGCCGCTTGCTGAGGAGCCAGAGCCGAGGGCCCAAATTACAGAAGCCGGAAATATGAAAAATATGAAAGAGGGAACAGGGTTTGGCTGAGAGCTCAGGAGGAATCAGACACCAGGCCCATCCTTCGGACACATGCCGGGCAGCTGCTCAAGGAGCAAAGGCCACGGCGAGAGAAGAGAGGAGCCGCGTCTGTGTTGCCCCGGAGACTGGCCACTCCCATACCGCCACTGCGGGGGTGAGACCTCAGTGTTTCTGTTGGACGTGTCTACGGTAATTCATGTGTTTACAGTGGACACCACAACAAGGCCATGGGTAAAGTCCACTGTGAGTCTCTATGTGTGTGTGTGCACGCGCGCTTGTGAGTGTGTGTGTGTGTGGGTGAATAGAGAAAGAAAGAGAGAGAGAGAATGAGAGAGAGAGGAAAAAATGTAATGTCTGTATCGCTTTGGCAACACGTATTGAACTGGCATGCCAATAAAGCACTTTGAATTTGAATTTGAGAACATGTGCTTATCTGTGCAAGAGTAACATGCGTTTGCAAGCCCGGGAAGACGTTACTGTGCATATTTGTGCGTCTGGGAGAAAGGTCTCAGTCAGAGTCCATCGCTACGCATCCTTGAAATACATCGGGGGGGCGGGGGAGGAATTCTGGGAAGGCTGGATTCTATGTGCTGGTGGGGGACCAAGTGGCAGAGCTCCAAGTGTGAGCTGCATCAGCGATCCTAAGCCGCCAAAGAACACAGCACTGTGTGTGTGTGCGAGTGTGTGTGTGTGTGTGTGTGTGAGTGTGTGTGTGTGTGTGTGTGTGAGTGAGAGCACTTTCCCTTCGTTTCCTGCTTTTTAATGAGCGCGTAGAAGCCCTCAGGGGAGCCCCGCTACGACGAAACTCCTGCTTCTTCCCTTTCGTTCACATTTGGCTCCTCCATCAGAGCTGGCTTTCATTAGCCTGTCGCCCCGACTCCGCGGAGAACACCCTGGATTCCTCTCTTTCCCGCTTTACTCCTCTCCCACAACTCGTGTTTCTTTGTGTGCTCTTTATTTTATCATCCTTCTTTACCGGAGAAGCGGAGCCTGAATCTTCACTTCTCAATCACAGGATGGAAGCCGTCCCGTATTCCTCTCCGCCCGAGGTTACTCAGGCGCCATTTTGTGCTCTCTGCTTTTCAGAGGCGGCTAAAAATGCTAACTCTGACATAAATAGAGTAAAATGAAATATGCAGCATATGTGGATGGAAATTTTATCCACTAATGCTCCAATAAAAGGGACCTTCTTGATGGATGGTTAAATCCACAGAATATGGAGCAGACTGCAAACCAGACTGCATGTTGGGAGCGTTCCATAATTACACATTTCTGAAACTGCCTCTGCAAAACTTGTCTATTTCTGCCATACGTAAAATTCCCAAAGGAATTTCCGGAGAGAAATCTAGCCATTGGTGCGGCCTTTTCTCATTCAGATTGGCTGAAAAGGAGGGCTGGTTTATGAGGATGAACAGGAAAAAAATCACATCATTGTTAGTTCTCTCCCTGTTTTTCTGTTGCCAAGGATGAAAAATATTGCACGTTTTCCCCTAGATGTTCTCAGTCTCCTTTCAATAAACCGCAACTCTCTCAATTTCTACTCACTCTATTCATACTCCTTGGCTTTTCCTTCCTTCAGACTCTCCTCCTGACGCTCTCTCGTCTCTCTCCCGTCTTCCCTGACAGAGCGGCTGAGATTTATGTGAAGCGTAATGACATTGGTTCCTTAGCCGCTCTCCTCGTGACCCGCCAGCGATGTCATTCTCCGAGTTGGCGGGAAGCTCTCGCTCGGGGGAAATCGGCAGTTCCTGATCGGCTCTAATGCCCCTCTCATGAGCGTAATGTCCGCCAGCGCATTGGATTAGAGAAGAGTTAAGGCTGTGGGTTGTAACTAGATTAAAGTGAAATGGTGGGGGAGGTCGGGCGAGTGCCCTATAAACGACATTGTGTAATTCGCAGTGCGTGAGTTTTATCAGAGCCAGTAACCACAGTCACTTGACCGTACCAGGCTGGCAGGAACAAAATGTGAGGGACTGTGTTTCAGATGTTTACACAGCAGAATTCCTCTCCACCCCTACAGCTCTCACACGGTCACAGAACTTTTCATCCCAGGATTTATAGCGAGAAGAGGGCAGAGTATTATTGGGGACGAACAATCCAGGGACAAAGAGTCTGGGGATGAAAAATTTGGGGATGAAAAGTCTGGGTAGGAAAAGTCAGTGGACTAAGAGTCCCAGAGCCCTCTCACACACACAATGCTCTACGAGACTCCGCATCGCCCTTTCTCTTCGCTTCACTAACTCGCCGAGCTCAGAGTCAAACGCCCCTGCTTACGTATCAGGCAACATTTTCTCCTGCCTGGATGATGAGTCACGCACAATGAGCACTGAGACTTGCACAGGGGCAGATATTTCTTCTTCTGTTTTTCTCTCATTACTGCGGGATGCCAATATCAGTTCAGCTGCAGCTCGTCCTGCTTGTAAGTGCTTAATAAAGCATTAATAATTGAATTACAAGTCATATAGTTACAGAATAGTGATATAAGTCTAAATGAGCACTGAACCTTAAAAATGCACGCATATTCATAATTCATGATGTTATTATTAACACTGTTACAAACTCATCTAGAATTTTAGTTAAAAACAGATGGAAGGAGGGGTTTTTTTCCGGGGGTCATTAGAATGCATTAAGATTTACTGATATATAGATAAAAAAACCAGCCATGGCAACCTAGGAACTGCCAGTCAAAGTGAGGCTAAAATCACTGACATTAATGCTTGCCTGGCAACCCCCTGCAGCTCATGATAATTTAATTCAAAATTATCTCAGATAATAAGAATAATAATTAGGAGCGCATCAGTTCCACTGCTATTGACCAAAACGAAATTGTGTGTCGAACATACTTCTTATTGGTATGCAAATCACATCGTAAACACAAAGCCGAAAATAAAATTTGAACTCAACGGCCAAATGCCGAGTAATGGTCAAAATAAGGAAATTAAAATGGCGCTCTGATTCAAACATACAGACAGACAGACACATGCACGCTGGTACAGTCATACTTCAGAGGACACAGCATTGACACGCATTTTTTCTGTACATCTCTTCCTGAACTCGAACTGAAACTAAATTAGGCCTAACCCTAACACTAGCCTTAACCTAAACCTCGCTCGAACCGTAACCCTTAATTACACTAATTAGCCATAATTTTCCATAATCCTCTGTGAGGACCACCCTAACTGTTCTCACAGCATTTGCGGTTTCTCAAGAGCTTGTTCTGAGAAGTGTAGCCTTGCAAGTACACGCGCACACACACACACACACACACACATACACACACACACACAAGCAACGTTGTCCGCAAATGCCGGCATAGCCTAATGCACAATTGGTCAAAACGTACAGTGGTACTACCACACTGTTCAAACATTTTTTCCTGGTGCTGAAAAATAAATTATCGTAAGTGAAGGTGTTACCCAAGTTTCTTTCTTTGCCATTTTAGGCATTTTTTTAAAAACCATCTTATTAGCCCAGTAAATAAAACAGGGTTCCCCCCACCTGTCCTCGATACATCAAGTGTTGATTTTACATGATCGTGGCAAAATGAATGAGAAGGAATGAGAATGTGCCTCAGTATCAGCGAACACAACAAAAACAGAATCAAAATGCTGGTTTTACATAACCATAAAACTCAGGGTCAAAATGATCCGCTCAGCATCGATGCACACGTGTTCAGAACAGAAAATTATTTTTTCAATACATTTTGTGTATTCCCTATGAATTTAGGGAAAAAAAGGTAGCCAAAAAATATGGTAGTTATTTTTTGAGACCTCAAACATGAAAAAGGGTCAATTTGACCCCAAAGAAAATAGGATGGTCAATAGTAATTATGGTACTTCTGGTGAAAGGTTAACTACAGGCACATCTACAGAGGAAGCTGGGTTACATGCAAAATATAATGTAAACCCAATATAGAACCCACAAACCAGATTATAGTTCAAACTTCAGCAATAGAAGTTTTCCCACAACAGCGTGAGTATGATATGGGGACTTATGCTAACACTAACTGCTGCATTCATCAACCTAAAACATTTAATTAAATATTGAAATAGTTCAGCAGTCTGAACAAATGGTATAAATAACTGGTCTTTTCAAAGTCTACTCAAGTAAAATATGTCTTCAGTCACGCTAATTAAATAATAGTACACTGATTCACACACACTGTAATCAGCATGAACCATACAATGTGCATTTAAGTCATTTACCAATACAAGCCATTTCACACATTTGGCCCAAATTGGATGCAATCAAGAAACACAAGTGCTGATAGAGCACAGAGCTGACTGTGTCACGCTGCTGTTAGAAGAAAAATTCCATTTAATTTCACCAAAAGACTTAAAAAAAAAAAAGAATTCACTCCTGACGTAGTTCCTATTATTTTTAAAACTCCACTGGCATTATTTTTTCAGGTGACAATATGTCATTTTTCTTGAGCGTAGTCAATTATACTGCCCTACAAAGGCTAAGTGCAGTAACTACAAAAAAATTAAAGCTGTAAAAAATGGCTTCAGAATTTGTTTGCCGTCCCTCCAAACAAATAGTTGGCACATCTATGATAGATTATGGTTAACGGACTTGCTGGGGTATAATTTCTATCCAAAAAAATCCTGACCACCATTTACTATCAGGCCCAGAACTGCACAACTCACATTTTTTCCAATGTGTAGTTACTGAACTTAGGCTTTGTAGGGCAGTATAATTTACAATGTTTTGATTCTCTGCCAACATGCTGACCCCTTTTACTGTAGTTTAAAACTACAAGTCCCATAATCCACCAGGTTCCCTAATCAAAAAAGAAATGTGTCGAGGTAGCCGGGTGAGGTAGCTAGCTAGCTAGCTAGCTAATTAGTTAGCTACTGTATGTCCTACTTAGTTAAGAAACCTAAGCAGTTATGAAGCAAGTGCCAATTTAATTTACTAGCTAAGTAGCTTTGGCCTACGTTTGCAACAGTTTTAACTGGCTGAGATTCATTCCGATTGAAAGTACCATTGAATGACAATGTTAGTGTTTAAAGTGGGTGAGTCAAAACAAAATCGAGCTCTTTGACACAAAGCTTGCACAGCGCCAGCTATAGTAAGTGACGCACCCCCAAATGCACCGTTCAACCTTTGGTGACACAAATCCCTTTATCGCAGACCACGAAACAACCGTCCTGGGCTTAGGTGATATATATGGCGTTTGCAACAAACTGAATTGTAAATAAATTACCACCACAAGAATTTCTTTCAGCAAGGCTCAAAAGTAGAGGCCATTCAGTTTTTGTGCCACATATGCAAATTAGCGCTTTCACGCTGCCTCTGATGGTTGCCAGCATATGAATAATTTTAGTTCCATTCCTATCAAAACTTAAACTTTTGATGGTTTTGCTGCAGTTCAGACTTTTGTAAATGTCAGCAGCATTCAGATTTTTAAATGCAGAATATCCACTGCTTCTCAGAGATCCCAAATCGAGTAAACACAGCCCGTTGCAAACCTAGCGATCCATGGCAAATATGCCGACAATGCGAAAGAAATTGCACCTCAAAAGTCTTCCCATGTTAAAATACAGAGTTTCGCACTTTGCAATGTGCCGTTTCCTGTCATCATTCCAAAAACGTTGAGCATTAGAGAGGGGAAACACATTATGTGCTGAATTGTGATTCATACTATAAGCTTTGAATTACAGGGGGAAAAAAAACAAACAAATAGTTTACTTAAGAGGAAATATGAGGACCACAGTATTCAATGGAGGAGGGGTAGGGCAGGGAGGACTTAGATAGTGTTAATGCACAATTACATTTGTGTTCATCTGATTAGTATGAGTTACATGCAGATGAATAGAAACATACCCAACCAGTAATAAGTCAGTCAGTCAGTCAGGCTGCATATCGTCTCAAGGATGCCGTGCGGGACAATGCAGACGTGCAGACAGTGGGAGAGAGATTCCCTCAGCCATATATAAACCAACCTGTTAGGCTGCCGCTCCGCTCTGAGCTGTTGTGAGAGCTGGTGGTGCTGAAATCTTGTGATTGGTTGTGTGGCATTCTATTAGACAATCCATCGGCCAATCGGTAGTCGGGAATGAAAAGTAGTGCTGGGGGGGTTAAAGGGCAAAGATCACAGTGGCATAAGGTGATTGGCTCACAGCACAAGCAGATGCAGGGACGTGCAGTTAGAGCAGCAGGCAAGCTGTGGACAGACATGTCACTATCGCATCTCTCTCTCTCTCTCTCACACACTCAAATCTGTCACACATTCATTCTCCGGGCAACTATTCCTCTGCCTTCATCTCTCTCATCTCCCATATATACATTGTATGCATGCATGCACAGGCACGCTCACACACACTAATGCACACAAACACACACACACGCACGCATGCTCGCTCACTCGCTCGCCCGCATGTATGCACCCACACACACTAAGGCACACGCGCGCATACACACACACTAAAGCATGAACACACACACACACACACACACACACGTACAAACACTTATGCAAGAACACGCACTTGCGCGCACACACACGCAAACACACACATGCGCACACACTCACTGACACATGAACACACACAAACACACACACACATGCACAAACACTAATGCAAGAACACGCACGTGCGCAAACACACACACACGCACACACACACTCACTGACACATGAACACACACACACGCACACACACTCACTGACACATGAACACACACACACACGCACACACACTCACTGACACATGAACACACACAAACACACACACACACACACACACATGCACAAACACTAATGCAAGAACACGCACGTGCGCACACACACACACAAACACACACACTCACTGACACATGAACACACACACACACGCACACACACTCACTGACACACGAATACACACACACACACACACACACGCATACACACACATACACACACTCTCTCCTTCTCCTGCAGTAGAAACTGAACACATTCTGTCTGTATGCAAATGGAAGCACCTTAATTTGTGAGAATGGGAAATAGTCATTTAGAAATTAAAAATGTAATATAGTGCAGCCATATAATTTAATGGGCCATTTGCTCATTTATTTTAACTATTATTAGTATAAATGTAGGCAGCTGAAAAATGCGGATTGAATTTCAGAGAGACTGAAACTCTGCAGTATTAGCAATTATAATACCAGGGGATTCTGAGGACAAACATATAAATATAAATACAGGCCACATAGCCAAACTAACAAAGAATTCAAAAGGCTTTTAAGATTAATTTTCAGTAAATTCAAACATAATCAAGTTAATGCTTTCCTTCCACTAGATCTACTTAAGTATAGCAGGGACTGGAATTACCCTGAAACACCCAGTGCAGGCTGATGTGTTTGGATTAGGCGAAGAGCGCTCAGTTTATCTTTCATCTGAGAAAGGTGTTAAAAGGACCTCTGCCGCAAAATCAGCTGTCATTTGGCTGAATATGTGAAATTATTACACTATCGAAGCCTACTGCACTTAAACACACACGGACACACACGCGCGCACACAAACATGTGCCTGCACTTACACGCGCTAAAACGCACATCTGCACACATGCACACACACGCTCAGATGCATGCCTGTACTGACACGCTAAAATATGCGCGCATGCACACACACACATTCACACGCATACACACACAGACAACCGCACACTCACAAACATACAGTCAGCAGAGGTGAAAAAAAGAAGGTGAAAGGTCATAGACTGGGAGATCACATCACAGGGTCAGTTTGATAATAGTGAGTGGCTGGGCAGGCTACGTGCGAAGTGTGCAACTGATCTGACACATGACACACACACACACACACACACACACGCACGCACACACACACGAACACACACACACAAACATCCTCCACTCTCCGCGTGGCTCACTGTTGCTGCAGGAGGTCTTGTCCGGCAGCGAGTAGCCTAGGTTGGCCATCTCTTGCTTGGCCTGGATGGAGCTCTTCCACTGGGCGTCCGGCAGGTCCACAGCCAGCTCGTGGATGCTGCTGGAGTGCAGGATCTGGGTGGTGGCGTAGGGCGTGGCCTGGGAGCCCTGGCTGGGGCTGTTGTAGTTGGCCTTGGTGGTGAAGTCGATGCTGCTGTAGATCGCCCCGTCTGACAGCATGGTGCCCGTCTTGTCTCCCTGACCTGTCGGAATCCCGTCTGCGACGGAGAGAAGGAAAGAGTTCGGTGCTACAGAGGACAGGAACAGCAGGAGAGGGTAGACGAGAGAACCAGACGGAACAAATAAACTCCAAATTGTCTGGGACGCGTGAACCTACTGGGGTTTGTTTTGTGCGGAACAGCATTCATATACAGTGTCACAAGTATCCGTTAATAATACTGAACTCTGCAGTGTAATTCCATTTGAAGTCAGTGCAGTGTGACTTATGCAGTCAACGAGCTAAACATTTGCCCTCCATTGCTAACAGGGTATTTGAGAATGACAGTAAAAACAGGTTTAATGTTAGTCATATTAGTCTCGCAAATCCGGCATTCTCCATCTCTCTCTCTCTCTCTCTCTCTCAAACTGAAATTCAAATTCAAATTGCTGTATTGGCATGACAAAAAGACATTTCGTATTGCCAAAGCATACAAAATGAATAAACATTTTTCTCTCTCTCTCACTCTCTCCCTCTGTCCCTCCATCTTCGCGGTGTGCACAGATGAGTGATAATCCCGTCGCTCGGCGAGCGAGCAGAGAGGGGCGCGTGAGCTCACTGGAGGGGAGATGATGTAGAGCCGAGGAGGAAGCGTCCGGATCTGTGCCAGCGGAACCACGCCTGTCCTTCACGACTCGCTGCTCCGGACCGTCTCTACACCCCCTCCCCCCCATTCCTGCACTCCTGTCCTGCTCCCACACTCCCCCCATACTCTCTTCTACAGAACAGGACCTGACCTGGGATTGTGTCATATTTTTTGGGACACGGCGTGACAGTTTGTGGAGGCCATGGAAGCCTTCCGCCATCCATATATACACACATGCATCCACACAATGTGCATACGGACACACGTATTAACAGTTCGGTTATATACTGTTAAAAACTGAGTGAATTTAGCAGTTAAATTAACGCATTATTTCCTGGTTATTTTAACTGTAAGTGGAGTCCTAACTGTGGACTTATCTGTGGTTTACAGCTAACGTACACGGAACTCCGCTGTAAACGTATTGTAAAATTACAGTTAAATGAAGTGGAAAAAAAGGTGGGAGTTTATAACAGTGTAGGAGCGTTATTGTGTAGGCAACTTGATCATCTCAGTGAGGGCGTGGCGCTGGTGATGGGGTGGGGGGGCGGGGGGGGGGAAAGAGGAGACTGCACTACGGCGCCATCTTACCGCCGCGTCCGAAGTTGCCCAGGTCGTTGGGACCCCCAGAGCCGCTGTTGACCGGGAGGCTGGTAGCGGGCCAGGAGTCCGCCAGCCAGGGGTACCCCGGGTCACTGGCGTTGAGCAGGCCAGGTCGACTGAGGGGACAAGCGACAGGAGAGGAGTCAGCGGGTGTAAAGCGGGCGGAGCACAGAGGGACTGGCAGGTTATCTCCCGGGAGAAGGCTGCCAGGGACAGGCAGAGTGCATCATGAAATAATCATGCTTATTTCCCCACTTCAAAACTGTGCATTTCTGCCTCTCTGCGGCAGTGACAGTAATTTGACTGGAGAGAATAATGAATAGAAACACGATAAAAGCCAGGTTTATTCACTGAGACGTCTGTCAGTGCCTTTTATATATTGCGTGTGTGGTTTGAGAGCGTGGGTGTGTGTATGTGTGTGTCTGTGCGCGTGTGCATTTGTGTGCTTTTGTGTGTTTGCACGTGCGCGTGCTTGTGTGTCAGTTTTAAACACGGTGAGCTTCTGTCACTAATGAGACATTTCAAACATTCCCTTTACCGACGTGTGTAGCATCCCCTCGGATCTGACTTTGTTAAGCAGTAAAGCACCCTGTCCGTCTCTCTCTCTCTCTCTCTCTCTCTCTCTCTCTCCCTCTCTCTCTCCCTCTCTCTCTCTCTCTCTCCTTTGTGCCTTGTTCCTCTCTGTCTGTATTTCTTTGACATTGTAACGCAGAGCTGGAAACCGAAGGAAACGTAGGGCTTTTTTCCTCCATCTCATAATGAATGGGCTTCAAACATCACAAAGAAATGTCACAATATAGCAGGGCATGTAATAAATAGCACTGCATACACAAACAGTATGCCGCGTGTTGATAATGTTCTTAGAATTAATTTAATTCAAACAGATACAAAAGGAACCTTGAATTAAATTGGAACGGTGCAGCTGTGGAACGTCTCCTCTCTATCGCTTTCTTTGTGCGTAAACACAAACACACACACGCACACACACACACACACACACACACACACACACTCAAATACACAACAACAATAATGGGTTCCAGTTACCACACAAAATACTCTGTGTCCCAAGCCCTTGATCGCACCTAAAACCTAGACTCCCCCATCAGTGCCTTCAATGGTTCAGTCCAGGCGCGCACAAGCACTCAGTGGCCCCTCCCCCTGTCTCGGCACCACTCCCCTCACTCATGGGATGTGGGTGGAGGGTGGCACAGTTTAACAGGTGTTGCGCATCTGTCCCTGGGGTGAGGGGGGCAATAAATGCGCCCATTAAGACTTTAACCTGTCATGGGTGACTGCTGAGAAACCATTAGGGCCACTTTACTGTACAATCACGTCTGCGCCTATTTACTGCCCGCCATGCGGAGGAGAGGTGAGAGCGAGCTGGCTTTGTTTGGATCTCCATTCATTCACCATTCAATGTTATTTTATTTCCTTTACTTTCATGTCCCTGCTTCCTGATCCTGAATGCAGCTTTTCATTTAAGGGTCGCGATGCTACGCTCCTGTGTGCGTCAGAAAATGTCCCTCAAAGCGAAAAATGAAAGTGAACACAAGGTTGTACAGGCAATGGAGTGAATAATTTTCAAATGGATGTTCAGCAGAGAAAATGGCCGACAGTAGTTCTTCAGTTCCTTTGTGCGTCCCGCACCTCGACTGTCTTCCAGCGCAGACGGCTTTGCCACATGGTGCCCAGACAGACCGAGCAGCGCCAAGTACGACTGGTGGTGTCAGACGGGTGCAAACTAAGCCAGCTTCTGCCGCTTCCTGCTGGGAGCCGCTGGCACTCTCCCCCAAGGCATTATGGGATTAGGGGAGGCCTGGGGACAGGCCCAGGTAATAGCTCCTCTCTCTCTCTCATGCAGGTTCTAATGAGAAGAGCTGTTAGAGCTGGAATCCCAATGAGGTGTAGACGCGGGGACCTTGACAGACTAAGAGCCCGCCGACGAGGAGCCTGAATACCGAAACAGCCCCTCGGGGGAGAGGAGTCACTCAAATTGATGGCCGTGAATCAGACACGTGCACTTTTCATGGAGATGATACATCTCGCTGGTCTCCACCCCCCCACTTCCATCTCCATACTTCCTCAGCATGTGTGACCACACTCCTCAACCCGCTTCTATCTTTTTACCTCCTCTTTCATCACTTATTTCTCATTCTTTTCTCTCCCTCCCCCTCTCCTCTCTCTCTCTCTCTCTCTCTCTCTTCTTCGCTTCCTGGCATCGATCAGCTCAGTTGTCTAGCGGTTGACAGGAAGTAGGAGAGAGGGGAAGATCCTAAAGCGCAATGTCTGACAGCGACATCCCGACCCCCCCCCCAGGGTCCAACTCCAAACCTGAACTGCGCCCCAGCGCCCTACACCGGGCACCCATTCGCGAGAGGGGGTAGAAACAGCTCTTATTGTGAAAATGGGAGCCTAGTCTTTGCATTATTATTGCGGTAGAGCCCTCAGAAAGGATAATTAAAGCTTGAAATATTGTTATTGGGCGTATTTATTAAATGGGAGTCAAGGTATCGGGAGCAGCTGGGGAGGCATGCATTACGGAAATCTGACAGCCAACTTATAATCGTAGTCGACAGCCTGTGTGAGCGTGTGTGTGTGTGTGTGTGTGTGTGTATGCGCATGTATTGTGCGTGTGATGTGTATGTAGGAGACATTCAAGCACATCTCAGGCAGATTAGGGCAGTTTTTGTCATATTCCGTGCGCGTGCGTGATGACTGATGCACTATATATTCAAATTTCAAAGCTGCTCGCTGTATGAAAATCATCTGAAATACGGCCCGCGATGTCTGAAGCCGGGGTGGGAGGCGATAAATGCACTGCGGAGTGATATTAATCCAAAAACAAGTTCATAAATCAGGAGGGCTTTACGACTCCAAACATGCACCCGAGGAGAACGCCCACACTAAAAGCCTCCACATTACAGGGCGCTTACTGCATGTTGCTGAGCAAATTTACATTTTAGATTTAGATTCATAGTGGCCTTCTGTCACTCAGCTCCCAGAATACAGCCGGGGGGTGGGGTGGGGGGGATAAATCTCCACGGTGACAGTAACGGCGAAATTCATTGGCTCATTCAGCAAAGTCGCCGTCTCTCATTAGCGCATAATCTGCTTTTGCTAAAATATTGATCAGCGGAGAGATAGGAAGTTATTACTACCTCCTAATTACAATCTCAATATTGGCAAAGGGGAGAAGGGATGAGGACAAACTGCCTTTTATCGGCTTTTATCAATTTCAATTGGGTGGCCAAATTCGAAGGAAATCTAGGCCTACCAATCTGCAGCCTATTCATCTTCCATGAATCATTTATTCTGTGATCGATTAAGTGTAATTGTTCCGTCAGAGCAATTTGGCACCAGCCAATGAGAAGCTGGGAACGGGCCCAGCTTCATTTGCTATAGTCTAATTAATGCAATAAACATCCCACGTAACAAATGAACACATTTCCCACAGATACACACCCGCTAATTTCTCTCTTCGGGCAGATGGGAGGGAACATCTGGGCTGTTGTGCCTTTAGAGTGCCCCACAGAACCAGCCATTAGAGCTCGGAGACTGCGGTCTTTTCAGCTAATGGTCCTGAGCTGCCGATAACACGAAATCGCTCGACGATACCCCCCGGCGATGAGACCTCCGACTAAAGGCGCGGCCCGAGAGGCGACGCTGTTGGACTTCGAGCCGAGCTCACCGAAGGGAGCCGGGATTATTTATGCGTAAAATTGAAGGTAAAACACTGAGGCAGGAAGTGGACGGGAAAATGGATTGACAAGCGGTTTTGAGCGCTCGCGGGAGACACACCGAGACATCTCATACGGCAGAACACGCGCACACACACACGTGTAGGCATGAGCACTCACATGCACACACATGCCATCGCATTTCTCCCATCCCCATTTGTCTCTGTTAGCTAATGCAAGAGGAAACAACAGTCTGCTGCACAACAGCTCATGGTGATACCCTTATATTTGCACATACGAATGCGCACATTTCTGTATATCCATATGTGCGCACCAGAGTGCGAATATTTATGTGCCCATGTTTATGCATGTGTGCATGTCTTTGCACGTGCCCGCGTTTGGGTGTTTGTTTGTGCATTTTTTTTTGCTTTAAACCTGGACTCGTGTGCGACAGTTTGGCGGTCAGCACACATTGCGAATCTCACGCTGTGTGACTCAACACGATCTTGTCTGGATTTGCCCGTTCAGGTGTGATAACGGAGAGATCACCAGCGAAGGCTTAGGCTGCGACGGTCTCGGGAGAGCTCTGCCGAATACCGTTATAGAGTCAGTAACTGGTGTCATTCAAATGAGCCCCCTCCCCTCTCGCTGCCGAGGTACGGGGGTTCAGGGGGGTACCTCAGCCCCTCTCTCCTGGGTAATTATTTTTACATCGTTACACGTGCTTGTATTCTCGCTGCCTGAGCGAGGTGACAGGCAAATTCATCACTCCGGGGGCTGCCGTGCGCATTAAGCTGCTGCGGGAAGATGAATGATAAAATAAAGTCTTTCTCAGCTTAAATCGTTTCTGCTAATTTTCTCGCGGAGATTTATGAGTTCATCTGTCGAGCTCGCCTCATATGTTTTGGATACATGTTTGCCTGACTTTACAAGGTATATGTACAGGCAGGTATAAGTAAGTATGTACATGGATGTCATGTATGTACTCTATACAGTATACAAAACAGAACAGAGTATATACGGTTGCAATCAAAATTATTCAACCCCCATTGCAAATTGGGATTAATCGCAAAATGTACAAACTTTCAGCTGTAAGTGATAAACAGATTAAACAAGAACATTTTAAATAGCTCAACACAACTAATATTACAATGGTTTCTCCAAATTCAACACAAAATGCCTTTTTGTCTCGCCCCGAAGGGATTTGCGAGACATAGGTGCCGCTTTTTCCGTCCGTGGCGTCGGCGTCCGTCCACAAAAACTTTAACCAAGGTTAAAGTTTTTGGTTAAGGTTTTTGGGGGCAGCCGGGTCGAGACATACCCGCAGCGTTAGTGCTTGTTTCATAACTACTGCAGGCTCAAAGTTATTCAACCCCCAGAATAGAATCCGTCATAAGAGCACATTTGCAAATCAGGTGTTGTCTCAAGCACACCTAGTGCAGCTAATCAAGAGCTTAATTAGTTGCATCAGGTTTGCTTGAGAAAGAAAACATCAAATACTTGCACTTGCCAGAGGTTTGTTGGCAGTGATATTTGATTGCATATTAGACATACGGCTGTCAAGAGAATTGTCCAAAAACCTAATAGAGGAGATGAACACCTGAAACAAATAAGGAAAAGGATACAAAAAGGTAGCCCAGGCTCCGAATTTTCGTAGAGATACAGTTGGAAGCATAGTTCGCAAGTTCAGAGTTAAAGGAAGAGTGGCTACAGCACCAGGATGTGGCAAAAACAGGAAGCTGTCAATGCCTGTCACCAGATTCCTGAGGAGACGGGTGGTCAAAAACCCTCGAGTGACTGCAGGAGACCCGCAGCAAGACTTGGAGGCAGGAGGCGCTGAGGTTTCAGTTTGTACAGTAGGGCACATAATAAATGTTGAAGGTCTACATGACATACACTACAACTGATCCAAAACACAGGCTCCTATATGCTCAAAACTATATAAATAAGCCACAGAAATTTGTCGATATTGTTCTGTGGAGTGATGAAACAAAACTGGAATATTTCGGGTATATGAATCAGTGGTATGTCTGCAGGGGGAATAAAGAAGCATATGCTGAAAAGTACACCCTGCCTACAGTGAAGAACTGTGGGGGCTTTTTGATGCTCTGTGGCTGCCTTGCTTCCTCTGGCACAGGAAACCTGCACAGTGTGGAGGGCAAGATGGATTCAGTCAAGTACCAGGATATCCAAGGAGAAAATGTCATGGCGTCTGTAGGGAAGTTGACACTTGGGCATCATTGGACCTTCCAAAAGGACAATGATCCTAAGCACACCTCAACATCCACCAAGGCTTGGTTTCAGAAGAAGTCTGGGAAGATTTGAGAGTGCCCATCACAGTCGCCTCACTTGAGCCCCATAAAAAATCTCTGGTGGGATTTGCAGAAGACAGCTGCATGCAAACCCTAGAATATCAGTAAACTGCAGGCCATTGTCCATGAGGACTGAGCTATAATTCCTTGGGAATGCCGCCAGAAGTTGTCTGCCTATGCATCACATTTCCAGCAGGTCATAGCGGCAAAAGGGTGCTCTACTAAGTATTAAAGATGCTTGTCACGAAGAAGTTGAAAATTTGTAAGCCTGCAGTAGTCATTAAAAGTGATATTTTGTGTAGAATTTGGAGAAGCCACTAGTAATATCTGTTGTGTTGAACCATTTAAATTGTCCATGTTTGCTTTGTTCATTGCAAACAGCTGAAAGTTTGTACATTTTGCCAGTAAACCTAATTTGCAATGGGGGTTGAATCATTTTGATTGCAACTGTAGTATATGTTGTATGTACATGCAGTGTTATACAGCATATGCAGTAGTATAGTATAAGGCATATGAATATCCACCTGGAGCCCAGCCAGGGCCAAATTAACCCAGTCTTGAGGTCCTTGGCTTAACTAAATGTGACAGACAGCATTATCCTGAACCCTGTCTACAGTGAACTGTTGGGAGGACAGTAGGCCGGAGATTACAGGTGTGTGCTGTGTGAGACACGGCTGTAGTACAAACTTTAACTATGAGACATTTGCCATATAAATCAAATATAATCAAATATAAATATAAAAAAAATATACAACTATATATATATATATATATATATATATTTATTTTATTTTTAGTTTTTTTTTTTAAATAGATTTGCAATATAAATTTGCAAATCTGGCCAATCAGGTGCCCCAAGTTACCTAGGGCCCCTGGCTTTTGCCCAAGGAAGCCTGTGCATTATATTGCTCCCGAGCCAAGCAGAGAAATGTATAGTAACATTTTAATACTTTAGAAGTAAAACTGATGCTACAGGAAAAATTTTTCAATAAAAAAAAACAATATCCACTTTTCAGTGACTTTAAATTTCTGTGTGATATACGATGGGTCTCAGCATAACCAAATAAGCTTTTCAAATAGAACTAAGGCTTATTTATACAAAATTGAGACCAAAATAAATTGCAGGGTCTCAGGCAATGTTTATATTACATTTTCCAGTGTTGAAAGAAGATTGAAATTCTTGCAGGTGCTGTGGTCGGTTAAGTGAAATTTCATGGGGGGGGGCGGTCCTGAGACCAGGCAACCCAGAATTTTTTTTTTTTTCACTGCTAAATGTGTTGATCTGATGCAAATTTGAGATGAAAGTTAAAGGAGTACAACATAATCAGTTTCATAATAAACAACATGATAAGGTAAGTACCATATCATGGATTATTGAAAGAAGTATACCCATTCAGGATTTACTTTAAGCCAACCACATTGTGTCACTTAACCCTAATCCCATTTACTGGGAATATTAAACTCTCCATGATGAAAACAGACCCAGATGACCAAACGACATACAATTCAACTGAGACTGCCGCTCTGAACTGACAACCACTCATTTTTTCCTCTTGAATCATTCGTATTGGAATTTCATCCACCGATGGCCAATCACCACACAAATCTGTCAGTTCAGACTTTTATGGAGTTTTGGAATCTGTAGCTGTTCAGTTCATTATTGCAAGGAAAAGTTGTGATTTCATCAAATCCACTTTAAGAGGATATTGCAGTTAGTAACAAGCCTCAGCTGCATCCAGTTGTGAAAATACGATGACAGCGAAATAATACTTAAATAATCCTTACTTAAACATCCTGTGTTGAGAAAATAAAGCCAAATATCATGGAAAGCTGTGTAATTTTTGTCTGTGAAGATGCACATAATCTTTGGACTGCAATTGCTGCCACTCTGTCATTTTGAGTGCTGACATGTGCTGTTAATATCATTAATGATGTTTGCAGGTAGTTATAGTGTCCTGAAAATTTTTCAAAAGACCCATTGCAATTGTAAATGTAAAATCATGGTACCAGCTAGATTAATTCAGTATTTTCCATTCATAGCTTACTTTATCTGCCAGGCAAACTATTATTTTTTCAGGTACTGAATACCAGCATGGAATCTCTTGCTGGGTCGATGTTCCTGCCCGTACCGGCTTACCTTCAACAGCACAGTTAGATTAAGATAAGCCTTGTAAATATCCACTGAGAAATGGAATAAATAAGTATCATTGAGGCCAATAGCTCTTTAGCATTATAGAAAAAAGTAAGTCAAATTTTGGTCAAAACTGAGTTTGTGTTTACTAGGCTTTGCCTCATCACATACACCAGGATACATAAACATAATCCCTGATAAACATAATCCCTGTGATTTACTACAACAAAACCTAGCATGTCATTGGTATTTCATTGTTTGTGCAGCTAAAGCCTAGCAAGTTGATCTTTCTGGGTTTTTCCACATTAAATTTTCTATTTTTTTTTTATCCTGGCACAACCTAGCAAGTTGAATTAGCCAATTATGAAGCAGCATACCCATCACATGATCTGTCAGGAGTTTGTGCAGGAGAACTGTCAAACGCCTCTGCAACTACATAACTGCTAAGTTTCTGTAAATCATTTTAATAACTGATATTTTACATTTTGGATAGAAAAGCCCAGTAAGTCATATTGCCATGGATGCTGACAAAAAAGAAAAGTCCTCCCTAAATTTTTCTTATTATGTAAGGAACAAATAACTGCTGAGTCAGTTCCATTGTTGGCCAAGAGGTAAACCCCAGAGGGATAGAGTTTTCAGTGTTTTTCTCAAAATCAGCTTTTTGTTACTCACTAGGTCTTTCCATAACACTCGAGAGCTGTATTTCCCACAGAAGTACTTTAATTTCTGTGAGGGACGTATTAGATGCCTCACCTGCCATTGCTCATCAGACCGCCGTCCACGCGCTGGAATGTCACTGTGATTGGTGGAGAGGAATGACAGCATGACATGCAGAGGAGAAAAGGAGAGAAAAGGGAAATATTAAGTATCAAGAGTTTCCCAGTAACATTAGAAGGGTAGACTTCCACAGTATTTAAAATTGAGATACAACCCCACAATCAGTTTGAATAGCATCACCTAATAACCTTGCCTAGAGCGCCTGAGGAGGGAAAGCAACATATCCTGTTCTTTTCTGCTTTCATGTGCTGGTGAGTCAATGAAGCAAGTCCTTGTGTTTCATTGAAATTAATGTGCTTTTACGTAGTATTAATACACCACAAAGTGTTCCCAATTAAAAAAGTGCATGCAAGCAGGATGAATCACTCCCACGTCTCTTATTTCAGGAGAAGGACCCATTTGACTTCTGTTTTGAATGTTTGAGACTGTAAAAAGGAAATAAAGGCATTTTTGAAGAAGGCAGTTGGGGGCCACAGTGCTAACAGGTAAAAAGTGCAGGTGCATTTCATCTGGTTTCCAGAGAGAGATTCGCCCGGATAAAAGGGCTGGAGGCGTCCGCAGTGAATCAAACAGACGTTTCATATCTGTTCAACACGGGTGAAGACAGGGGAACGCAGGGCCTGGGTCACGCAAAAACCCCAGCAGATCAGAGGAGTAATGAGAACAAAAAAGAAAGAAAAAAAACAAACCAGGACAGTTTTGGAAATCACCCGATTGCGATTAAAACAGGGGAACACTTGAGACGGAACGGAGCGTAATTTGGCGCATTTGTTTCGCAGACAGATTAAAGAGGGCGCATGCTGCATTTTTCCTGCCACTCGTGCTGAAACATGAACACAGCCAAACTGCCGATGGGAGGAGAGAAGCAGTGCAGAGGAGCTAAACGACTTTAAGAGCGACTGTAGAGTGATTGCGATGATCCAAACAAGAGACCCAGCATGCTCCAGGGCAAGGTGGGGGGCAGGGGATGAATGCAGTGCTTTGCTGAGGTCCGGCCCTTAACCATCAACTGACCCAATCACAGAACGCCAAGGCTCCTGAAGCCATTTCAACTATTCAGTACCCCCGATTCCACACAAACCCAATGAGGTCTCCAGCTGTCGGAGCTCTGATCTTGCCCAATCACAATCACAGGCGAAAGTACTCAGTAAGAGGGCAGGGGACTGGTCCAGAAACAGTACTTAGGACCTCATATCTGGTCACTGTAATCATCATCTGTAAGGGCACTGCCCCCATTCTGTTACCCAGTTGTCCTCAAAGCTTACCGCGGTAAAGAACTATAGCCCTCTGTCCCTCCTTAACACTGTCATAATTATCATCTCCATTATTCCTGTTTACGTAGATGCTGTCTAGCCCTAAATACAAACAGCCACTAAAAAAATCAGTGCTGCTCTCTTTAAGCTGATTCACAAAAAATAAAATGAAAAACAGTCTCTATTTACACTAGTTCTTGTCCAGAGGTCAAGAAGACTTGATCTCCATCGCGGCAGGCCAAAGGAAAAAAGGCAGATCAAAATAAACAAATACACAAACAATCTCCCCACAATCTCCACAGTACACACACTTTTCATGGGTAGTTGTCATGGATACGGAGCAGTATCTGAGCCATCTTTAAATATTGCCAATACGGCTCATTTGCATCTCTTTAAGACCTGACATTTTTGTAATCTACAGCCGAAGACAGGGAATAAAAACCAGAGGCCGTCCTTTTTCTTTGCCAGCACCAGAAGGGACGTTAAGACAAGGCCTTCCTTACACAGGGGGTGTCTGAACAGGGGTGCGTAGGGTGCGAGGATCGGGGTGCGTGGGGGGGATGGACGTCTCTGATGTCCCTATCTGTGCCCAGCCACATTTCCCCAGGCACTGATGGGAACTTTAATGTCGCCGAAGCCCCGCACGCTTCAGGCGCCCGGCTTCTGGCAGCCCGGTCCGATAACACTTTCTCCAATACCGCCACAGATTAATCCCCTTTAATAAGCGCTAACTGAGGGAGGGAACAATCAGCGAATAAAAATTCCATCAAACCCCCCCCCCTCCGTTCAGCCCACCCACCCGCGTCACCGCCGTGAGTCGGTGATTTAGCCCTCCTGTTCTGACAGCTTTAAGAGCTGTGGAATGGGAAATTTTCCCTCCATCCCATAATTTCGCCCCACTGCACCCCCCCAACCCCTCCCTCCATCTTCCCTAATTTTCTCTCACAGAACCTACACTGTATCCACCACCATCTCCACCCCAATAACCCAACCACCACTGTTCCACATCAAAATGTGTACTTAAATTCCGCAGACAGAACTGTAGCAGAGCCCATGCAAAAGTGCGAACGCTCGCATACATGCAATCTCCATGGAAACACCAGCAGAAGCAGGCAGAAGCCGGGACAGCAGTGTGCACGCGAGTTGGCCGACTCCTTCCTTCACAACACTCACCTATTTCCAGGACAGAGGAGGAGTGCTCCATCTCTACGGCTGCGTATCATGCTTGATTCTCTCTCTAATCTTCTTCACTGTCTTAACACACCTTCTTTTGTCCACACCCTCACCATCTCTGGAGACGTGGTAGCGCAGCGGTTAAGTAGGCTTGACTTAAGATCATAAGGTCCACGGCCTTTGCGGTGTGTTCTTGGGCAAAACACTTTACTCCAACACTCCACGCCTCACTCCACCCAGGTGTATAAATGGGTACCAGCAAATACGCAGGGACACTTGTCTGAGAGCTGGGGGGAGTACCTGCGATGGACTGGCATCCCGTCCAGGGGGAGTAGCAATACTCCTGGTCGCTTCATGCCATGGAAACCGGGGTTAAGCACCAGCCCGATGGGCCACTAGGCTCTAACAGGCTTACTTCTTCTTCTCTTCTCACATCTCTATCTCTCTCTCCCTCTCTCTCTCCATGTTTAAACTGACACACAGCCTCACAAACCCTTGCCCATCCGCTCTCGCCTGGCAAATTCGTGAAGGACAGCAGGAGGTGAGAGGAGATCCAATAGAAGCTGATGTGGGGTGGAGGGGGGTAGGTGGGTTGGCGAGACCCCACCAGAATGGGCCAGGTGGTTGGATTGAAGCTGCTGGCTCGGCTGCAGAGGGGAAATGAAAAGATTTCCCGAATCGCCCCTTCGCCCTTCCCCAGGGCCCTTATCTCTGCGGGCTGGCAGGAGGGCGCTGGAGGGCGACCACAGACACGGTCCAGGGGCGCGATTGGATCTGGGAGTCCAGCTGCTCCCTCGCGTATCTCAGGCGATTTGTCAGGACGGCCAGAAATGAAGGGGCGAAAAAATACACATTGGCAGGAGGTCAACCTTAAAATGATTCACCGACGCCGTTCCTGTTCACCTCAACTTCCGTTTTTTTTGCCCGTTATCTGTCAGGGACAGAACTTCGGAGACGAGAGGATAGAAAATCTTGCACAACGACGAGACACGTTTTCACTCCAGAGGACGCCTGGAGCAAGCAGCGCGCATGAGCATCACCGTGCTCGCATGTTTACAGCTGTGCAATGACCAACAGTGTCCCTACGACAGCGCCGTAAGCAATGAAAGAATGGGTTTCAAGTAGAGCAGAGGGTCAAAAATACAGCGCCTCTAAATCAATAACACTAATAAGACAACACACTGAGGATAACTTTCAAAAATAGGGATCCGAGACCCAAAATCAGCATCTCACCAGGACAAACACAGGCAGGGAAATCAAAACTATTAAGGGACCCATGGAAACCCCAGTGAGATAAAGGGGCTATGCAGGCATGTTTAGTTTTGACAGATAGGGATAAAGCGAGAGAGAGAGAGAGATAGGGAGAGAGAGAGGGGGGGGGGGGCGTCTCTTGTTTCGGAGAGGACTGAGCCAGCAAACTGCATCAGCACAGAGAGAAGCGGGGAGACACATCTCACACAGGATGGAGAGTCAGACAAACATGGCCGACAAGGCATCACAAAGTTGACATCGGATGGACGCACAAAAATACGATGGACACGCGGACACAATGCTGAGAACACCACCAAGGAGAGACAGAGTTTGCAGTCTGCAAAGACTTCAGAGCATTTTCATGCTCGTTACGTTCTGATTTTCAGCAAATTTTGCCAATTTGATAAACATCACATTGGGTTCCGCCAAGATCGGATTTCCAGCGCTAAGCACAGCTTATTTCGGAGATTGGCAGGTACAACATCAGACAATAATCTGTTGCTTCATGGTCCAAAAACTTGTGATAAATTTTCTTTTCCCGAATAGAATAACATAAATGCAAACTTCTGATAGGAAAGGCGGGGCTGTGTCATTGGGACTTGCAAACTCTCCGCATACTCAGGAGGGGGGCAGGATTTGGGAGTGGAAAGGGGACAGGACAAATGACCAGTACCTGCAGGGGTGAAGGTAAAGGACTGAACTGCAAAACAAGAAGACAGAGAGAGAGTCGGGTGTTAAAGGCCTGCCGAGGGCCTGCCTGCGGGGCCACAGCACACTGTGGGTGGGACGGGACAGTGGTGCGAGGGGCCAATGGGAGAGCAGACCCTCAGTGTGCTGTGCTCGGACGCAGAACACAGGCAGTACAGAGAAGAGAGAGCAAGAGACGCAGTATGTGCACATGCCGCCAAGGAAGGCCGCAGCACATACGCACGGCAACTAACAACACAGACAGAAACACGCAAAAGTAAAACGTAAACACACACAAATCTGGCTCAAAGGGAAAACCGAACTTCTCTGGCTCTACATCAGAAAGCTCCAGTTTTCAATTACACACGGCATTTCCAAATGAAATGGAGGAGAGAGACGGGACAGTGAGGACCTGAGTAGGACGAAGATTCGGGGGGTCGGGGGTGGGAGAGGGGGAGAAAGAGTGCGGAAGACATGGTGGTGTTAGAAAGCGGGGGACAACAGGAGTGAAATGGAACACAAACAAATCAAGAATTGGCGACAACAACATGGAAAAAAGCTATCAGAAATAACAATCACTGTAATATTTATGTAGAGATCCCCCGTTAGCTAATTAAAGGAAGTAAGTGAAGAAGTTAAGCGCTGGCTTTCAACTGCTGACTGGCACCTGAGGCTGGGACCCCTGATCAAGTTTATTTGCGGAGTAGCTTGATTATAGACAAAAAATGATGCAGGCAATTTATAACCCAAACCAGAGACCCAGCAGGGTCGCCATGTCTGTTAGAGTGTAGCTCTGACACCGCGAGAAACCTGCTCACAATATGGCGGAACAGGTTACACACAGTCAAAAGAGAATGAAGCAAACATAACACCAGGGTTAATGGGGAAACGCACATTCACATCCCGCGCTCGGTCCTGTTCATTCTTGTACATCATAACTCATACCTGATGTTCCTACAGTATGTTTCTGAACAATAACAGAATCATTGTGCTGTAAGCATGACTCACGTATTGCATTAGTTTATTAAAATAGCTCAATGGTGGAGAACGCTAATTTATTAGCTTATTCTCTCCATTCACACCAGCTTATAGGATCAACCGCTAGATGATGATGCGCTAGACCTAAAGAATTTGGCGAACAATAGTCAAATAGTTGAATGTTCCAGAAGTACAGTGCATCTTTGTGTAACAGAAGGAAACGCATGCGTCACACTGTTAGCTTCATTTCGTCTGCATGAGTGTTCTGTGCAATTAAGCAGGTCGGTCATTATTACGTATTCGCGTGTTTAAACAGGCAAGATTTATCTCACTTGTGTACAGCAGATTTTGCCCGCCCCTGGGCACCAGGTGTGTCTCACCTGTGTACAATAGGTGTGTGTGGGCCCGAGCAGGTACAGACTGTTTCACCTGTTTACACTGGATATGCGTTTGTACAGGTAAGGCCCATCTCACCTGCATATTTAGGTCGATTGAATTACATTTAATTTGTTTAGCGCTTTTTAGCGGCTCTGTCCCAGGGACAATAAACCGGCAGAGAAAACTCGGATTAGACCAAGCCTGAGCCGGCAGAAACAACAAGTTATGGAGACAGAAATAACACACAATCAATCTGTGAAAAACTCCTGGGTCAGGAGAAATCTCAAGGGGAACTCAGCTCCCTCTGCTTGGCCTGGTGCCAACAGGGGTACAACGGGACGAATACTGAACTGTTTCAGACCAAAGATTCAGTGTCTGGGCCCATTACAGACTGATGCATTAATCTCTGATACATAAAGGATCTCTAATGAGTGAGCCTGAGATATCAAATTTATGGAACCAGAGTAGTAATTCTCGTTGATTCCTTTATTTCGTTTATTCCAAGCTTCGAGCAGTAATTACACTCTCGTTTCATAAATTTGGTATCTCGGACTCACACATTTGAGATCCAATTCATCCCATAAATGTCATCTTAGTATCATTTATAAAATGAAAGAAAAGCATTAGCTTCTAGTTGGCTGCCTATTCAAGTTAATAGGATGAACAATTAGTTAGCTGGCATGCTAACACTTTTCGCCATTAAATTAATACGTTCAAGTTTCTACAATAACAGCAACTCATATGACTTTTTTCTTTAATGGCAAGAAATGCTAGAATGCAAGCTAGCAAATTATTCATCTCAGTGACTCGAATAAACCGCAAACTAGAAACTAATGCTAGCGATGGTGGACGGTTAAAAGCAGAAGGATTGGTAGCGTTGCTGTGTTTGCCAATGAATGGAATCTGACCAATCGCGATGTGAGAAAGTTGTATTGCATGTGTGTAAAATCAAACCCATTTTCATAATTTAAGGGATAGAATAATGCATACCTACGACACAGGTGAACATTGACACTCAGTACACACATAGCCTGTGCATATCTCACCTGTGCATCCGGTGTGTGTGTCCACACGTACAACACGTGTCACGTGTATACGGACACCGAGCGCACTGTTCCAAGTGGGTTGTGTTAATATAGCCTCACGTCTGTGTTTCAGTGGAACCAAAATGACTCATTTCTATTCACCAGACAGGCCAGCCATTAGGAATCACAGACATTGGGACAAATTTCAACAAAGTGACCCCCCCATTACACACACCCACTCCAGCACCATCACTACACATTATACAGAGAGAGATACCAAAAGACTATCTCATTGTTTTCTTGCTTATTTCAGGCATAAAAATGGAAAATAACACTAATATTAGCAGGGTGCAAATATAATAGCCTTCAAGGCAGGGTTTCTATTATATTTCTTTATTTTTTGAATGTGCAGGTCCATTGAACCCAAACGTGTTAACGTGACCTCGAGGCAGGGGCATGTCGCCAGAAGTTTGAAACACCTGCGCTAACCTCACCTTTTAATGCATGATTAGTCTCAACTGCTTCCTGTTTACATTTGCCTAAGTGACAGTCAAACATTTTAATGACTGGATAATCAAGACCAAGATGTGCCCAATAAAAATTAAAAAAATTATAATTATAAAGAGATTTCTTATAGACTATATTTACATATAATGGATGAGATTTTGCAAGGATGGCAGTAATCTGCATGATTCATCACAAATAAAATCCAAAACTTTGCCTTACTTCTCTTGTTTTTGTATTATTTCAGCAGTGGAATTTACCTTAAGATGGCACTTGATTTCATCAAAATGTTTCAAGCGTTATAAAGGACAAATTTAAGACATTAGAAGCATATGAAT
The DNA here is from genome assembly GCA_029721435.1 of Gymnothorax reevesii. Lineage (NCBI taxonomy): Eukaryota > Metazoa > Chordata > Actinopteri > Anguilliformes > Muraenidae > Gymnothorax > Gymnothorax reevesii. The sequence continues at coordinate 170,113,737 of CM056574.1, forward strand.
CCGCACTGCACATTATAGGGAAAAACTGACTCACTTGTAACATGCCTCACGAATCCAGTTAACTTAAACACATTTAATTTACGCAAATCTGATGTTTCATAAGGTACAGGAGTTCAGAATCTTCAAAAGATATATTGACGTGAGTAGGAAAATGCGTCATAACTTTTTGGGGCAGTGAAATAATATGCTGTCAAAAATAAATTGGCAAGTCATTCAACCAAACAGTCTTCGCAGCTGAGCGAATCAATGTTTGGTAGCTAATCAGGCAAAGAAAACTATAGCAGGATCAGAGCAATCAGGCGTTTAAAGATATGGTTCGAGCAGGCCTTTCATACCTCTGCAAACATCTCATACCTCATTTCATATCTCAACAGGTGGCAGTTCGTTCTGCTTTTGTGGCACGTACAAGGCACATCCGATTGGCTAAATTTTGACTGCGCCATTTTCACAATAATCACAGAGGTGGGAGTGGGATGGGCTATCAGAGCGAGTTGAATTTTTTAAGACAGATAAGATACACTTTATTGAACCCCATGGGGTAATTTGTCCTCTGCATTTGACCCATCCTATAGTAAGGAGCAGTGGGCAGCCACAGAGCAGCACCCGGGGACCAACTCCAGTTCTAAAGCCAGTTCCTTGGTCAGGGGTACTGGTTGGAGTGTCCCTGTGATGCATATTTTTGTGGGTGGGGGAAACCGGAGTACCCGAAGGAAACCCACGCGAACACGGGGAGAACATTCAAGCTCCACACAGAAAGGCCCCAGGCCGGAATTGAACCCACGACCTTCTTGCTGCGAGATAGTGCTGTCATTGAAATAATCTGGTAAGTAAATTGTTCTGCTTGATCACATTTAAGAGCCAATCTTTGCATGGACCCCCCTGGGCCTTGGGCTGGAGTCATCTGTACCCTTTGACCTCTCTGTGACGGGGTATGTGTCAACAGGCGTGTGTGTGTTTCAGTGGGTATGACATGACGCATCTGTATACATGCCTCAGTATACACCAGGTGTGTTTTTCAGTGGGTTCATCGTGACACGTCTGTATTCGCACACACACATACACCACGTGACTGCTCTCTCAGGCTCGGTGCCTCTCACCTGCGTAGTTGCTCAAGCCCTTCCTCTTCTTCCTCCTCCAGTAGAGCCAGATGCTGAAGCCCATGAGAATGACCCAGCAGGCCCCGCCGATGCCGGCGATGAAAGCTGGCTGCTTCACCACGTCCGTGATCTGCTCCGTGATGCTGTTGTTCCGGTTCCCGCTCATGATCACGTCCTTGAAGTCCCTGCCTGGAAAAGGGCATGTTTGGGCCAAAGTTTGGGTGAGATTGAGGCAGTTAAGAAGTGTTCCATTTTGAGTCAAGATTAATAGGCAGCGCTATGCAACAGAAACAAACGGTGGTTGTGTTCTCTCAAGGAAATACGAGGGTTTGTTTTGCTCCTCATAAGAGATAAAAAAAAAAGCAAGGACATACAAATCATCTAAAGCTGTCCTCGACATCTCAAACTCAGCAGAAACAAAATGGCCCAGACATGGAGACTTAATCGACCTATATATTGCACTTGTCAAATTCAACTAGGAGAAAACAGTGATAGAGAGATTTGGCAGAGAGGCATTTGATTTTTACGGTTTATCTCTTGCTCTGTGAAATTAGATTCGGGGTCTCTGCAGAGCTGTCTGAGCCAAATACTTTGCAATTAAACCGCAAGTGAGCTGGTTTATCGTCTCACTTCCTGAAGTATTTCCTGTCAGGCGATAAATTGGGGCGGCCAAGCAGAATCAAGAGGCTCTGGTCCTCTCGGCTACTGATCCTAACCAAAATGGAGCCCTGTCCGTTGGTTCAAGCACTGCAAAAATGAGAACAATGTCATCTTAATAAGTATTTACAAAGACTTAAAATCTTATTTTTATTCACCTTACTTTTATCAAACAGATTGCTAAAAACAAATCATTCTCAATGAGAAGATCTGACTCTTTTTAAGATTTGCTAGAAAATCTCTGTAGCCCCCGGCCGAAGTTGAGGCTACAATTGATTTGGCCTTGTCATGCGTCCGCCGCCGTAGAGATGTCCTTGTGGACGCTCTAAAGGCCACAAATTTAAAGCTATTTCTTTTCTATTTGGTATGTGTATGAACAGTGGTTAGGATACAGCACCTATCGATTTTGGTTGCCATGGCATTGATTAAATAATGGACTATTTTGAGTCAAAAATAAGCCAAAATGTAAAATGTGTGCGATCGGGGGCAACACCCACTGGTTGCGGGCGACTGACCTGTCTAGTTTAACATGTTATTACATTAGCATTTGATCACAAGCCATATTACTTCCTATTTGAGAGAAATAATAAGTTTCAGCACGGCATTAATTTGTCCTGATATTTTACCAGGGAACATTTTCCTTAACACCAGTGAGGAGTCGGAAGTCTATCGATTGCGCTCCCTGCCTGACGCGTTAACTGTGCGTGAGACCGTAGTGAGTTACATTACTGCGACGAGACTGAACAAACAAAGCCTGTTTATGAGGGCCGAGCAGTCGGACACAGTCAGAGCTCATCACACTTTTCAAACCAGGCAAAAGAAACATTCAAGCCAATTAAAATACACACAATACGGGAATATAATAGTTAGTCCAGTAAAAGCCTGTCCAAGTCAGTTTATTTAATATCATTTGACTCCGTGGCAGTTCCATTATGGCGAATGTGAAATAAATTCCCTCAATTAATTATTCATTCAAGGTCAAACCATTTTTCTTGTTAAATATTCCCTCTCTGATTGTCTCTAACTCAATATCTAGAGAGCCTTGATCTTCTCCACCTGCAAATCCAATTAAAATCTACCTTTCCAAAGCAGGCATTAAAAATTAATATCCATTTTGACTCTGTGCCGTCTCCTCGCCCTTCCCCATTATACTGCTGCACCCTCACCCTCTGCAGCCCTGCTCTTCCTCTCCGACAGATCCCATCCCTCCCTTCCTCGCTTACTCAAACCATCCCTCTCTCTGCAGCAACATCCTCTGTTTGTGCCTCATCAGTTCTCTCAGCCAGATACGATACACTTTATTGAACCCCGTGGGGTAATTTGTCCTCTGCATTTGACCCATCCTATAGTTAGGAGCAGTGGGCAGCCACAGAGCAGCGCCCGGGGACCAACTCCAGTTCTAAAGCCAGTTCCTCGGTCAGGAGCACCAGTAGAAGTGCTCCTATAATGCATTTCTCCAGACGCCTTGATCACCTTTGTCTATCTCGAAACCGGCTTTTCTCCAGTTACAGGCTGGACAAGCTAAAAGCATCAAAGACATATCTTAGCCAATTACACAAATCCCAAAACAACAGATCCTAAAGGATGAAAGCACGCATTCATCCCAATAAAGTTTGCCATCTTTCCACCACTGAAATGTACACAATGCTTTGTTCAACTACAAACAAGTTAGCATTTAGTACCCTAGTATGCCTGGTCTTCTACAACATGACCAGACACGCTGTGGCCATCTTAAATAAGCTCAAAATCCTAGCTGGGATTTTCATTAGGGTAGTCCCGCCCCCTCGACCTTCAGCCCTGCCCCCCTCACCTATGACGATTGGCTGGGGTTCGCTCTTGACCCCCACCCCCGCACTGGTACTGGCTGCCACCTCTATGCGGTACATAATCCCCGCCTGCAGGCCTCCCACCACCACCGAGCGAATGGCTGCATCCACCGTCTTATTCACGTGGAAACGAGTCTCGTTCCCCAGGCACCAGATCTGCAGATGAAGAGGAAAAGATTGAGAGGAAGGGGAGAGAACAGAGACGGGGAAGGGAGGGATGAGTGTATGAGAGGAGAATGTGTGTGTGCCTGCATGTGCACAACCATGCAAATATACTCAAGCAGAACATTCACTAAATGACCCTGTTATCACACGGTATAAAAGCAAAATCAAAATCTATGTTTGATTTGAGCATTGTGGGACCTTCCCTTATTATGGTTATCTCCCTGGCACCTAATGTGGGGGTATGTCGTCATCAGTATGTCCGTCCGTCCGTTCGTCTGCATGTCCGTCTGTGATCATTTCATTTCTGGAGCGTAACTCAAATACCGTTCGATATTTTTTTACGAAACTTGCTGTGCCTATTAATCAGGTTCTAGGCTGGTGCTTTTTGATATTTTGGGATTTCTGAGATTAGATTGCTGGGGCCGACGGGGGGGGGGGCTGGTGTTACATCATCTTCTGATGACTCTTGTTTTTGATGGCTGCCAGTGTATCTTTGCATACTAACTGCAGACATCCAGCCTACACTGAACGTACCCGATACTCCTGAATGATGCCGTTCTGATGGTCCGGCGGAGGAGGGTCCCACGAGATGCTGATCGAGGTGCTGTTCTGGTTCCCCACCGTCAGAACCGTCACCTGCTGAGGAGGGGCGCTGGGAGCTGGGGGGTGGGGTGAGAGAGAGAGAGAGAAAGTCAACCTGCGGGCCCCGCAGACAGCACAGAGTAGATGTTTTCCCCGTGCATATAGATAAACCACCATTATTCAGAAGATGCTGGGGCATCGCACTTCTGAGCTGATTAGACGTTTAGCTGCAGGTAGTGGAGTTAATTAGATGAGGATTTATATTAGAAAAGGGCAAGGCTGACACTGATGTGCGGAGGGCCTCTTAATGATTTAATATCCTCAGTATCAATCGGCGGATTGAGAGAGAGGGAAGGTAAGCATTCGTTCCTCTGGAGATGGGCGACACTGCCCTATTCCTGTAATTACCCCCTCCTCCATCTTACAGTCGGCTGCCATTGAAGCACAAGGCCATTAGCAGAGCTGAGAGAATAACCCGAAACGAATGAAAGGCTCAGGATCGGGAAAGCAAAGGTGGACAGAATTATCTGTGAATCTCAGTCGTGTCGGGATCGGCCACAAAGACCATTCCTGCTGGCCGGCGGAGTCCGAAACTGGAGTCGGCAGAATTGATGACCCTCTGATGATGGGGTAGATATGCAGTCAGGAGGAATGGGGGTGAGATCGGGGTCACCTGGCGGGTCATGCGGAAAAACACCTTTGAAAACCATTTCTCCTCACCCCCCCCCAGTGTGTGACTGTGGGGCCATATGCACCCTACAGCTCTGACAGGTCAATTACTCCAACCCTACACACCCCGCTTTCTAACAGAGATATATCAACCGCTCAAAATCTCCGCAAATCTCTTTCTGGGCGCAATAATACAAACGCAGCCCCCGTGGCCCCCCAGAACCCCTACATTCCCCATGAATAATAATGCCCGCATCATACTCCTGCAGGAAGATCCATCCATCCATTATCGAACTGACTTATCCCTCATCAGGGTCATGGCAGGTCCAGCAGCCTATCCCAGTGGGTGCAAGGAAGAGGTACATTAAGGACAAGTCATCTGTTCTTCTCAAATCGTGCTGTTTTTAATCTCCAGGAGCAACGGCAGTCACGAGGTACGGAGCTGAGGACTCTTAACAGGCTGTGCTGCTCAACGTTTGCCCCTCTGCGCAAGGTTGTTCAATGTTAATGACGTGAGTCATTCTGTGATTAGCTGTGCGTATCAGAGCCAAACAAAACATTTTTCATGCCGGGCGACGGAGACAGCGCTAATAAAGCCATTCAGGCAGTAACGCAGCATCTCGTGGGGGACACCTTGCGTTTACAACCAGCTCAAAATGAGAAATTGTTAGTGACACAACCTCAAATATTAACTACATACTCTGACTGAGGTTATGAGCCCAGGTCATAGGTAAGAGTTCACTGGTGGCACCTCTTGTAGCAATACTGAGGGGACGGCAGGGTCGCAGTTGAGGTAATTTAGTATATCGGTGAGGCTGTGGCCGAAGGAATACATTCACACATGCATGCATCACCCACTTCTCCTAAAAAGAGGGGGGATGATGTAGCACTGAGCATGCTCAAAAGCTGGTCTCCTGGATCACTCCTCCAAAGGCTCTAATTGGGTTTGTGTTCTACAGGAATTGTAATCACTGCGCTGGTGTAATCCCAATTAATCTCCTCACTTCCTGTGTCCTTCTCCAGAGGCCGTGGCACTTCTGGCACGGGCCGTTCGTCTTCTGCTGAGCTGCACAACTTTAACCCTCTAACCTGAGCGCCAGTCCGCAGCACAATCAGTCTGAACACCTCAAGCCTAATTCAGCATCACACATTAAACAGTCATACACAGGCAGTGAATCTCGGTGAACTAGACGTGTGATTGGCATAGTTGTCAACATCCCACATTTTCCTGCACTGCGAAATATGAATTCACCGAAAAAGTTTTTAATTTCTGCTATTTCTCATATTCCTCTTTAAGTTCATATTTGTTTACTTTGAACACTAAACAAGCTAAAAAAAAACCTGTGTAACATGAACACTGCCGGCACAAGCTCAGGGTGGATTATATCCTTCTCCGTACTGGAGGACAGGTCTGTGGTGGTTTGAGCGTGTGTGCGTTTGAGCGAGGGAGCTGACCCATGAGAGAAGAGGACAGAGGGAGAGAGAGAGAGAAAAAGAGAGAAGATGGAGGCAGAGAGATAAGAGCACAAGGAAGAGAGAAATAGAGACGGAGAGAGAGAGGATGAAAGGAGGAGAGAGGGTAAGAGAGAGAGTGAGAGAGGGAGAAAAGAGAAAGGCAGAGTGCATGAGCTCAGGAGAGGAGAGCAGTGTTTATGTGCAGCTGTAATGGCCGGGATATGAGGACTGGGGGAATGTCACAGCGGAGGTGTAACAGGCAGCCCTGCTCCGGGGAGATAGGGCCGCCCCGCGGAGAACTGGAAAAATAAATGAGCCTGTCACACCCGCCGGATTTTACCGCCTTTCTCCAGAACCTGCCCGAGCTAAGGCTGCCTTACAGGGGGCTCATTTTAAAGAGCCGGTGTACAGCACCTATGTACATTCCCACAACAATTTCCCAGAAAATCTGCCTGGGAGGGCCACGAAAACAATCGCTTCTACTTTGTGCACCAAACACACTCCACGAAAATAAATATGGCCGCCAGTTATGCGACTTTTTAGTCAAATGTTGTGCCATTAAAATTGTATTCATATGGAGTTCAAATAAATTTGCGATGTCCTCCTCTAAATCCATAACCTCACTGCAGAAAATGTCTGTAAAAGGTAACAGATACTGTACACACAGAGCACATGAACGCATACATGTTCTCTGAGTTCTGGTTCATGTAAGATACTGCAGTAAGCTGAGGTACTGGAGATACTGCGGTCTGGCTCAGGTGAGATACGGGGAGCGTCGAGCCTCGCTCTTATCTCCTCGGCACAAAAGGGCACATCCACACTGCGGAAGGGTAACAGAGCAGATTGTGCCAGGAAGCCTGAGCGTGTCGGAGTGCGGCTGGGTATCAGCGCGGGGCAGTGTGTCCGTGTGACCGCTGTCGATTGGAGTCTGTCGAGGGGTGGAAAGGGATTGCAAAATGGCCGCAGGCGACACCTCAGTCACACAGCAGCAGACCCGAGGCAGTAAACTCCACAATTCTTTCAGGTTCAGGCTATGAGGTGATGTATGACGGCAACAAGCATCCAAAAAACATTAGCAATGAGCATATGGACAGGGGAAGGGCCATTGCACTCGGGAGAAACAAATGTTAAACAGCTTCAGGCTCATAAAGGGAAGGCTGGCCAATAAATTAAGTCTCTTTTTTCTGATCTACACTGCTTATTTTAGCTTTATTATGACTCAAAACGACACTGTGACTCATCACAGACAACCAGCCATGGATTGTATATGTGATACGCTGCATTGTGACATGCAATAACTGGAGTGCACTTGACTCAAACAGACGCCCTGCCGCCTCCGACCTCTTTAACCTGACAGACATCTCTTTACATTAATAAACACTGCATGAATAATGTGACAGCCCCTGCCACTTTATCCTGACAGAAACCACCTTTTCATCCCCAAAGACACCACCACATTATGCTAACAGACTCTGCCTTCATATAAGCAGATTTACCCACTTAAAACAAAACAGACCACACCCCTATTTTGCTCCACTAGCGCCCTGTCTTTACCCCAAAATACTATTCCTTCCCACACTGACAGAACCCGCCTGCTAACATGACAAACCCCACTTTTGTAATAGGACAGACCCTGCCTCTGAACTTGAGAGAGTCCGCCTTTTTACGAAACAAACCCACCTTCCAACATGGCAGACCCTGTTTTCTTACATAACAGTCCCAGACAAACTTGGCAGCCATGAAAAATGTGTTTGAATTCCCTAAATATAAAGGAAAGGTGCTTCAATGCTTCCAAATATATTTCCAATAGCATAGGGTACACTGAACCATACAAGGAGCTAATGCCACAGTTCAATGTGGCAGCATTATTTAGAGCGACGACCATTCATCCGGCCAATCATGAAAACAAACAAACATGACAGTCGAGAGACGCATGATCACATTTCTCAGTGTAAGACTCTGTTATTTGCGTAGGTTGTCTTCCTCAGCCATGATGAATTCCCCTTTACACCTTACCTTTACCTCATAATGTTCTCCATCGAGGTCATAGAAAACTGGTTATGAATTGGACAATAGAGCATCGTTTTTTGACTATTGGAACCCAACCCCTGCTTCTTAACATGACACACATTGTCTTTTCATATAACAGACCCCACCTCCCAACATGATAGACCCCGCCTTTTTACCTCACTAATGCCCCATCTCGTCAACCCAGCTATACATGTCTACACAAGGCCTCTCAACAAGCCCCCGCCCCATCTCACCTTCTTCTGTGGTGCGGGCGGTCCTGGACTCGCTGTCCATGCCCTGGAACTCGTTGAAGTAGGGCCGCACCTTAATCTCGTACACGATGCCCTTCTTCAAGCCCGAGAGCACGACGCTGCGCTCGGAGGGCACCTTGACGTCGTGGCTCTGCCAGGGCCCCGGAGCAGGTAGGCCAGAGGTCTGCCTGTACAGAACTCGATATCCCTGGATGAACTGCGACTGGCGGTCCACCTGCGGAGTAGACCACAACTGAAGACCACAGAATAGCCATACCTCCACTCAATCTGCTCCAGCCGTGTGGCTGACGGGAAGCAGGTGTGGACTTGGTTAGTACTAGGATGGGAGACCACCTGGGAAAACCAAGTTACTGCTGGAGGAGGCGTTGGTGACCAGTAGGCTGCAATTTTCCCTCTGGTGGAATAATCCCCAATGCCCCAGTGCAGTGATGGGGACACTGTACTCAAGGAGATGCCGTCTTTCAGATGAGACTAAGGTCCTGACTCTCTATAGTCATTAAAGATCCTATGATATTCTTTGACAAGAGAAGGCAATCCCCCGGTGTCATGGCTAAATTCCCAACCTGGCTCTTTCAACCTGCCACCTCATCATCCCCTGAACTAATTAGCTGTGCAACTTGTCCTCTCCCTCCCCACCTCAACCCCCAGGGCTCCCTTGAAAAAGAGATTTCAATCTCAACGGGACTTCCCTGGTTAAATAAGGATTAAATAAATAAAGAAAGAGCCCAGGAATGGCTGAACAAAGAAGACCAGGATGTCTGTGCCCTCGTGCTAACGGCGGTCGACCTGAAGGCATGATGGTTCAACCCTTAATGTGGCCATGATGAAATGTCTCCAACCGCGGGGCACGTGAGTTAGGCCCTAAACCCAACGCAGCTCCAGGGGGGAGTCACCCCTGCTTATCTAATCACCTGTAAATCATTTTGGACAAAAGCGACAGCTAAGTAACCATTATGTAATGATCACAAAGGCGACGAAAGGGACGCTTGCGTGGGTGACACACCACAGAGCTGAAAATGTCAACGCCTAAAGTGGGACAAAAGAACACAACTGAAACACATAAAAACCTTCATCTTCCATCATTACACATGAAAAACTGACAATGAGCAAGAGAAGCCATTTCATCTCAGCGTGGCGTCGCGCTGTAATCTGGAGCCAATCCACAGCTGCGTTTAGATTGGTTTTGAAGGATGCTGCAGTAACCGATGGGCAAATCCCAGACAGTTATTCCATGCATTTCTAACTTTGTGTGCGCAGAACGGTTTCCTCAAGGCGGCGTGAAATGTGCCTTAAACTCATAACCAACTGAGCCCTCCAGTCCAATTCACCGAGCTACGCCTGAAACGGGTGCCGCAGAGCGCCCTATTAACTCCTCTGAAAAATGTAAATGCTTCCGCCAAATCCTTTCACCCTCATTTTCCGGACTGGGGGAGTTGTGGAGTGAGTATTGAGAGCGCCATCTCTTTTAGGCCCTCAGTCAACACATAGCCAAGTGGCCGAGAATGAGGAACCGCGGGGGTAAACGGACGGTGACGGTGGGGGAGGGGGATGTGGCAGGGAGAGGTAACGTGAAAATATGCAGCAAGATAGCTGTTTGAGAGCTGGGATGGAATACCTCAAACCCTCTGCGTAATGTAATTCGCGGGGAAGATGGGAGGAAGAGGAGGGAGGGAAAGGCGTTAGAAAGAGAGAAAATAAACAGGGCTTAACCCAGTGAGCCCCATAAACGCACCTGTGTCCAGAAGATGTGTCTGTGTCCCCCCCCCCGATACAAGACTACACTGGTCCACTTTAGGGGCCTTTAGCACGTTAACGACCCCTTTATCATCGGAACTGACATGCTTAGCTCAATTAGCATGAGCCGAGGGCGGCGATGCGGGGGAACGCCCCACACGCTAACTCACGCGGGAGACTGTTTCCATGAAAATGCTTTCAGGAACACGGCTTTCAAAAGCTATGCATATGCATTTGCCATAAATAACGACTCTCGCACGGGCGCTGGTGTACGCGAACGGGAGCTCCCCCGAGAAACTGCCGGAAAAAAAATGGTTCAGCGAGTCGGGGCGCCGTCTGCCGTAAAGCTAACTGAGTCCGGGGACCAGTGGGCGCAGGAAATGCACACAAACCAATAAACACAAATACGTCCCACAGCAAAGACACAGAGTAGCACTGAACCCTGAGGAGAGGGGGGCCTGGACGCGATACGAGTCTCGCATCTCTAAACTAACCCCAGCTAACTCGCAGGAGAGCGAAAAGTTGAATTTACGCAGCGGAAGAAAGGAATAACTCACAATAATGGCTTGTTAACAGTGGGAGAAGAGAGAGGGGCTTTTAAACAGGATATTAAGCAGCTGTTTTTCGTCCGAGTTGTCGGAGTAAATCAGCCGAATGCTTCCTCCGCTTTGTGTTTAACTTTCATTAATTGAATGATTCTGGGGAATATAAAAACTTTATGGGTCTCGCAGAACTGCTCCTGTTTACCGAAAAAAGAGCCGATTGATCATGCGGCCACACTTTGTGTTAATAAAGCAGACAAGCGCGGAAATATGTCTCAGTGAAACGGAGAGGCCCGGGAGGTCAATGAAAATGCTTATTTTTGACAGTCGCCTCTGCTATAGCTCACTTAAAATACTGTGACTCCCGCATCGCACATATATCCACAAAGAAATGAGTTTATCTGACACTCACGGCTCACAGCGGTATAAATACGCATGAATATTTTAAGTGGTCGCACAAGTGCACATTGAGCACAATAGCAATTACGTGAACTCCAACTGGGCTTTAAACCATCCAAGAAAAAACAAAATAATTGGACTGTTGTAGCAGAGTAGATAATGGTGCGATGTTAAGGATTTTGGCAGGGGGGTAAGGCTGGGGGCAGAACGGTGTAAGGTTTTCCGCCACAATCTTCCACAATATAAAAAATTACTACGGCAATATGCTTCGATAAAATCTTCACCATCGGTGCCAAAACCGTTCGGCTCCTGTTTCTAAGCGAATAAAACAGTGTCACGCTGACACCTGGTCGCCAGTATGGCTCGGCAGACACGCCGTTTCGAGAGGAGCGTGAGGAGCGTGCTCGGAAGGGCGGGGCTATGGGACGCCGAGGACTTTGGCTCAATTAAGCGACGCTCTCAATATCGCCGATGAGGAATGGTGCCAAAAACGAGAGTGAGAGAGACGAGGGGGTGAAGTTGGCTGGAAAACGAAGTGGGGGAAATTAAGAATACACACACTGTACGAGCAATTACCGCTTATTTGTTTCCGTGCAAAACATTAGTCTTAATTTTCAGCTTCGCCCAAAAAATGATGGGAGATTAATGAGCCAGCAGATGTCCCGGGATTGTGTTTGGGAGCTTTGCGCAGCTGCTAATGGGGACACTTTCGGGATGAGTTTGCGTCTCCTTAGCAGTTTGATGTTCAATTGTTGAGTGTCAGCAGTTACAACTCATTAAGGCGGCACAGAGTCAGTTAAGTTGATGTTTTTTTTTTTTTTCCCCAAGGTAAGACGCAAGTCTGAGCCCTGAGGACGACCCAGCTGGCTTCAAAGCAGCAGAATCCGCCACCCCTATCGGCTCTGTTTGTTTAGATCTTCAAGGTGACGGCAACAAAGGAAAAGCTATTTAAGCTACAAGCCAGGCTGAGGCTCTATAATCAATGTTTAGAATAATGCTTTGGTATGCATCTCTCTTACCCATGGTGCATCAGTCCAGTTTTAATGAAAGACTAGCCTGAACTGATCACTGAGACCAAATGAATGAGTAGTAACCATTTGCTCACTTTGCACCAAAAGTGAAGAACCAGCCATTTTGGATCTAAATCTCTTGTTACAAAACCCTTCAGGTCAGTGGTTATCAGTGCTGGGGCTGGGGGCGCCAAATGTCCGCAGTTCTTCCCTCCAACTGCAATCACCATTTTAATTTTTTTTTGTAAATTAAGCCCTATCCATGTTTAAAGGGATTATTTACTCTGTTTAGCTGAAATAGCTACAGCTGAACACCATGTGGGAGTAAAACTGTGTTGTACTTCAGACATTTGCACAGAAGGCACACATTTGGTGAAGATGGTGGATCAGCAGGGTCCTAATTATACAGGTGAATTTAGCATTTTTCCACTTCACGCGGTGCAGGCCCGTCTCATTATCGTCAACCTTTTAATATGTCGTGCAGCATGAGTCCACTTTCACCAACTGGAGGCCAACAGTTTCATAATTTTCACCTCTTTATACATTAAAATATATTTTCCATACAGTATAATACCAACATGAAACTCTGGGGAATGCACAGCTATTTCTTAAATAATGTGGCTGAAAAGGGCTAATTACCTTTGTAAGCATGAATAGTGCAATCAAGAGAAAAGTATATCTTGTTAAAATTCTGGGATTGCAATTGTGGTCAGAACAAAAACCTGCAAACACACAGGGTCCCCAGCACCAATGTTGGGAACCACTACTGCAGGGTCTGGATGTAAATTACAACTGAAGTTATTCTCATCAAGAGAGAACCCATATTGGGGTCTCAGATGATAAACTGGCTCTGATCCGACCTTGTGATTTGAGGATAATAATGATCAGCTGATGAATCAGCCAATCAAAGTGCAGCTCACCGTCCATGTGACCTGGATGGTGGTGGGGCTGAGGACCACAGGGTTGTGTAGGCGAATGATGACCTCGCCCAACTCCTTCTGTACGTGTCTGTGATCCACGCCCTGAGCTGGGGGGCTGATATCTGTGAGGGAGGGAGAGATGGAGGGAGCGAGATAGAGAGAAGGAGAGAGTGAGCGAGGGAATTAGAAAGGAAAATTGTGGACGGTGAGTAATAAAGCTCGTCCTTGAAGAGCTTTGCACGCCACACAATGGACCATGAACAGGAACATTAAGTCCTCTGAAGGACAAAATAGGAGATGAATTCACTGACTATGATTTCAGGGAAATGGGCTTAATGAATTCAAGAAGAAGACACCGAAAGGTTATTGCCATGCATTTCATTTTACTAAGCTAACACGTTGTGAATTGTGTTGATAGTTTTCATCATTTCCTGGAACACTACACAAAAGTAAGGTGCATCGAACACCGCCGCCAATCTGAAAAGGCTGCCTCAGGGACAAGCAGGGGTTCACTGAAAGAGTGCCCTGGTGTCCGAGCCCATTTCCTTAGCATAACTCTCACATGCTTTTACTTTAGCGCTATTAAATACTTAATGCGAGAGACTGTTTCTGGCTTCAGTTCAGAGCCACCCCAGGCACAGTCTTGGGTCTTGGTTGCTTTGCTACCAATGAAGGGAAAAGGGCCAGATAAGTAATTGAATCGATTGAGAAATTAGTGATTCCTCACACATGCTCAAAAAAAAACAAAAAACAAAACAAAAAAAAACACTGAGCAACAATAACTAAAGAATCACAGACTGCACAAACGGGGCAGGCCAGGGCCAATGTAGTTCACAAGACACTAAAAACCAGTCCGTCCTCAGACCCTGTCACTGTCAATAACCCTTCCTGTACACCGAGGAAAGGCGCTTCGAAGGAAGTGACAAGCGAACAGCAATTAAAATCAGCTCTCATTCAACCTCTCTCTCGTTTCTCTGCGTGCAGCATGACCCTGCTGTTTGTAAATTAAGAAGAAATAAAACCACTTCAATTATCAAATAACCTAATTAGACAGAGGTCTACATGTTACCTGAAACAAATCTTCCCTCCTCCTTAGGTTATGATCATTAACATAGCGTGCACGGGCCCAACCGTGTCATGCTGAGCAAAACAAGGGTAACAAGTTAAAATTTAGCTGTAGCCTTATTGAGCCGGGCAGCAGTCAGCACTGGTTTTCCATTGACTTGTCCGATGTTCAGATCTCTGTCAGGCAACTGTAAAGGTGATGTAACCTTCTCAGCGTGTGTGATGTGTGTGACGCAGTGTGTGCCAGCATGTCCTCAATACACAGAGCAAGTTAAAGTCCGGCAGATGGGCTAGGAATGAGCACCTACAGTGAAACATTGCTGCATTGCAGTTTCTATTGCGTTCCATAGTTGCGTTGGAACGTCAGCACAGGGCACCACAATCCTCGTCTGCACTTAAAAGTGTAGTGCGAATGCTAACCCCATAAAATCTACAGACCCATACATGGGTCCATAAAATGCAGCTGCTGTGAAACTTCAGACCTATTTTAAATTCTAGTGGAGATCCCAAGGTTTCCAACGATCCCAAATTGGTCCTGCTGAATTGCAGGGAAATGTGTATACGAGATCTACAACTGTAGATATTTTCCATTCGATGTAATGCAGTGGCCATGAAAACATTGGCGTCCTGGTTTTGAATATTTCTCGTAATATAATTGTGATGTAGCTTCACTGAAGCGCTGCAACCAGCAGATACCAAAATATGTATGCAACACTGTCATATAGGTAATATGAAAAGAAAAGACTTTTCCAACTTTCAACCAACTCGAGGGGAAACCGAAGTGAAAGTTAGAGATTAGGGTTCAAACGGGCCGTTACCTTGGGTGCGGACAGGCTCAGACATCGGGCTGGGATCGCTCAGACCCTGGGCGTTGACGGCTCGCACCATGAACAGGTAGATGGTGTTCGGTCGGAGACCTTTGACGGTGAACTGTGTGTTCTTCACGTGGTCGGCCACCGTCTGCCAGCTGTTGCTCACTGATTGGCTGATGGGGTTAAATTCGTGAGGCAGGAGGAGAGGACAGAAAAGGGTCAAAGTAAAGAGCAGCAGGATTCAACACTGCCCCCTAGAGGAGGGTACCAAATACTGCAACACTCTAAATGGCAATACTTCTCCAACAGATCGCAAGCAATTGTGAAAAAGAAAAGCACAATTTTTGCCAAAATTGAAAATGAAATGTGCCTGCACAATCAAAAGCACATTTTCAGACGAGCTTTTCATAAACTGACGACTTAATTGGCAACTAAACTATTCCAATGCGTATTTTGGCGAAGTTTGAGCAAAATACCGATTCTTGTAACAACCGCAACTCAATAAAAGTTGGGACATTAGGGAAAATACACATTTAAAAACAGGGCTTTAATAAATTTACTTTGACTTGTATTTCATAGCAGACAGTATAAGGGCAATATTTTAAATATGTTTTTTTTTTTCTGGTGAACTTCATTTTACTTGTAAATACACATCTGTTCCAGCCTTCAGGCGTCCAGCTCATTCTGAATAAGGTCGGGATGAGGGCAATTTAGGACTAATAATGAAGCAAAAAATATGATAAATGATGTGATTCGAAAAGCTGATATCAACAGGAAAAGGGTTTGTATCTCAGAGGCAAAACTGTGCCAAGGGATCATCAATTTACCCACAAACGCATGAGATAATCATTGAACGGTTTAAAAACAATGTTCCTCACAGAAAGCTAGGAGACGATTTTGGATATTTCACCCTCTAGAGTGCATAACATAATTATAAGATTTGAGGGATCATGAGAACTTTCGGAGCGTTGAGAGCAAAGACGAAAGCCTCAGCTGAGATCTCTGCTCACTCAGACGGCTCTGCATGAAGAGCCATCAGTCACCAACCTGAACGCCTCGATGACGTAGGAGGAGATGGCTGATGCTCCTGCCAGCCCTGGTTGCCAGGACAACGAGACGCTGTTTTTGGTGACGTCGGTGACCTGGGGCTTCGATACGGGTCCAGGGAGCTCGCTCTCGTCGTGGTTCTTCGCGATGGTCACTCCTCCCGACTCTGGCAAAGGAAGAGGGAGAGAAGATGGTTCTGAAAATCCAGGTCAGAGGATAATCAAACGCGAGCCAGATTTTTCAATCACATCAAATAATAGTCATGTAGGACAACTATAAATTGTTGAACTATTTTGTCACTTCACTTAAAAAATACCTTTTGTTTGTCAGCGTTCAGAAGATGGGCTTGGTACATCTATACATGCGAGATTATCACGTCCTATGTTTGTGTCAAATAGTTCTCCCCACATTCTGGCTGTCTATATCAGTTTCAGTTTTGTTGATTGATTGTCATTATTCAATTATTGTCTCGTGGCTTTGTCCCTCATTCCATGCATTCTGGATACATTTCACCCTCATCGGTTCCTCGTTGTTAATAATTATCTCTGCACATCACAGTTCAGGTCTTGCTCTTCTCTGTTGTCAGTTTTTGAGACGTATTTTCCATTCGTTACTCTCAGCGTTTACTTTCCTTCTTCCAGAACCTTCTTCTCCCCTGTGTGGGGTTGGCTGTTTCGCTCATCGTTTGTCCCCTTCGTCAGTGTCATCATTACTTTTCCTTGTGTCTCCTTCTCCCCAAGGATTGACCTTCTGGAATCAACTCCAGACCAGACCTTCAACCTCGCCCAGCCCACATGCCTGTACACTGATGGCCGCTGCTTGATGCCCGCCTGCCCACCGACCACGTCGAGCCTAACTTCCACTGCTCAGTTTGCCTCCATTTGCCACTTTGTTGTTAACCCCAATAAAACACCACCCTCTAGTGCATCAGATCCTGCTCTCGGCTCCCTTTGTACGTCACGCCCTGACACATGTACAGTCTAGAGTCGGGAAGAAATCGTGCGAAGTCGTGGGTGTAAAATACCAGCAGAAGGTGTCCAGTTCATGGAGGAGTACATTTATGGAGGAACAGGAGGTTAGATGGGGTTCACTTTACCTTTGACCTCCAGGAAGGAGCTCCATGAAGTCTCCCCGCTGGAGCTCGCTGCCACACAGGTGTAGATCCCCGAGTCAGAGAGCTGGGAAGCAGAACACATTCACTCGCTCAATCAAAGCGACCCATCCGTCAAACTGTAAACGCTGGCGCGCTCCCTTCCACCGCCTCCAAATAACCAGTCAGAACTGGTTTACTCGGACATGATTGGAATGGAATTTGTGGCTCCACTGTAGTATAACCCAGCCCTTACACTAAAAATGCATTAACCTCCATCGACCTGTGGTTTTTCGGTGAGAGACAGAACGAGAGACAGAACGAGAGAGCGAGAGTGAGAGAGAGAGAGAGAGAGAGAGTAAAGAAGTATAGAGCCACAGATGACTGAGAGATTATTCTTCATCGTATAATTATAAGTTTATGTATTTACAGGTAATTAAGCATTATTTTCGGGCATATGTAATGTGTTTGTTTATCACTGTTGACACATTGCTCTGCAGTTTATGCCGACTATAATACCTCTGCAGTGCTGTGGCAACACGTGAAGCGCGTAATATCGAAGTAGGTCACGTACATAAAGAATTTAGAATCGAACGGGAGAGGGAAGGAGAGGCGCAAGGGAGAGCTAAACAACGGGAGAAACTCGCGCGTCACACAGTCTCCCTGAAAGTGCTGACATTAATTTTCTAATAAATTTCATTTGCCACTCAACTCCCCCCCAACAGGCTGCCAGCAACTGTCCCGCTGTCCTGTCCCACCGACCACAACAACGGAGAAATAATGAATTTAGAGGCCACTGCTGAAACCCCCTGGACTGACGACAGCTGGCTCATCCCTGTCACTCATCCCTCTCCCCCTCTCCCTCTCTCTCTCTCTCTCTCTCTCTCTCTCCATCTTTACCGAGGCTGTTTGTTGGTTTTCATCCCCCTGTCTCTGCTCCATTTATTAAATAAAATGTCGGTGGCTGGCAGCTTTGTCAGGCGTAATGGATATTCCAGCGAGACCACAGATCGGGTGTGTGTTGTGCAGGGACTTTAAATTCGCCTGCCCCCCGCCCCTCGCCCTCGCTGCCGCATGAGCTCTCTCTGGGTGGGGTTCGGAGAGGATCGCGGGCAGGTGGGAGGTGGTGGCGGGGGGGTTCGTGCCGGACGCTTAACCTCTATCCTGCGCTCAGCGTCTGGGGCTCTTCCCGGACAGACGCAGCTGAGCCTTGTAAAGGGCCTCTGTCTCGCTAAGTGATAGTATCAAACAATTTACTGAAATCAATATTTCCTATTCATCTCCTAAAAGCAATATGATTCCCCTGTCTGTCTAACTTATGTCTCTGATATATGATGGAGGTCTGTGGCACCCCATACATGCACTCATCACACACACACACACATACACACACACACTCAAACACACACACACACACACACACACAAACACTACGGAATTATATTTGTGCCACAATCCTGAGCGAGCAATTGGACATTTTGAGCGCAGAAAAATATATTTCGCAAGCACACAAATCTTGTTTAGAGAAAAAAGAAATTTTGTGAGCAAACAAAACCTTCTGATTGGGCGAACAAAACTATTCTGTGCTCAACAAATATTTTTGCATGTTTGCTATGATCAATATAAACGTGCAATATTAATCCCCTTCCCTCAGTTTCACTCTATACCCTCTCGCAAACTCATGTTCTGCACGCTGGCAGACCGCAGCATGCTCGCCCAAAGCATGTCTCTCCCTCTCTCTCAGGCTGACCTCTCTGTGTGCGCTCAGCTTCACCTGCGCGCTCGCTCGAGCTGTGCAGAGTGTTACAAATGTGCCACAATTCTGATTGGCTGCTTCGGTCTCCAATTAGATGCATTATGCCCAACCACCAAAGAATAGGGGGAAAGGTAATGACGAAATTCGTCTGTGACTGGATAACAGTACTGCCCTTGTTTAGGACAGGTTAAGTTTAATGTTAAATCTCTGATATCTTGAGACATCCACTGTTGTGTGACTCTTGACTCATTTACCTCTTAAGCAACACTGGCTGCTGCTAACTATAGCATTGCACAATGTCTTCTGAAAATCAAAACCAAAATGCCACACCGCAGCCACGAGCACCATGTTTTATGGACCTTTATGAAATTTTGTTGGTTAGTCTGTACACCTTCGGCTCGCGAACCAAGTTAGCTATCTAGTTAGGTTGCTAGCGTCAGGTCAGCCAACTAATGTCCGGAGAAAAGCAGAAGATTACTGACGTTAATGTTATTTCCATGATAGCTGGCAAACTCGACAGTCTTAAAAAATAGCTTTGGCACCATTCTCCGGCTGATTCATTTCAACATAT
This sequence comes from Gymnothorax reevesii, assembly GCA_029721435.1. NCBI lineage: Eukaryota > Metazoa > Chordata > Actinopteri > Anguilliformes > Muraenidae > Gymnothorax > Gymnothorax reevesii. The sequence continues at coordinate 170,133,416 of CM056574.1, forward strand.
AACGCCTGAAGAAGGCACCTTACAGATAAGTCTATCGACATAAAAGTTTGCCTTGACGTTCATTCACAAATGAACCAACCGAAATAATGACCTCTACCGTGGAGAGTGCTTCGAACTACGGGACCATTGGTGCCAGCGTCAGCTCAGCTCACCAGTATCACCTGGCGCTAATATTCCTGAAAGCGTGCGTTCAGTGGCGCAACGCGGGGCTTTGATGCGCGTGTCCCCGCTGGCAGCTATGAAGGCCGGCATTGCACCACCGGGCGCCGGCTCCCTGGCTCCGGACTGATGGGCCTCTTCAGCCGCGCATCGTGTGTTATTACCGTGATCTGTTTCTGTATATTTCACGAACATTAGTGCCAGATGATACTGGTGAGCTGAGCCGACGCTGGCACCGGCGTTCCCGTGGTTCGAAGCACTCGCCGCGTTAGAGGTTATTTTTCCGGTTGGTTCATTTGAGAATAAACTTCCAGGTTTTTCCAAATGTATTCCACATAGGTTTAGATTATGCTTTCAGGTTATTTGTCTAAAGCAGTACCCCAAATATCACTAAACAATCACAACTGCTGTAATTTGACACCACATTATCTTTCGTTCTGTATATACATCCATGCTGCAGTATTAAGCCAGCACAGCAACACCAACACCGGGAACGGCAGCAGCACCCTGGTTTTGTTAGCTACACCAAAATGCAATATTACCCCTAATTAATATCGTTTATCACACCTGCACTTGCTCTGCTATTTCAAGTAAAACTGATTGCTAATAGTGTTTAAGCATTAGAATGAGATGTCAATCACTGCATAAAACACGTGTCTTTGCTTTCACAAAATTAATCAAGGATGATCGTGTACTTCACTTGTGGATGTGTAACATTAGATGATCAGACTTGATATGCAGGTTATAAGTGTAGCCTATTTCAGTTTATGGCGACAGACATATCGGCAAAGTTTCTTCTTCAGGGGTGTTGAAATAAATCAGCTGGGATAAAGGTGCCAAAACTATTCTTTTTTTATTTAAGATTGTCAAGTTCGCCAGCTATCATGGAAGTAACGTTTAATGTCTGTAAGCTTCTGCTTTTCTCCGGACATTAGTTGGCTGACCTGACGCTAGCAACCTAACTAGATAGCTAACTTGGTTCGCAAGCCGAATGTGTACAGACTAACCAACAAAATTTCATAAAGGTCCATAAAACGTGGTGCTCGTGGCTGCGGTGTGGCATTTTGGTTTTGATGTTCAGAAGACATTGTGCAATGCTATAGTTAGCAGCAGCCAGTGTTGCTAAAGAGGGACACGAGTCACACAACAGTCGATGTCTCAAGATACATAGAGATATAACATTAACCTTAACCCGTCCCAAACAAGGGCAGCACTATTATCCAGTCGCAGACGAATTTCGTCATTACCTTTTCCCCTATTCTTTGGTGGTTGGGCATAATGCATCTAATTGCAGACCGAGGCAGCCAATCAGAATTGTGGCACATTTGTAACACTCAGCACAGCTCGAGCGAGCGCGCAGGTGAAGTTGAGCGCACACAGAGAGGTCAGACTGAGAGAGAGGGAGGGACATGCTTTGAGCGAGCATGCTGCGGTCTGCCAGCGTGCAGAACATGAGTTTTCGAGAGGGTATAGAGTGAAACTGAGGGAAGGGGGTTAATATTGCACGTTTATATTGATCATAGCAAACATGCAAAAATATTTGTTGAGCACAGAATTATTTTGTTCGCTCAATCGGAAGGTTTTGTTTGCTCACAAAATTTCCTTTTTCTCTAAACAAGATTTTTGTGCTTGCGAAATATATTTTTCCGCGCTCAAAATGTCCAATTGCTCGCTCAGGATTGTGGCACAAATATAATTCCATAAAACACACGCGTGCACACACACAAACACACGCATGCACACACACACGCGCCCACACACACACACACACACACACACACACACTCACGCATGCGCACACACACACGCACTCAAACACACGCATGCACACGTACGCACACATGCACACACACACTCAAACACACACAGATCCAAATACACAGACACACACACACACACATACACAAATACAGGCAAGCACACACAGACACACACACACACATGCACAGGCACACACACTCAAACACACCTATGCACACAAACACACACACACACACACACACACACACAAACACACACACACACACACAAGGTGTCCTGGATCAGAACCCGATGAGCCCAGAGAAAACGAAGAGGAAGGTGACATTGCAGAAACGATTTGAGAGGAGAGAGAGAGGGATGGGGGCGCAGGAGGACGAGATGAAAACATGGGATTAGAGGGATGGGGGGAGACTGAGAGGGAAAGATGGAGGCGAAACGAGAGGAAGTAAATCAGAGGGAAGGACTGACAGCAGTGTGAGGGAGTGTGTCTCAGCACACAGAGAGAGGTAAACACGTACGTTTGTATGTGCATGAACACACACATACTTGTGTAAGAATGCGCTTTTGAACATTCATAAATGCATGCACACACACATTCCCATACACACTATCACACAAACACACGCACACACACACACACACACACACACATTCCCACAGATAACCCACCCGGATGCTCTTGATCTGCAGGCTGCCCAGCTCTTGCAAAGACATTCTGGGGTCCTTCCCCAGCAGACTGACTCCGTCCTTCAGCCAGCTGATGGTGGGGATGGGGTCTCCAGAAGCCTGGCACTTCAGCAGGGCCACCCCATCGATGGCCAGCGTCTGATTGGCTGGGCCCTGGCGAATGATTGGTGGAGGCCTGTCCGTCAGCACTGTTGGGGAAAAACAAGAATTTCACTCACTCCATCATGCAGCAATGCAACACATACACACGACAGAGCCGATGGGGCATTCACAGACCACACAAAAGGGTGGTCTCGTCATTAAACAGAAAGATAGGGCTATAATTCCTAATGTTCCAGACGGTCTCAATTCTTACTGTTCTATTGTGGATTTCTGAGCTTCTCAGGGCTCTTATTAGGGTATTAAATTGCAATGGCTGCCCCAGGATTCATGGGAAGTGGCTAGAGGATGAACTGAGGAGCACGTTTCCGGACAATGAGGTGGTGAAGGAGACCGACGAATTTCCAGCCGCAGCTTCGGCTGCCTGACATCCGAACCCCAGTACCAGCCCTTCCTTTAGTGCTGCTGTGGTAAAAGATGAAGGCCTGTGGACTTTGCCAGCGGGAGTTAATAAACATTTCCTGATGTTCCATAAAGAGGCAAACAGAGGGCTGTTTCATTGCAGAAAATGAAGACCTAGCCCTCGAGACGGACTGATCCCACTGTACTCCCGGTGATAAAACACTGTGAGTTTCTCAGGAATTCGCAGGAATTATGAGGTTTACTTAACTGCATCAGGACAGCACTGAGCCAGGAATCATGAATCAGACCTTCTCTTCTCAAAATCAGTGAAATCTGCTCACGTTTGAGTGCTAGAACTCAACCTCCTAATTACCTGATCTGAAACTATCATAAATACATTAAATACCATCAAATATCACCATTATACTTCACATTTTTATGCAACAAGCAAAGGATCTAGTACTGCATTAAACATTATTGAGCGCCGTGATATCAATGCCGTTGGTTTAGATGCGGTTCAATGCAGTCTCCAGATCTTACCTGGCGTAATCTCTTGAGATTAGGATATAAGATAAAAAAAGGTTAAAAACTCAACTGACCCATGACAATCACTTAAAATGAGGTTACTAAACCTCATCACAAAAATACAGTCCAATCCACTGAGCCACGGAGCGCTACGTGCGCTAGTTACAGCAGCACAGCAGACAAAAAGAGGTATCACATTGTAATTAGCACCAGGGACACAGAAACGAGAGGGAGAAGAATCCTGATTGGTCACAGCTCATATCTGAATGTCCGTATCTGTGAATTATGGCTCTTAAGTCGAGATGGTTTATATTTCAAAGCTAAGTAATACAGCGACTTCTGGCATCACACTGGCACATTAATTAGAAGGTGCGGATTAATGATGTCAGACCTGAGGCGCTAATTAGCCAGTCTTCTTCGCTAACCTTTCAACACATTCACGCTTAGACCCCCCCCTGCGGCACTCGAGAGCAGAAAAGTATAAAAACCCATCTCGCCTGACTCGGGGTGAAACATTAAAGCATCCTAACGCAAAAGCCGAACTCAAAAATCCTAATTTCAGAGCAATTTCCTTGACTACTGAAGCCTTTTACATCCGGCCGTCTTCCTCTTCAACAGGGACAGAACGCGCTCATTATGGCTCGAGCTCAAAGGGACGAAGCTTGTGACACAAACAGGAAATCCATCAAACCGCGTCTTTATATTTAACTTCACAGGAGCTGAAGGCCAAGGCTTCGCTAATGAAGTGACTGATTAAAGATTGGCTGTGGTGCAATTTTCCCCATAAGTGCACTGACTGATGAGGCTCTGAGCCTCAGACCGTGAGCTCGTCGCCGTACGTTAGTCATTCAGTCACTCCTACTTTTAGTCTGAAGCCAGACAGTTCCTGTAACCCCATTGTGGGTCGACTGCATTTTTTTTCCAAAGTCAAGCTGCTCTCCTTCAACAAATTACAGTAAGACAGGAAATACCGATGGTTCCAGGGAAGAGAGGTTTATGGAGAGAAATGGCGGGACTGCGGAGACAGAATGAGAGAGGGAACGAGAGAGACAGTGAGGAAGAGAGTGAGAGGGACAGAGATGGAGAGACAGAGAGAGATGGATGAGGCCGAGGCCTTGACTGTCTGAATGGAGAATTTCTCATTACATTTCTCCTTGAACCCAGTTGGCTCCTGCTGGCCTGGTGACGGTAAATCACCGGAGCGGAGTGTTAGCAGAGGCCATTACATCTACCAGCTTCCCCCAGTCCTGAGGCCCAGCCTGCCTGACAATATACACCTGTCACCAGAGACACACCCGTATCAACATGCATAATGTGTGTGAGCGTACGAGCTTGTGTGCATGCATTTGTGAGCGTATACACTGTGTATATATGAGTGTGTGTGCTTCCGTGCGTGTGTGTTCTTGTATTTGCTACAAAGTGAGAACCAAAAAATGTTTTTTTCGCAACAGATTGAGGACATTATTGGGAAATGAGGACATTTTCACACATAGCGTGTGTCCTCACAACTACAAAGGCAAACTGTGACTTGTTAAGGTTAGGGGTAAGTAGGGGTAAGGTTAGAATTAGTGTTGGTTAAGGTTAGAGAAAGGGTTTGGTTTAGGCACACGTTGCTTGCTGTTAAGATTAGGGAAAGGCTGTAGTCACACACAAAGAATGAATGGAAGTCAATGTAATGTCCACACAAGGCTAGATATAAGGATATGCGTATGTGCGTGAGTGTCAGTGTGTGCATGCGTATGTGCCATGTAGGGTGTTTGCGTACGTGGGAATTTGGATGTGTGAGCACATGCGCACAAGGCTATATGGTGCATGCAGCTAAAGACGAGCATTCCGGAACTCATCGCCCTGTCCTTGCGATTAAGCAGAATCTGTCCAGATAGAAGAGATACTGCGATACGTGTCCCAAATCAAACTACAACCCCAATTCCAAAATAGATGGGACAAAGGGTAAATTGTGAATATAATCAAAAAGCAATGACTTTCAGATCACACCAGCCAGTATTCTATTCACAATAGAACAGAGATAACATAGCAAATGTTGAAACTGAGAAATTTTACAATTTTATCCATAAAATGAGCTCATTTCAAATCTGATGGCTGCTACAGCTCTCAAAAATTTGGGACAGGGGCCTATTTAGCCTGGTGTAGCATCCCCTCTTGTTTTTAACACAGAGTGGAAGCGTCTGGGCATTGAGGAGACAAGTTTTTTTACTTTAGCCATTTGAATTTGATCCCATTCTTATGTAATACAGGCTTCCAGCTGCTGGAGAGTTTTGTGTCTCCTTTGACAGACTTTTCGTTTAATTATGCGCCAAATGTTTTCAATTGGTGAAAGATCAGGACTGCAGGCAGGCCAGTTCAGCACATGGACTCTTCTACTACGAAGCCATGCTGCTGTAATAGCTGCAGTATGTGGTTTTGCATTGTCCTGCTGAAATACACAAGGCCTTCCCTGGAATAGATGTCATCTGGAGGGGAGCACATGTTGCTCTAAACCCTTTATAGACCTTTCAGCATTCATGGTGATTTTTAAAACATGCAAGTGTCCCACACAATATGCACTAATGCATCCCCATACCAACAGAAATGCTGGCTTTTGAATTCAAAGCTGATTACAGGAGGGGTGGTCTTTCTCCTCTTTAGCCCGGAGAACACAACACCCATGATTTCCAACAAGAATGTCACATTTGGACTCGTCTGACCAGACAACACTTTGCCACTTTGCTACAGTCCATTTTAAATGGCGGCGCTTCTGGATCATGCTCAACAATGACTTCCTTTTTGAATAATAGAGTTTTAAGTGGCATCTGTGGATGGCACGGCGGACTGTGTTTACAGACAGTGGTTTCTTGAAGTATTCCTGGGCCCATTTAGTAATGTCAATGACAGAATCATGCCGGTGAGTGATGCAGTGGCGTCTGAGGGCCCGAAGATCACAGGCATCCAGTAAAGGTCTTTGACCTTGTCCCTTACACACAGAGATTTTTCCAGTTTCTATGAATTTTTTGATGATGTTATGCACTGTCGATGATGAGACCTTCAAAGTCTTTGCAATTTGATGTTGAGGAACATTGTTTTTAAAGTATTCCACAATTTATTTACGCAAACCTTCACAGGTTGGAGAGCCGCTGGCCATCTTTACTTCTGAGAGACTCAGCCTCGCTAAGACATCCCTTCTATAGCCAATCATGTTACACACCTGATGCCAGTTAACTTTATTACTTGCTAAATGTTCTTTCAGCTGATTCTCTTATATATTTATTGCTTTTTCAGCCCTTTTTTGCCTGTGTCCCAACTTTTTTGAGACCTGCTGCAGCCAGAAAATTTGAAATAAGCTTATTTTGTGTATGAAAATGAAACTGTCTCAGTTTCAAATTTGAAATGTTATCTATGTTCTATTTTAAATAGCATATTGGCTCATGTCATCTGAAAGTCTTGCATTTTGATTTTATTCACAATTTACACTTCGTCCCAACTATTTCGGAAATGGGGTTGTAGAAAGAGAGACTGTTCTGTGCATGCAGACCATGCATGTATGAGAGTGTATGAGTGTACACACTTGTACAATACTGGAATGGATTTTTGGATGTCCTAATTAGTGATGATTTTCCGCAATTTCAGTGAAGTTGACTGAATGGGTCAGTAGGGCTGCACCCAGGACATATTTCATCATTTACAGAGAACGTCAGTCACTCTAATACCCTGATCCTGATATAAATCATTACATTTACACATTTTCACAATTAATGCAATCTTTTTTCAGCTCTCAAAAACAGCTCCAATGGACACATAATTAACTGGAGTCCGACAGAACCGGCCTCATTCAAAAGAATGAAAAAAAAAGAATTGGCAGCTGAATTCGAACGCTGAGGCCAAGGCCAATTGCACTGATAAAACTGAATAAAAGGCTTTTTTCTGGGAAAGAAACTTTTATTTTAACAGTGCCGTGAGCTGAATTTTCGCAGGTTATTTGTGCTTTCAGAGCTGCTCAAGGCCGTCAGTCCAGCCATTCACTTCCCTGCCGAAAAAACATTTTCGAGATTTATTTCTTCTTTTGGTCCACGGGAAAAATATGAGTATTTGTGCAGGTCTCTATATAAGCCTGCACTTGAACCAGTGAGTGAATGAGAGTGTTAGTGCATTTGTGTTTGCTTGTATTCCTACCCTTGTGGGGACCAACTGTCTCCCCAGTGACAGAAAACAAGATTTTTTTATCCTTGAGAAATTTTCCATTCCTCAGAAGGTAACTGAGTTATTTTATTTTAAAGTCAAGGTTTAAGGTTACGCATGTGCTGTTTACAATTAAGGTCAGGGTAAGAGGTAAAGGAATGAATGTAAGTCTAAGGGATGTCTCTTCAAAACATGAAAAAACAACGTGTGTGTGTGTGTGTTAGAGGTGTGTGCATGTGGGTGTGTGTGTGTTTGTGTGTGTGCATCACACTGTCCCTGTTCCTCACCATCAGTGACCTCCAGCTGGGCCTTGGCGAGGATGCTACCCGCCACAGTCAGCGCCTGGCAGATGTAATACCCAGCATCGGCGCGCTGCACGGAGGATATGGTCAGGTCTCCACCGGGCGACACAGAGAAGCGGCTGTTGGGCTGCTGGGGCTGGTTGGGGAACAGAAGGTTCTGGAACAAAGGGAGGATAAGGATAGTTAATAAGAACACCAACATGTATCCTCTGCCCTCGTTCTGAACTTGTGACGGTTTGACCAATGAGTGTATAAGAAGCGGTGGCTGACGGGCGCGTGCTTCAGAGGAGAGCCATAAACTGTCTTCACTCTCCTGAGTTGGCATCGGGGGGGTCGCATACAAGCAAGCCTTGAACACAGTTCCCAATCTGAGATTCCAGATTCGGGCGGGATTAGAGATGCCAAATTTTTTAATGAAAAAAAAAAAGAACACCAACACGACAGGTCCCCGTTTCCTTAGAATATACAGTTATACCATAGTACACCACGTGCGCGCACACACACACACACACACACACTGCGGATCGAGTAAAGCATCACCATCGGTACCACGAACCAGGTCCAGGACTCTAGGGCTTCCTGCAGTCCGGTTTGTCTGGTTCTTCATAAACTGTAAACTAAGGGGCTCGAGGACCCAGGTGTGAAAGCATCAGATTAGAGATACAATCGATTCAAAGGCAGTTAGCGATAGACAGCAGTCGGGGGGGGGCTATTCGCCAGCAGTGACGGGCAAAAGAAGGGCTTCTGCCCAGGGCGAACAGAAAACAGCACCTCTACAGCCCTGAATCCACTCACCTCTCTGTATTTCACCTCAATTATCTATTTACTTATTTTCTGTTGAATGTCCTCAATGAAACGGACGGGAAAGAGACATTAGGTTGATTAATTACACCTAATGACTTTAATGCAGCAAATGATGTGTTTTTTTAATTACCCCATCCCCCTACGTACGGTTGATAGATGGTCCTCTCCATTATACACGGGCATCGGAGAGCTGGGTCCCTCTCGCCTGATCACTTAATTACTGTCTTAATTTGTCCTTTTTCGACAAATAAGTTCATATCTCATTTAAGACAATGACAGCATTCCACAGGAGATGTGGAATGTGTGTGTGTGTGTGTTTGTGTGTGTGTGTGTGTGTGTGTGTGTGTGAGTGTGAGAGGCACAGGGAGAGAGAGAGAGAGACATTAAGATGTTTGGTGGATAATATGATAATTTGAAAACATATTAATATTGAACGTAGTGTGATCACATCTGGTCTATCTGCTCGCTTTCGCTCTCTGTAAACACCTGAACAGAGTCGTTTTTTCAGGCCTTTTTTCTGCATATTCCGGCCAGCACTCGTCTCGCCTCCTCCCTCCTGAACGATCCGGCTTCTATCTCAGCGTGGAGGCAGTTCTCCAGAGAAGGGCCTTTCTTGGCACGCCGAGACCCGCTTCTAATTGCTATTCCTGCGGATTTAGACGACTCATAAATATTGCGATCGTATTGTCTGCGCAATTATATTCAATCTACCCGTCTTCAGCTTTTAAGGGTTTGAGAAGTAAATAGAGACGTGTACTGAGATGTGTGTGGATAATTGTTGGATTCTCGGCTCTGGAACTGCTCACGGATCCACATAAGCAACAGGCTTATTAAGAGGGATAAAGATCAGGGCTCCAGCACCATGTAGATGTTTTTACACACTAATATTCTTATTGTTTATTTACTTCAGTGCTTGCTTCATTCAATGTTTTTGAATTGAATTAAAAATAGAAATCTAATGAGGTGGAGAGAGATGGCCAAGGAATGGACGTAGGGAGAGAGAGAGAGAGAGAGAGAGAGTGAAACACACTGTAAACCTTGATGGGTTTTTTGGAAACCGATTACCTTCAAAAATTTTGAACGCATTCAAATTTGAACAGGCATTCAAAAACGAACAAGTCTCCTTTCGTGTTCAGCTAAAAAAACAGTGTTCAAAAATGAAAGAGCATGTGTTCATTTTCCTTTCAAAAATGAAGAAGCATGCATTCATTTCTGACCGGACAGCATCCAAAAACTAGAGAATTGCAATTTCCAACGAAATTGCGCGTGTGAATGCGGAAAGCTGATGCCACACTGCGATGCTGTCTTGAACACAATGTAGTTTGAATGATTTGAATGCTTGCTGATGCTACACTGAATAGCTGCCATGTAAAATACTTGAATGTTTATTAAAAAACTGAAATCTGAACAAAGAAAGAATGAAAGAACAATGTTAGCCATGCTAACCACGTGACCATGCTGACCACGTTATTCAGCTAACTTAGCTAATGTTGTTAGCCGTGATGCTAACCATGCTAACCACGCTACTCTGCTAACATAGCTAATGTTGTTAGCAGTTGTGCTAACTTTGCTAACAATGCTAACCATGTAACCATGCCAACCACGTTACTTGGCTAATGCAGCTAATGTTGTTAGCCGGTATGCTAACAATGGTTACAATGCTAACCATGCCAACCACGTTACTCAGCTAACTTAGCTAATGTTGTTAGCAATTATGCTAACTATGCTAACAAAGCTAACCATTTCAACCACATTACTCAGCTAATTTAGCTGCTGTGAGAAGTCGAATGAAGTCTCTAGGAGAAAGTATGCTGAAGTTATAGAGGTTCAAAGTAGCACAAGAGTTTGAGTTTGAAGACTTTCAATGCATTTCTATGGGACAAAAACATCAAAACAAACTTCAAAACATAAATAGTACGAAAGAGAAGATAAATATCAATAATGTCCAGAAAAAGCTGCACGTTTTGATATATGAATTGGAATGGCGGAAGAAGTAATAATAATAATAATAATAATAATAATAAAAAAAACTAACAATGACAATGAGAACTATTTCACTTTAAGGAACTGAGAATTTAAAATAGGGCTGTTCAATAATCTAAAATCTCCCTTCGCACATAGATGAATGCATCAGGCCCTGGGCAAGCATCGGGAAATGAACGCTCAGAAAATGAACAGAAGGGCGTTCATCATCGAACGCAGTGACCAGGTTTGCAGCCTCAAACGTATCCAAAAATGAACCGGCGTCCGTTCATAAATGAAAGCATTCACTGTTCAGAGTATTGACAAGCTCCCTCAGCAGGGTTTACAGTGCAGAGAAAAAAGGCGAGTGAGACAGACAGTGTGAGAAACAGTTTCAGATCTGACGACCCGGTCAGTTTGTGGCGAGCTGTGATCTGTGGCGGTTACCTGGCTCCCCTCCTTTTGCCAGAAGACCGCAGGCTGGGGGTTCCCCTTGGTCTCACAGGGAAACGTGGCTGTGCGCCCCTGCGCCACAATCTGGTCCCGCGGCCGGATGACGAACTGGGGTGCAGCTGAGGTGAAAGGGCAAAGGGCAAATAATGTCAGCTCACTTGTAACAGGGGACAGCAGGGATTAAAGGATTAGCAGGACATGGGATATTGGGGAGTGAGGAGTAAGTTAAGGGGGGGGGGGGTTAGGCAATCTCAGGCAATAACAGGCACTCTATGCCACGATCAATCCAATTTAGCACATATAAGCCAGCTTCCATGCTGCAGGTTGAAATCCTTTTACAAGTCACTGCGTAAGAATCACGGACACATAAAAACACCACGGCCACCAGGCAAGCCATTCACTTGACCGGCCAAAGCAAGCTGGAGCCCAATAAATGTTGGTTAGTCTGCAATCGCGGACGGAAGTTTGGTTTATTACCACTAGGGGGCGAAACACAGTGGGGCACACCCTGCTGTGCTGCTGTGGAGCAAATCTAACGCTGGAATGCGACTAGCCTCATTCTGCCACTTCGCGGTAGAACGTCTCGGCTTTTCTGACGTCCTCTCGAAGTCTGCCATCACGTCTGACAGAATCTCCGTAACGCGGCACAAAATTAGGCGCTACGCTGCAGATCAAAGGCTCAGTCGAGATTGGCAAGAGATAAAATATTCCGCTGGACTGAGCTCCACATCTCTCCCACCACGTTAAAATTAAACTTGAAGGCAAAGTGCGGTTGATGCGCTCATCTACATGAGTGGAGGCCATCTTTAAACTCTCTAATGAGGCCTCTCTATCCCCAAATGCCCCGAGAGGCACAGAAACTGCACAGCCAGCGATGAACTTCAGCATTCCTGCCTACGCTGCCTGCCTCAGCAGAAATGCTGTGAAGTAAACAAGGAGAGGGAAAGATTCAGGATCGCTCCATAAAGAGCTGGACGCCACAACCTTCAGCTGTCCTTGCCTCTGGGGGTCTAACCCCATTCACCATCATTACACCTCACAGTCATTAACGGGCTCAATTATTCAAAAGCACCACACTGAAGTCAATTAAATATAATTGCAGAATGAAGTGGAAAGGGCATTTTCAGGGTAAGTCAAGCCCTGATTATTTACAGAACTGAGCCAAAGTCTTGGGCAACCTAGATGTTTTATCTAAATTTGGTCTTAGGTGTTTGATTACAGTTCCCTACACTGGAGTAGTTGTAAAAAGCACATTTGAGAAACTAAATGTTAATCAAAGACATATTTTTTTCCAAATTAATGTTCACATTTCAGTAAAGACTACTCGCACTGCTGATACAGCCTTTAGAGAGTCCTTATGTCAAATTCAGTGAGGGCATCTGGGATTACCACGAGACACCAAAGCAAGTGAGACAGGTCCGCTTGCAAAGTAACTGTTGCACGTTCTCCAGTTCGCTCGGAACAGCCCCACCAAACAATTATTTTCTTAAAAAAATTAAGTTTTCCTAAACTTAAGACTTTTGCTCAGAACTCTATATCCCATAGTCCTCTGCAGTTGGCTGTGCATCGAAAGATCAGAATAAACTGGACCTTGAAGCAACTGCCACACACAGTTAAACCCCTATAAACACCTTGTTTATTTAGTCACCAATAAGCAGCAGTGGTGACTCATACCGTGGCATTAAACTATGCTCCTCACACTGATCTGTGTGACAGGCTAGATGAGGACCCGACAGTTGGAGTGTTCACTCTGTTCTATGGACGTCAGTAAGACTAATTCAAAGATTAACACAGCACGTCTCTGCTTTGAAACAACTCTCGTCGTTCCAGCCCTGCCCCTAACTGAGGAAAACTGCCCTTTGATAGGGGAAAACGCTGAAATACTGAGTTTAAGGTGTGATTTACCTCGCTCAATAAGCCCTGAATCATGGTGGTGTAAACGTCTGATAGAAACCTGGTCTAATCCAGCCAGGCAGCACACGCTTGTCAACTAACATCTGCCACACCACTCACCTCTAACACAGAGAGACATCAGGCAGCTGCAGGACGCCCTCATGCTAATACTGATGACCTCACACGTGAGGTTTGGGTCCTCACTCGCAGAACTGACATCCTGACAATGCTGCGACTCAAAATAATGCAAGCTACCCACACAGACGCATGCGCGCACACACACAATTATGTAAGCACGTATGCACACATACAAAACACACATACACAAGCTAAAAACAGAAATTTGCACACACACACACACCCACATAAGCATGAAAAAGACACACACACACGCACACACATACACACACACACACACACACACACACACACATCGCTTACAAATAAGCACACACACTCTTTCTGTGTGCCCTACTCCACACGACTTCCTTAATCGCTGCTCGGCTCAGCAGTCCCACAGCGGAAATTCAAATGACCAATTACATCCACCAATTCCAGTCTCCGCTCAGCTGTGACCTGCGGATCAGATACTGAAGCCCTCAGAAACGGCCGAACTTCAGTGCGCTCTATTAAAGAATAAAAAGGAAAGGAAAAAAAAGGACCTGCCTTTTCCCTTTTGTTCAATTCCGCTTTCCCCACTGTGGCAGTGCGCGAACACTCCGAGCAGACACTTTATTTCCAAATAAAAGGTCAAACTGCCCTTCTGTTAAAAGTTAGCATTTCCCACTGTTTTTACAGAAATGGAATGAAAGTGGAAGTCAATAGAAAAGATAAGAGAACCGTCTCCCTGCTCTGTTGGGTCTTTCATTCAGTCTGATTTACTCGACAGAGGACATTATTTCAGCAGCACACTTTACAATGACCACAAGTAACTTTACAAAGAAAGCCCTCATCATCTAACTTTGAGATAAAACCATTCCAAAGCTTTGCTTTAATAGCTACTGAAAGCAAATGGCAGGTCAGACACTGAACCCTCACAGGAAATTGCTGTGCCGCAGTCGCGTTATGTGGGGTTAACAGACAGCTTTAAGACTTGACCCCATAAAGAAAAATACAGTATTTTCCATCTTGTGCAATCTACGCCGCGCAGATGAAAGCATCATCCGTTCAGCTATGGTTTGTTTGTCACTAATTAGCACGGAGCTCAAAGGCACGCTTGTCTGAACTCTGTCTGTTTGACAGAGGGACCATTAGATCTCCATTTCCACACTCGGGTTGTCCTATGACAACACAGCTGCCCTTCGTCAAAGAAAGACTTCTCCATTTGGCGAGCTTATCTATTATACTTCTTATCAGGCCGTTGATTTATTTATTTTTTCGCCACTATTTATTTGTAAAACGCACTCACTTCGACGAGCTGCAGATGGTCACAGATTTGCTAGTGCTTGGCTTTATCTTGGTTTTGTGCAGTGGAGTGCAGGGTTGAACACAAACGCCTCAAATCACATATTAGCCCAAACTCCATTTCCTGCTAACCATCCTGTCTACATACACACACACACACACACACACACACACACACACACACACACACACACACACACACACACACACACACACAAACACACACACAGCACTGACAGTCCCACAGGCAGTGCATTACCCACCGTCACTCACTCAGAGTGTTTGTTTAATCAGTCTGAGGCCGTTATCTCGACGCCCCTCTTACGTGCATCACACACTCTCGTCCCGCTCTCCCACATTCGCTCACCCACGCACAAACATACACACGCAAAAACAGACATCAGCACACACACGCGGGCACGCTCACACAAACACTCTTGCAGTAATACACCATGAGGTCTTCATGTAAACGAAGACCAGCCCTGACTGCTGTGTCCAATCCTGCAGGCACATCATCAGTGCACACGTCAGCACGAGAGTGGAGATGTGTGAGGGGAATGTGTGTACAGTCCGACAGCGGCCGAGTGTGTGCTGAGACGCGGGGCAGACAGTGGGGAGACAGTGTTGGGTTACTGAAAATGTCCTTTTTGGAAACAAGAATGAGAAGAGAGAGAAATAGCAGCCCGATTCTGGATCTTTCCGTCATGACAACATACATCTGTTGTGGGCTGGAAAGAATTCATAATACTACTAAGGTATTACACACACACAAGCACACACAGGCATGCATGCATGCACACACGTACACGCATAAACACAGACCTACACATGTGCCCACGTACGCACACACATGCATACACACGCACACAGACATATACATAGGCTTATGTGCACACCCACACACACACGTACGCGCACACTCACACATATACACACACACACGCATGCACACACAAGAGCTAAGGAACACAGAATGCCACATAACACATATTCCCTTCTCTCAATAGAAGTGCATATGATAATATACTCGATGGGTAGTGGCAATAACTCTCCCTCTAGCTACAGGTCCTCTGAATATTCAATTTCCCAAATCTTCTGCCAGCCCGACAGGCCATGACAATCACACAGCGTCCTGTGCTGTTTTGGCAGCTCTTGCCTCCATGGTTTGCCCCAGTATCATCACTCCAGCTGCCAGTCAAACTCACCCGGCCGCGCACCCCTGCGCCCCTAATCCACTCCCTGTATTCAGCCGCTCTCCCTGCCCTGTCAAAACCAGCAGCAGGAACTGACATTTCCAAAAGGAACATTCGCCTTCGGTCTCAATGTCCAAGGGACTCATCTACCACGCACTTCCTGAACTAAGAGAAACTGCCCAGTATTCCTCTAAAGGCCTGGTTATGATTTTCATCAATGGAGCTTAAAAATGAATAACTTTTAAAAGCAGTACTGAAAATCCTGGCCGTTAAAAATCTTTGCCTCCACATTTCTCAGTTTTAAACTAAGTATTTTAACCCTAGTCCTGCCAGTCGTTGATATATAGAGAACCCACACATTTCCCTGTGGGACAGTCGTCGATATATCTTTCCCCAGTAGCTTTTTCGCTGTATGCCAATCCTGGATAAGCATTGTAAGCATTACCCTTCAGCCAGGACTAGGGTAAACATTAACAAATAAATATTCAATCGTGAATCCAAACCAGTGCACATGCAACCAGTACAAATTTAGCTGTACTAAAACTATGACCATTTTTGAAGTAAGAATGGATAATTTCCCTCGCATTAAAGATTTAAGCTCACCAGCTGATTATGATCTGTGTAAACAAACCCTCTGACTGAAGTGTGGCCACTATTCAGTCGGGCTAAGGGTGGCTATTCCATTCAACAAGCTCAAATAAAATTTTTCCCGATAAGACCTTATCTACGGCACACACACGGTAACGACTACTTATTACCGTTTAAGCAAAGCAACAGAAGGGTGGGTACCGACACAAAAAGCATGAAGTGAGGCTGGCAAGACAGGGGAATTCTGGGAGTTGGAGGAAATTCAAGTCCACTGAAAGATTCCATGGCACTAAAGGCTACGGCACCGAACCGGGATTTAGTAGCTTATCAGGTTAGTGAGCATGAGTAAAAAGCCATTATAAGTGTAAAGATAGAAGCTAAAGTTGCTTGAGTCGCTAGTGCTACGAAGGCGAGGGGCTGAGCAGGAGAAGGGGCAGTGAAGCAGTGGCTTAGCCGCGGCGATGCGGCGCCCGCATTAGCATGGCGCTAACCGATGAGTCGCGCTCAGGCAGCCGTGTTAGCGTGTGCTAGCGTGCGCTCGAGCTCGGCTCATGCAGGATGGAGGATGCACATAAGGGATGGGTACTTACCTACGGGACGTGCTGTAGACAGAACAATGGAGTGGCGAAGTTGAACACAAACACGGAGAGTCAACATGTAAACATGAGGAGGTGGGGACATGGGGGGGGGGGACACAGAGGGGGGGGGGGCAGGGGGATGAACAGAAGGAAAGAGGAGAAGAAATAAGGAAAAAAAAGAAATAATAGTCAGAATGAATGACATGTTGCACTGGACACACAACTGCAGCAGAGGATTGTCGGGGAGACTGATCTTAATACTGGGGAGGGAATAAGAAATTATTCACTCTCTACAAACCTCAATTACACTACATTTCCCTTGTGCCAATGGGGTCATGTCTTGAGCAGCACCACCTGGTGGGCTGGATGAGTAACTGCACCAACATTCCACTGAACATCTTTTTTCCAGGTGCCATTTTCTTTCACTATTTGTTCACTGGTAGCTTATTTTTGATTAATTCTCATAAATTCAGTGAATTCCGTTAATTCCATGATAACCCCACAAAAAGATCGCCTCCCCCACAATGACATTCAATGATACTTCTCAGTTTCATGTGTGGGGCGGTGCTGAAGATAGGGCGCATCACCACTGGTTCAGCGAGAGATACAGACGCTCAGTACAAATCATATTAAATTCACAGGTTCCAGGCCTGGCGCTGTTGACTGCGGGAACAGAGAAACACTTCTGCTCACAGTTTCTCACCACGTCTGCGAAATGACTTTACCTCCAGGAACCCCAGACTCTGTCTAAACCCACCAGACCGAGTCGGTCTGTCTGAACGCCACGGTTTACGTGAATCCAGAATTCAAAAAGCCTGAAAATTCAGAAATTGAAGTCGACCCCTCTGGTTGCTCATCTCCCTCCTGCCTCCCCAAACACCCCCCCACCCCCCCCATCCCTACCCCCTTCCCAACTCCCACCCATCAGAGACTCCCTCCCGGCACATCATTTAAGAGCTCCGCAGAGACCTTGAACAGTTTGATTTAATGTGTGCTGCATCGGGCGTGGGGTGTGTGTGGGGGGGGGTTACAGTAAAAATGTTTTGATTAACCTTTCCCACCTCCACCGCTCTGCTCACTGTATGCATCAGTAAACTGTGAAATGGCTCCAAAGACCGAGCAAGCGAGTTTGCTGAGCAGGGCCACTAACAGAGCAGTTATACAGGCAGGAAGTGGGCCGCACATTTGAATAGGACCTCAGCTGAGAGAATGAATAATTAAAGGAGTTGATAGACAGCCCTCCACTTCCTGCCATCACCTGAGGAAAGCCTATATACCGCAGTGTGGAATTGCTCCATTCAGGACAAGGGGACCATATCGGAGTCCATTTCACACCAGACAGCCCCGTACCCTCAGATTTCCCTTAAATCAAAATGGTGCAGCTGACAGAAGCTAAATTTTGCGGCGCCTGGGCTGTGAGCGAGTGCCTCAAGGCCAGCCGATTATTTGTGACGGGGAGATGTTGAATAATTAAAACGCCGTTCACACCTCACTGGAACTTCGATCGCGAAGCAGGAAACATTTGGAGCGCTGATATTCCACCAACGGCCCCAAAGGCACATTTCTGTACTGTGACAAATGTTTGCGGGCTAAACTTGTTAGAACAAAACACGTTTTTTTTTTTTTTAAATTCTTCTTCTTCTTTTTTAAACTCAAATGCTTTTACTGTAAAAAGTGACTCATGCCTTACATCGCTTAAATAAAAGATGAAAGACCTTAGCCATCACTCATTGAATGTTTTTTTCTATAGCTTAATGGATTCTGTGATTTCATGTTTAATGGTTGTGTTGAGAATAGCCTCTGCCCACTTTTGCCTGGGAGGTGCTGGCGAACGGCAACACAGCATTTCAGTTTCTTCACAGAGTCAACACGTTGTGCTAAGGTAATGCGCTCGACACCAAAGGCTCTAATGGCCGACGGCCGACGCGGACAGTGTGTGTGTGTGTAGGCGTTTGTTTGCGATAATGTGTATATGAGGGCACGAGCGTGAGTGTGTACATGCATGCAAAATATTTCCAAACTTATTTCATTAGCTTTTACTGAAGAGAAAAATGTATTTCATTGTCAAAAACGTTTGTCCATAGCTCTGAAGCTCTCAGACATCCACACATTTTTGGTCGTGGTTTTGGGGCGCAAAACCCTAGACTCACCCCGGACGGTCAGGGTCGCCGTGGCCTCCACCTTCCCCACGCGGTTCTCGGCAAAGCAGGAGTAGGTTCCCTCGTCTCCGGCCGACGCCTTCTTGATCCTCAGCAGGTAGTCCTCCTTGTCGTATTTAATCTCATACCTGAAGGAACACACAGACCCAAAGACGATTAAACCGAAACATTCAGCAGGATATGAGCACATGCTAACTGTATGACTCGTGGCAAACCTTCAAAATAACCCAGCAGGCCAGCCAGTCTTCCACTACGATTTCAGTGACAGGACCACAGGCAGACAGAACTGGCACAGAACGACAGGATCCCTACCCGCGTAAGTGAGGAGAAGCCGAATGATGGAATGCGCCGGATCAATTATTTAGTGATAACGCGCACTGTAGAGGGAGAGCCCGTTTTCAGGGAGTGCCGCGCAGTTTTAACATTTATGAGGCACTCTCTTATGTGTGCTAGATTAGGGAGGGTAGATCCTTCTCCATAGGGAGGGAGAGAGGACATCGCCAATCATCTCAGGATGAATTATCTGGGGTACGGCCGAACAATTACAGAAACAAAGGTCCCTGTGCTAATGGATAGCCCACTATTAGCGTGGTTAGACTGGACTCTGTTTCAATGTGCGAGCAGAGACAGGTAATTCAGGAAGTGTGGAAGAGAAGCGAGAATCCGTTTCAGCGACAACGTCTCAATCTAGCGGTCGTATCCCTTACATCCCCATAAAAGGTCCTGCACTTGGAAAACATCTCGCTTTATGTGAAATGGACTGATTGTAACTTGGTGATGCACATCAATTATACCAATCATCAAAATAGCTCATTAGCAGAGAGGCAGTTAACTACGCACATGCGTCTGCATGTCAGTGTATCACGAGAGACCGAAAGACTGCCGGGATTGGATATGTGTGCTGTGCTCACTAATTTCGTTTTTAGTTGAAACCTGTGCTTACTCGGTCGTGATCGTCATGCAAAACACGTTAGGATAAAAAGGAGTCTGCTCTGCTGCTACAATATTCTGAGCGTATCTGCAACCATAACGATGGAGAGGAGGCGTGGAGGGCTGTGAATGTGCAATTATGTGTGGGGAGTGCGGGGTACTTGAGTGTTTCATATAGAATCCTGCGTTAGCTGGTGAGTGGTGGCAGAAGGCAGCAGAAACAGACAGCCATGTACGACAGCCCATAATAGTAAATACCAGAAAGTCAAAAGAAAAAAACAAAATGGAGACAGTGACGGGGTGAGAAGTCTTCAGAGACAAGACTACACTGCAGACAGCTCTGTGGAGCAGTGGTGTATAATCCAGGTTCAGAAAGTAAAAGGCCATCCCAGGATATTGTTCCAGCCACAAAAGACCTGCCAGTTGGCCCCATTCTTCAGCTGGGAGGTAAAACTAACAAGTGAAATCTGCTGACAGGAGTTTACTGGTGGAATGAAAACATGGTAGGATTTTTACTTTCTGACCCCTGGATTATACACCTCTGCTATGGAGCAGAGGAGGATCCCGCACCGTATGGCCATATTAGCATTATTATCGATGGTGAATATTGACCGTAAAGATCTACATTTATTTCTGATTTAGAGTCGGACCTTCACGCCTCCCACCTGCTGAGGAAGCCGAGTGTTTGAGGAAAACAGAACAGCTGTGCAGCCGGACGCACAGGGAGATCATTATGAAAGCACAAAGCTTATATTCCACACCAGTGCCAGACTGAAGCCACTTCATTTAACCCCTGACAGTGCGGATCCATAACTCAAGACTCCTTGGCCTGGTCCCCTCAGTCAGTCCTCCCACGCTAACCTCTGTCTTTCTACCCTTCTCCATCTGTTCTATCCTAAAGACATCACATAAAGACATCATGTGTTCATCAAAGAAAGTCACATTCCTTCGTTATGACAGGCAGCAAAGCCTATCCACGCCGGCTAAAGAAACATAATGATTATTTGATTGGTTTTTGTGCAAGCGCTTTGTTCAGGAAGGTGAAGCTCAGCGTAGAGTTTGCAGAGGAATAAAGCCGTCATTGTTTAGATTCGAAACCTTAACGGCGAGCGATAGCGAGACAAAGCGACTTTCTGCAAGCCTCCGCGATGCAAAATAAACAAGCTAACAGACTCCGTCTTCGCTGACAGCGCCCTGGGCCGTGACGGAAACGCCTCGAGATCCCACTGACAAGGAGAGGAGAGCCGGAGATGGATTCTGCAAATTTTGGTGGAGAACAGATATCCGCTGTGCTTCAGCGAGAGAAATGGTGAAACAATGGTAAAAAAAATAGCCATGACAGGCATTAAAACCCAGAAACAACATTTCTATCTCTGACACACTCAAACACGCACACAGACACATGCGCGCACACACACACACAAACACACACAAACACACACACACACACACAAGTACATGCTCGCACACACGTCCACACAAATCGGGAGAAACAGAAGCTTATTCTTCGTCCTGGCAGGAGAAATCTCTGCTCTCTATTAGAGGAGGAATGTAATTACACGTGTAATAAGAAAGGGATGTTGAGAGGAGGTTTCTGCCAAATTCACCCGCTTGGCCGCTACAGGAAGTGGAAAATATAAACACACAGACACAGACATACAAACACACATGTACACACATACGCATACATGGGCAAATAACAGCACATGGCATGTTTTTTTCTTCATGACAAGCGTACACAAACACTTTCATCAGGCACGATCCATCTTTCACACAGATGGGCCGGGATGGAGAAGGCAGCACACACACACACACACACACACACACACACACACACACACACACGAATATCTGCTTTGTTCGGCTCTGCAGGCCGAGGCATAAACCACTTTCATGTGAGTAAGAGGAGAGAGATGTGAAATAAATCACATGACACACAGTCTTACAAGCAAATACAACCATATATACTCATTTACTCACGCACACACAAACACACACACACACACGCACACACCCATCACACACACACACACACACACATCACTTATAAGCGAGGCTCAGAGAGCGGAGGAATGGGACTCAGGCCAGGTCCTCTGACTGGCTGCACTAACACTGAGTCCTAACTCTCGTCTGACAGCGCGATCGTGTTTCACACCGTCTCAGCAGAGCTTTATTCCTCCCTGATCAAAGGAGCCCTGTTTGTCAACCGCAGGAGAGAATCAATTACCCAGCTTTATCCTTCATCATCTCCCCTGTAACGAACCCGAGGCTGGGACAGCACCCTCGGCCGGACTGCCCCCCCCCGGACCACTGTCCCCCCAAGGCTGGCACGCTGAGGCGCGCTCGGCGGTTTGGACAACAAGCATGTGACGCACAGCTTTGCACAACGCTTTTTACTGAATTTTGACAGAGGCTGCTAAGACGGAATAAAACAGCGTTCAAAACCATGAAGCTGGCAATTGTAGATCAGGAAAGCAACCAAAGACACACACACACACACACACACACACACACACGCAGTCTTTCAGTGAACCCTTTTAAGCGTGACATCACAAAAACCAACCCTGGATCAGAATGTTCTTAAATCCAAATTCAAATACTGATGTGACAATCTCTGCCATTAACTGAAGACCTGCGTGCTAAAAGTACCTAAGTCTCATTTTTGGACAATTCAAGTTGAGCATGAAAACTTGTTAAATTTGGATCTCCAAGGCTACTCGATAAAAGTTGTGAACAGCAAAGGTGCCCGAGTCCCTATTCTCCAGTAAAAAGGTGACAGGTAATCATGTTCTGGAGAGCTAGACGTGCCAAAGTCTGGTGCTTTGGTGCTAACAGTTCCTCAGTCAGGAAAGACCTCATGCAGTATGTGACTGGTGGGTATAATGTCTGAATGAGAGCTCTGTCAGGAAACCCCTCAGAGCCATTAAGAGGAGATCAACCCTTGTTAAATAGAAAAAAAAAGACTGAATTTTTTTAAACCATATTTTACTGTTTTTACATTTGTCCCAAGAGCTAGGCTCTAAGGGGGACTTATGCCACAAATGTTCAATTTACAAATTTTTCCTTCTCTTTTTTTAAACACAATTTTTTTTTACAACGAGACTGAAGTTCCTAATGCTAGCAGTTGTACATTAAATATGCCTTTCATGCACCAGATATGAATATCATCATCATCATCATCATCATATTGTGAATATGCTGGTAAACTAGAAGCACTCAAGCGTGATAATTCAGCGCAGTGAGTTCGCCGAACAATGTGCTCAGTCAAATATCTATAATCAAGATCTAGGTAAAGTATGTATCTTCATATCTGTTCATCTCTGACTCTCCATCTGTGTGTCTCAGCTACACACAGAGGCCTTGGACAACTCCTAGTCGAAGAGCTAAAGTCTGGGTTTCATTTCCCTTTGGTTCCATGTTTCTGTTAAGAGTAGCGATATTTGTGTAGATTTTATACGTATTGGTCTATGCAAATGTTTTTGGAACAGACTACTGTATTTCTTATTGGAACAGCAGTTACAGTTGCCGGAAATGAAACGTGTTGAAGACTATCTTGTTTGGCAGTGAGGTTGATGAGCACAGTAATTTTTTTATTTCATTTTCTAATGCAAAGCTCATTGATCTAACATGAGCACAATCATTTCCTTTCTCAACAGGACCTGCTATAACAAGGACATTCCAGCCAGAGTCCAGATCATTATTGGCCGCCACTGTAGATGCTACGTTGATCTGACGAGGCTAGAGGAGATAGCATTATTATAGCCCCGCCATGATGACGCGGGGGAATAAAGTCGTCAGTGCTGTTGTCTGTCCGTCTGTATGTCCATCTGTCCTTCTGTGATCATTTTGTTTCGGGAGTAGACCTCGAATACCATTCAGTATTTTTTAACGAAACTTGCAGTGTGTTTTAATCTGGTCCTAGACTGGTGCCTTTAGAGATTTTGGGATTTCTGAGATTACATCGTGGGGGCTGAGTCATTTTCTAATGACTTGTAACATTCTTTTAATTGCTGAAAACCCACGGGGCACAAAATTTTGACCTACGTGTTGGTCTGTTGTGCTTATGACCGGTGAAAAGGATCATGACAGAGTGGCTGGATGCCCACAATGTGCAAAGGTGTCACTGCTTCTGAAATGCGTGTTTTTCCAAGTAGTAAAAATGCATTAAAATAAAAAGAAATTGTCTAAAAACAACTGCAGAGCCTCGCACTGAACGTACCGAAGTCACATTTTCACACATCAGATGGGAAAAGGTCTTTCTGGTCAAATTTCTCAATTTTGTCAAAATGGACATAAAGTCACTTAATTATTTCTAGCACCAAGGTCTTCAATGTTCTGACCAAGTTCTTTCCTAGTTTCGATGCCAGAATTATCCAGACTCTAACCAGGTGCAAAAAGAACCAATTTCCAAAAACAGAACTGGCACAAACTCAAAACTGCTGCGGCTTCAAATGCTGAGCACCTGAAGTCATAAACTTCAAATGTCAAGGATTATTACAAAATGCTCAAAAACATAAAAATTTTAATAGGCAGATTTTATGGATCCATTATATTATCCCCCATTTTCTCAAAATAGACTTTTTTTGTGACTTCAGTGGGCTGACTTCTAGCAGCAGGCTCTTAATTTCGAAACAGTAAAGTTCTGGAACGCCGACTCTTCATCGAGAAAACTTCAGGCCAAAAAATAATAATAATAATAATTGAAAAAAGCCTAGAAGCACATGAAGTACATTCATGAACATACACACACTTACACACACACTTACTGAACCACACGCATCACTGTGCGGAATCTGCAGACCAGTTCTTCTTACGCAGGATGGAAAAAAGGCCTCAGAGGCTGTATGAAAGTCCCACATGCAGAACAGATCGCCCCGCCGATGGCGGCTGAAGCCTTTGAGATGCCGCTGTGTATGACAGGCCTTATATTTCCCGCAGCTGTTGTTGTCCTGCTCATCATCAGGGGATGATTTGGCGCATTTTTTCACTGATGTGGATTCCATTTATTTGGAACACTAGAGGCACATTCTATCCCCCGCGTGACGCTACGCTCAGCCTTTGATGGCTGTAATATCGTGTGAACGCTCACAGAGACGTTGCAAAATTCAAAAAATCTGGATTGGAAATGCAAAAAAAAAAAATGTAATACTTTCAGGAAACTCTCACTCTCTTCGTTGAAGTCCAGCCCCCTCAGCAGTTCAATATAAAGTCCCTCCAGCAATATCCAGCACAGCTATAAACACAAACACCGAATATACAAATTCTGCGCAGAGCTGAAGGTGCTGATGGCCATTTTTATTTGCTGAAGAGCCGTATAAAAGTGCGGGGTTCAGCAAAGCTTGGCAGCGCCCGTCATGCTGGGTTTGACGGTTTCCCTGAGAGAGCCGGGTGTTTGCGAGAGCAGCACCGAGCTCTGTGGGCGCTGCGCTCCCACGGCGGCCAGCAGGGAAGAGGTCATGGGGCATGGAGACACTGGGAGCCCGCCTGCGAGGAGTCCGCTGAAGACCGCACAGGGAGAAACTGAGGGGCCGACTCTGCCAGAGAGAACGCTGAGGCTGTGGAGGGATTTCTCTGCAGCTAAACACCTCCCCCTCTCACTCAGAAAGTGTGTGTGTGCATGTGTGTATCAGGAAGTGTGTGTGAATCTGCTCATGTGAGAGGCCGTGCGCGAGTGTGTGTTGTGTGTGTGTGTGCGCTCATGTATCTGTGCATAAGCGCGACCGTTCATGAGCGTGAGAGCGAGTGTCTCTGAGGATTCGTAAGAGTAGTTGTGAGAATCAGTGTGCGCACTTTGGTGCACGAGAGTCAGTGTGTGTGCACACGTGCCTGCGTGTAACTGATTGCATGTTCAAATGCGCGAGAGGGTGTGTGCTTGTGTGTCAGTGAGCGTGATTGTGAGAGAGTGTGATGGTGCGAGAAAGCGTCCGTGTGTTTGCACGTGAGGGCGAGTGTCTGTGCCAGAGTGTGTGCTTGTGTATGTGAGAGAGCGTGTGTTTGCGCATGAGGGCGAGTGTCTGTGCCAGAGTGTGTGCTCGTGTATGTGAGAGAGTGTGTGTTTGCGCGTGAGGGCGAGTGTCTGTGCCAGAGTGTGTGCTCGTGTATGTGAGAGAGTGTGTGTTTGCGCATGAGGGTGAGTGTCTGTGCCAGAGTGTGTGCTCGTGTATGTGAGAGAGTGTGTGTTTGCGCGTGAGGGCGAGTGTCTGTGCCAGAGTGTGTGCTCGTGTATGTGAGAGAGTGTGTGAGTGTGTGTGAGGGGGTGTGTTTGTGCCACAGAGTCCGTGTGCATGTGCATCTCTCGCTTTTCTCTCATGAGCCACAGACTGGTCTGCTCTTTTGTCCGTCCCTCCATCTGTGTCTCTCTCTCTAATTAGGGTGACAGCTCCTACCTCCTGTACTCATCCCTCTCTCTCTCTCTCTCTCTCCCCCTCTCCTTCTCTATCCCCTGCTCACAGTCCTCCCAGTGCACGCGCTGCTGATCGCCCAGCCTCTCCTCTCTCAGTCAGAGCCGGCTGGCGTGACTGACGGCATTAGCGCCTGTTTGCTCAGCTGAGTCTCTGGTTCCTGGAGCTGACACAGGGGGGCGCTGGGGGGGTTTGGGCCGGGCGCTGGGAGGGGGGGTTTGAGCGCTGCAGCAGCAGCTTATCATATTAATAAGGACAGGGTAACCTTTCCACAGGAGGAGTAAACAGCGGCCCCTTCAGTGGCAGTGGGAGAGCACGATCAAAGTGGTCCAGCTATTGGTGGGTTTCATTTCATTTCATCGGCAACAAACACACACACACACACACACACACGTGCAGATACAAGCAGACAGGGACACACAACTACAGATACAAACACACACAAGCGCACTCGCGCGCACACATGCACAAACACAGCCGGAAACACATACCCCAAACATTTCAATATTTAATATCCACATTCACAAATAATACAAAATACAAATAAGAATCAAAAAATCAAGAGGAATAGTGTGGGCAGGGGGTGATGGGGGGTTAATGAGGTACAAACAGGAGGGTTAAAAGAAAGAAGGAAAACAACAGAAAAAAAATAAATAACTGAAGAAAATAGAGTTAAATCTTCTTAACATAACAATCACTATGGCCAAACTGAACTGGCTGCGCCGCTCGGGAGCTCCGGAGTGAATCACCAGTGAAACGGCACATGAAAGAGTGATTCAGCAGGAGTAAATGCGAGCAGACAGACGCGGGCAGCGCAGAATGAGAGCCGAGGTGCATTGGTGCACCGGCTCGGCCCAGTCGCACGAGCACTTCTGCGCGGATCCGCAGGGTGCAGTCTGGGAACTCAAAGTCGCTTCGCATTGGCTACATTCCTGCCTCCCTGCACTGCCAGGGGTTTTGGGTCAGACTCAGTTTAATTAAAATTAGCAGAGTGGTGTGTGGGTGTGTAAGTGTGAGTCCCCTTTGAGTGAATATTAAAATAATCAGAGCACAATGTGCAATGTGTACACAACTGGCTTGATGCTCATATTGCAGAAATAGAAAAGAAAAAAAAAAAAGATGGAGTGCGTGCGTCTCTGTGTACACAGTGGAGATGAGAGAGTGACTGACTCCTCCAGCAAAGCAAAGGGGGGGGGGGTTTCTCATAAGAAGCAACAAAGGCCAAAAAGCGTAGAAAAAAATTAAGATGGAAAAAAGGCTGTTTTTTATTCAGCTTTAATCGTCCAAAAAAATTATGAAAAGGGAATAAATGGGATTTTCGCCTGTCATTCTAACACTTTAATTAAAGTTCTGATTATGATCACTTTTGTCACATTACAGAAAATGAATATTTTTTTCTTTAAAAAAAAAGCCTGCTCCCTAGGGGCCCAGAGGGTGCAAGTCCCCGAGAGTCTGACCTCAAAAATAAAATTAACGAGAAAGTGTTTTTGAGGCAAAAAACACAAATGCCCCCCCCCCCCCCCACTCCAGCATGGCCGCCCCTCATTGATGTTCACAGACATTTAGGAAGAAACTAGGAAAGTTAACAACCTCAAAATAGCAAAAGGCATATCTGCACGACCTGATGGAAACGTGTGCAAATTTTCACTGAAACAACTCAAAAGGTCATTGAGTTATGGTCCAGAAATAGTGGGAGCACAGACGAGTATGCGCACAGGAAACCAGACAAAAACAATATGTCCCCCCCCACCCCCATTGGAGGGGAGACATAATGACGTTAAAATATGTCCGAACAACTTCTACAGCTGGTGTTGAGAAGATGATGATGATGATGGTGAAGGACTGGCGCAGTAAGTTCCCTATAGAGACACAGCTCTCCCAGAGAGGGTAAACTCTCGACAGGTCAAACAGCCAGAGAGATAACACAGCCTGTATTTACACACAGCCCGACTCCCTCAAGGTTGCCGAAGCGCACAGACAGATCACAGGTCTCTATCAGAGAGAAACAACAGCTCCCTGTGCAAACGCTACCCAAAGCAGAGGACCTCTGAGGCAGCTGGGGTCTCCAGGGCACTGCCTGACCCCTGCGTCCGCCATATCAGGAGGCGGTCGCTTTGAAGGCGGGTTCTGACGCACCGCGACCGCCGACCGATGTGTCGTTGACTTGGAGCAGAGTTACAGGGCTTCAGCTGCGACGAGCGGCCTGACCTGAATCTATGAACCTTTCTCTGGTGAAAGTAGACTGTATGATAAGAGCAGCACATGTAAACCCCTGCATGTTGAAAAAAAATTTGGTAACACTTTACTTACTCTTATGGTATCGTCATAAGAGTGACATGACACAGTCATGAACGTGTCAAAAACATTATGTCAATGTCATAAACGTTGTCATTAAGTGTCATTCTGTTTTTGAGATGACAAGTTGACATTGTTTGGGTTGTCTTGATTATGACAACTTTGTCAAAAGAGTGACATGACTCTGTCATACCTGTAACATGACACATGTAACAGTCATGACAGTGTCATGTCTCTCTTATGACGGTACCTTCAAGTAAAGTGATGAGCTTCCAAAAAAGCCTTATGACACCTAATTTGAGGATGCTGAGTTAAAAAGTGCAAGTAAAACGTTTCTATCACGTACAGTGTTTTCACAAAATAAGATTGAAGATTTTCATTATTATATATATTGCATTTTATTCATTGATCAAAACAGCAACAAATGCTGTTTGGGTGCAGTGAAACACCTGCTGATGTAGCAGAAAACACCTGGATCTTCTGACTGTGACCATATAACTGAGCCAGAAATCAGGATCATCTTGAGAATCATTCAAACATGTGAAAATCAGCTGAGAATTGAACAAATTCAAATTCAAAACCTGGCTCAGAGGAAGATGGGAATCATGTCTTTGGGGCAGTTTTTCAGGTGATTAATGGATGATATAAGACTTCCTAACCTTACTTACACACACCCTTATGTCATGAAAAGCACATCAAACGTTGTGAGAAAATGTGACGTGCTGGAGAGAAACAGACACTATTTTTGGGATCAGCTCCCCAAAATTGGTAAGAAACAAGTACTGAATTTCATTCAGCAAAAAAATGATGCAGGGCGGTGTGTACAATTTAACAGAAATGCAAACACACTTACACACAGGCGCGCACACACAAACAAAAACACGAACACATAATACATACACACCCACACACTGAGAACAGGACACTGTGATGAAAGCTTGAAAGGAACGGAGCTACAGCACCTTATCCAGTAGCATCCTGCGCTAAAGAGGATCGTTTCAGCCACATTATAATGGAAACTGCAGGTCAGCAACACAGCGTCGTGCCAAAGCACTCTTACAGACACAAGTAATCTCATTCCCTAACAGCTGCAATACGAGACACTGAATAAGATGTTGTGTATTAACTGTGCTTAGGGGCTGCTGTTTCAGTGCAATTTTACGTGTTACCCTTCAACTGCTTTCGCTAATCGATTAAATTCAGTAACTTAGCCAAAGAATTTTGCAAGGCGAACAAACAGAAAGCTAGAGAAGGAATGAAAAACTGAGTGTGAAAGATAGAGTGAGCGAGAGAGTGAGATAGAGGTGAGAAAAAAGAGAGTGTGAGATAGATGGAGAGAGAAAGAGAGCGAGGCAGAGAGCTAAGTCAACAGTCAGAAGGTAATTTCTGAGGACACTGAGGAGATTGCGGGATGAGGACAAATTGAAGTTACAAAACTGCGCCTAGAAACCAGCTTCATCTCTAAACATAAGATGAGAGAGAGAGAGAGAGCCAGGATACTGATTTATGGACAAAAGCAATGTTTGAGCGACCTGAAAGGCAAATACTGCAATCTGATCAATGCTGATTAGGCTTGAATGTGGCACACGGCTCACTTTAAGAGATATCCATTCCACAGTATTGTTCCGCAGGTCTGAAAGCACTTAGCGGGCGCTATCTACATGGCTATCTCCTGAGCGGTGAAAGCACCCTGCCATAAACCTGTACTCCGCTTTCTGCTCCTCAGAGCTTAACCTCTCGACCCTGCCACCTGTTCCAATACTCCAATACATCATCAGATTGAAATGGACTGAGCGTGTGCGAAGGTGAAAGAGCGCTCTCAATTCTCGGAGTGACAAACCCCCAGGGCACTGTAACTCAATGGAGACTCTGTTCGGCAAAACACGCCGGAGATTAACGGCTTGCCTTTCATCCCATTCCAGAACCTCACCTGTGCGGCTCGTCCAAACCATCTCACCGAGGGAGCCTGCCAGCCGACTGTACTCACCTGTCATCGCCCTCCGCCCTCATTACGGGACCTGGTCCATTGGTCAGGATGATCTGACAGGCGCTAAAGAGTCAAGCGATTTCTGCTGCAGACCGGCTAATCACTACATTTAAAACATGGTGCGGGCTCCCGTTGAGCCTCTATGTTGCTTCCAGAGAGAGGAGTCATTCATATTGGTGACAGCTGAGGTGTACAAATCACCTTAACAATCATGATGCAGCTTTCTGAGCTCGACTGCTAATGCTAAAGGTACTTCATCCACTCTGACACTTTGCCTTAGAGTGCTAAATAGTCAATGCTAAGGCTACGTCCTCTCAGACAATTTGCCATGAGAGACTAATTAATAAATGCTAAGGCAACAACCACTGTCGAAAATGACCGCGGCTGCATCCACACCGTGCCATAACCCGCCAAAAAACAGGCTAAGTCCACTACGGCAGTGGACTAGCTAATGAGAAAATGCAAAGGTAACATCAGCCTGTATATGACCGCACCTTCCCCGGGGCACGTCCACATCGTCCTTCCTCCAGCGTACGTTCGGCGGCGGGTCGCCCTGCACCTGGCAGCGAAACTCCACAAAGTCCTCCTCCAGAACCACCTGGTTAATGGGCCGGCGCAGGAAGGTGGGCCGCTCTGTGGGATGGGATGGGAGGGGTACAGTGAGCGCACATGTAGGAGCAAGGGATCATGGGAAAGACTGCAGTGATACTTGAAGAGACGTCGATATGAAGAAGTGTTTTCATGCGCATGTAGAGACACATCCGGGTGAGAGGAGCTATACACACGATACACAAACTTGCAAGTGAACTAACTGAATGATTGATATAGTTTCATAATTAAAATCGCACATATAAAAATTCAGGCCATCTCATTTACTCATTTAGCATGAACAACAATTGAGAAGCATACAATATCATTAAAAATCTTACATTTATATTCCTGGATAAGCGAAGCTTTGGAAAGAGTGTTGTGATGAGATTGGAGTGTCCCTCACTAATCAAACAATCAATAAATCAATCAATCAATTTGCTGTTAGCACAACCACGGGCGGAAAGATAAATATGGTATTGGCATGGATGACTGGTCCCTAATTCATAAACAGGTAATCCCAGAGTTAATGATGGTGTCACTTTGATTAGATTATGCAATCCCATAATCATGTTAATGTATATTTCTTAATCCAAATTTTAACTGACAGTGAAGGGTTGCTTAATTATATATCTTGACCCCCAGTAACCTGTTTCTAAAATTTGTCGTCAGTATTTCACTCGCCCCATTCAGAGCACTCCCATTGGAGGACCAGAGCCCACATGACCTCTGTCCTTACCAAACACAGTGACCTGAGCCGTCTCGCTGTCCCTCTCGCCAACCATGTTCTTTCCCACGCACACGTACATGCCGGCATCGCTCTTCCTGGTGTTGGAGATCATCAGCTTTCCCCCTCGGATCTAAGAGAGACGGACACACAGACACCTTACACAGGGACATCAATATCTTCAATCCATTCAATTCTCTAAAGAAAAAAAAAACAAGAAGGTCAATTGAACCTGATACTCAACTCGTCTGCCACCCTGCCACGGCCATTTGGGAGCCGGGCACAGTGCCAAAACAAAATACCAAACGAGTTTACAGTGTATCCTGAGGATGTTGTCTTCTAAATTTCATCAAATTCGATCTACATTTGTGTGTGCTAGAGGTTTCGGGTCTTTCAAATTGGTGTCTGAAGTTAAAGGAATGTGAAAGGTCATAAAGCGGACGTTTTTCAAAAATCATCAAAACCTGTCACTCATATTTTGAGCCATTTTGGATGGTACTTGCGTACCAATTTTCAGCTCTTTTTCTTTACTTACGATGTCTAAAATGGACAACAATTTTTATCAAAACACTACATTTTATGAGTATGTTTATTCCTTAGTTTTTACATTATTATGGTTATTTCTACACTTTACCCCGAAGAACCCTTAAGATGGACAGGATTTCCACAGTCTTTGCCTGCCGCCACATCCGTAACCTCAGTGAGTCCAGCTCAAAATGGCTGACTGTCTCCTGTCAGTCACTCAGGACCCCCTCTGCCACTTGCATTCGAAAATAATGGAGTAGCTGGAAGTATTGACCGGTCGGCGGGGGAGAACACTACATTTCCTACAATGCACTGCATCTTTCAGCCAGAAAATCAGTGTCACGCTCACCGTAATCCTATCTTCCCGGTCGTCGATGGGGACCTTGTCCTTTTTCCAGTAGATGGTCGGTTCCGGATGCCCCCGGGGAGGCTGGCACTCCAAAATGGCGGGTTCCCCGGCAGCCACCACTACGTCTGTAGGGTTCTGCCTGAAGTCATCGCGAAGCACTGAGTACGAGAGAACAGGACGAGAGAGAGGATACACTGTGAGCTGTCCGCCAGGAAAAAACTGCAGTACTTGAGGAGTTATGAGTGCAAGTGAAGACCATCTCCTGCCCCGGAGCACTTACAATATCAGACAGGTTCTATTGTCTTTTGCCACCTTCTCAAGTGAAATAAACACACTCATCCGGTCAAGCACCCCACTGGCTGGAGTTCTGGATGGAAAAGCAAGCCGAAATTTAATTGGCGGAAAAGGCGACTCCTGTGGAGACGATGAAACAAACAGGAGTGGAAATGCCCCGGAGCGAGCTGTCACTCACATCACACGTTCGCTCCGGGCACTGCTGTTCTCCCCTGACAGCGTACACAAGCACCTAGTGGGTGGCCCACCCAATCACTGCTCTCCGACACCCCGTCTTGCCACGCCGAGGACCCTCGCTACCCTTAACCGAACTCACATCATCTCCCGAAAGCGAACGCGAAAACAGAAACTGGCTTACTGTCAGCCAGTACCACCAACCACTAAACACTAAACCGTGTGTTTCGTCTTTTTTCCATGAGAAAAAAAAAACAAAACAAATGTGCTATTTCCATAACACTAGCAGCGTCAATGACGCTACGATCACAACAGCTTTGCCTCTCTGCTGCAAGATGCTGATTAGGCCCAAGAACCGGAGACGAGGGGCAACAAATTCAAAGGGGAAGTAAAATAAATTATTACTCGTTAAAACACGGGAGAAGCCAGCGGTGGCTGCAGCCGGCGTGTCGACCCATCAAACTGATCGACGTCTCGCCCAGACAGGCCTTCAGCCCCTCTTTGCTTCACTCAAAGACCAAAGCCGGAGATCTGAGACCCTGAATCGTGAAGCAGCAGTTGGTCTAGGAGTGCAACAGCCTCCACATACCCCCCCCACAGAACAGATAATAAAAGGCAGGAGGGGGGAGGGGGGGGGGGAGGTTTATGTTTGAGGACGGCCACATCAGGGCCAAAGCTGGGGGATCTTATTCCAATCCCCAGTGGTGTTAAAGGCGGGATTATACCAGGCTAACAGGTCCCAGAGCGCAGCTACTGGGCCAGGCTCTCCTTGCCTGTACAAGGCCGCTACGCCATTGTCTGCCTTTTAATTTATTTATTTAGAGAGAGGGAGAGAGAGCAGGAAGGATGGGGAGAGGGGAAGCTTTCAACCCAATTATCCAGGGGGAGAGAAGAGTGCATAGCAGGACTGTGTGACACGAATTCAAATTAAACCAACGCACCGGGAGGAGATGCCCGGTACAAAGAAAGCTTCCCTCCATTTCTCTTCCTCTCCATCTCTCTCTCTCCATCTCTCGCATGGCCGAGGGAAATTAATATCTAGGTGCTCGTGCTTTTTTTTCCATTATAGTGCTCTGTGTTATGATGTGCAATAAAATTGTTTAAAAAAACCGGGCCACGTCAGCGACTGTAATTAGGAGGGCTTTGAGCGGCGCACAGCCTGGCTTACCATTGGCCACAGCCAAGGGGTTAACGGCGGCCCTGCATTGTGCATGGGGAGAGCTGTAATTAAATGAAAAACACAAAGCCTCTCTGTCCAATGGCAGACATTTACAGTAATTGTGTATTCTGTGATTATTCAGCTTTTTGCCTAATTGCCTTTATTTAACGCAAAAAAAAAAAAAAACAGTCTGCATTCAGATTATCTGTCTGGATCCATAGCACAGTAGGAGAAAATTAACAATCAAATGTGGATAATTGTTAGCAACTGCAACCCAGAGAAAAAAATAAAGTGTTAAAAATAATGCACGTGATGTACAGAGGGGCTGATTCCTGACTGAAGTTGAAGAGTGCGTGTGTGTGTGTGTTTGTGAGTGTGTGTGTGTGTGTGTGTGTGTGTGTTTGTGTGTGCTTGTGTTTGTGTGTGTGTTTGTGTGTGCGTGCACGCGTGTGTGTGTGTGTGTTTGTGTTTGTGTGCGTGTGTGTGTGTGTGTGTGCGTGTGTGTGTGTGTGTGTTTGTGTGTGCGTGTGTGTTTGTGTGTGTGTGTACGCGTGCGTGTGTGTGTTTGTGTGTGTGTTTGTGTGTGCGTGTGTGTGTGTGCATGTGTTTGTGTGTGTGTACACGTGCGTGTGTGTGTGTGTACGCGTGCGTGCGTGTGTGTTTGTGTGTGTGTGAGCAGTTGGACAGCCGCTCCATCTCTCTCAGTGGTAACTCTGACACTGAGTGCTGTCATAATGTGTTGGCTTGCTGTCACCTGCTTTTCACCAAACTCCAGACACACACGCTCACACACACA
>CM056574.1:170171282-170228782 GCA_029721435.1 Gymnothorax reevesii
GCTTTTTCTGTTGAGCGCGACCGACTGCTTTTACTGTCGTCAGCATGATTGTTCCGGATTCTGCTTTAGCACAGTTATGGTTACCATTTTAGTCAGCGAAATATGAGATGCATTCGACAAATGACGGCTACGGCAGTGATAGCGTCCCATTACAAAGCAGGTTGATGAGGTTGCATCACTTGGGTTTAAACTTAATCAGCAAAAGATAATACTCTACTCAGGGAAGAAGTGAAAAAAGGCCTGAAATGGAGCGGCGGTGTACAAACAGATTAAAAGATGCGTAATGGGAGCAACAGCAGTACAGTAAAATAAGAGGTAAATTGCATTATTCAATAGAAAACAAACATAATTTCTGTTTGCGCCCACTATACGTTAGCTTTGACCTAACTCTAGCGTGCGGCTAACTTAGCCACTGAGTGTTACGTCCCTCACTGCCCTGTGGTGGCGCTGTTCATCTCCAAGGTATTATTAGGCTGCTCGTCAGTATTTCTGTTCTTCTCCTTGGTACAGATGAGGCCAATTATGTGTGGATGGTGCGCTACCTATTTCACCAGGGAAGCCTGGCAGAAGAATGGAGATCTTAAGAAGCTGTTGGCTCCCATGACACTTGTGTCTTGCTGTTATCAAGCTTGTTTTATTTTTCACCCATTTTTCGTCACATTGTTTAATTTATAATTTAGATAAAAACCCAACATACGTCCTTTTGACTTTTGGTTTGTTTATGCTAAGACCGGTGTGCCTGGCCATAACACTGAGCCTCTAACATTCATGTTTGAACTAGCAGCAGTTTATAAATTCAGTCAACTCAGATTCTAGCTACCGTTAGCTTGCTTGCCGACAAACTACAGTTAAATAATGGTTATGAAAAAGTCTTGCTTGCACGCTAGCTAACTAGCTAAGTAACGTTAATTTAGTTATGTAGGCGGCACTTGGCTAGCATGCTACAGCGCTGAGCCATATCAATTTAACCGATGTTACACTTGGTGCTCAGCGTGGCTAAATATTAACAGCCTAAACCCCACCCCCAAGCTCTCAGCCAATGAAATTAGCACAAAAGTGATGTCATGAGCTGGGCTATGGGAAAAGTTCTGCAGTCATGTGACACCTACACTTAAGAAGAGAAGGCAACTGAGTAGAAGGAAGGAATAAAGTAAGGATAGGATGAAGGACGGAAATAAAAAACGAAGGCCGTACACGTGACTTGACGCTTTCAAACCTATCAAAGATCCCTGAGCAGTAAACTCCACTGCTGGCCCTCTAACACAAGCCAAAGCAAACAGTCATTAAATCAGCTCTCCATTCTAAACTCCCATTTCAAACAGCAGCCATAATTTGGACTAACGAGCCCCACCCCCCACTCTCCCGCAGGCCGGACGAAGTAACGATGCAAACCGGCGCCGTACGGACGCAGACCCCTGGAAAATGTGTTGTGTGCTCATCACGAAACAATATAATTAACTCTTAATCAACCTCTCCCCTGCACTCCTCTACCCTGCCCGCACTTCCCAAATTCAATTTGGCCTAATCCATGCTTTACGGGTTATGTATAGCTCATTAAAATGTTAGTTAAAAACTCATTAAGATTCGCTGGAAGACGAAATGGCTTCATTACAGTAATATGCCGAAAAGCGCAGGGCGAGAGCAGACGGGGATATCGGCGAAAAGAAATACTGAGAGCGATGGGGGGGGGGGGATTGAAAGACAGGAAGATGTGGAGACAGAAAGAGAGACAGCTTTATAATCACTTAATTGCGACAGAAACGGAATGCATTTGCATGATAATAACGATGCGCAGTAATTTCTGCAGAAGCTCCGTAATTAACAAGCGCTGTAATTAAAGAGGCATTTCTAAAAAAGAAAAAAAAAAAAGAAAAAGAGAAACGATTCCGGTGCCCACTCGACTTCTGCGCCGGCTGCGTTATTTTTCTCTTTGCTTGTTTACGCCCGTCTCTCGAAGGCAGCAGATGTCTGGATGCAGGCAGGTTTGACGGGGTTTCGCTGGAACCTGTGACTAGCAGATATAGGGGAAAACAATACGTCCATTGATTTATGCCTCCATGCCAATAACGCAGCCTGGATTCACCGATGCAACCCGGAGGTGGCGAGCAGAGACCTCAACAAGCGTCTGGAGAAAACGACAAGAGGAGCGAGGAACTCCCTGAAGCCATGTCGTACAGAGATGTAGCGGGGGAGGGAGGGAGAGGGTGGGATGGACGGATGGAGAGAGGGATGGAGAGAGGGAGGATGGAAGTCATAACGTACAGTGGAAGTGTCCCGACTCCACTAGTGAGTTTCAATCCCAACTCAAGCGAAGCACGGGGTAATGCTCCGAGGGTGTAAGTCATGGCGCCGGGCTACGCGGGCGTACCCGTGTTGCCTGGTAACCGAAACATCTCCCGATCAGTCGACGTTCCCTGCGGGGGCAATCTTTGCTTCACAGCATGCGGTGCCTGTGCTCGTGATGTCACATCCTTACAAGCTTTACATCGCGAACGGCCTTTAATGCCTGAGAGCCGATGCTGATGCAAATGCCCCATAAAACTTTAAAGACACGTCTTTGCTCTCCGAAGGAATTAAAGCAGCTCCCAGAAGTGCATCCTGGGAAATCGCGGTGACACTGCTCAAACGCAGTGACGGCAAAACCCCTGGAAAACAGTAACCAGCCATATTGGGCTGGTGACTCACAGAGCGAAGTTGTTTGCTATTTCTCTGAATTTTTGCCATGTTCTTGCCGAAAAATACTGTCACAATGAGGAGGTGTAACCACGCTGCGCCTCGACAGACTGCAAGTAACTGACTGTCTTAGTGTTTTAGTTTAGTAGTGAGACCGGATATATCTTTTTTAGTATTAGCTTCGCTCACAGTTTGCGCTTGTTTGTGCAACGAATTAAATTTTCTTTCATCACCGACAGATCTGGAGTCAAACTTCAGTGGCCGTGTTCTTGGAACGTTTTGCAAAAAGGCAATAGAGGCGATTTTAATATCGGACTGAAATACATGCTCTGATTGGCTGACTTTTTTTGTTTCTGCTGTTCAAAAATCAATACAAGAATATGCCTGTGATCTTCATTCAACGAGGCACTTTCCCTCCTCTTCTCGTCTGATCTCGCAAAGCAGCGATGATCAGGAGGGACACCAGCCGCCATGTACCAGAGGGCGGTTCTGAAAGGGTCTTTTGTCGTCTCTTCATACGGCAGCCCTTCCCAGCTCTTTACACAGCTCCCAGTGGCAAGTGTGAAAAGTTCGATGGCTCCAAGATTAAACCATTTTGCCCGACAAAGACTACTAGAAGTAGACAGGGTTCCTCTATAGAGACACAGTGTAAGTGTGATGGCGTAACATGAAAGAGATCAGGGAGATAAGAGAATGCAGGTCTTTCCTTACAAGTTTTTTTAGTTTTATGTTTAGCTATAAAATCATACTTTCTATTGCTTTTTTTTTTTTTTACAAAGCAAGAAAAGGAATGGCGAATAAAATGAGTGAATGATACATTTCAAAATTCATCACTTGGGTAAAACTATTTCACTTGACGAGTAGCATTAAATTGAGCTAATATTTTCCACCGGAGGTTAACAAAAAAAAAAAAGAAACATAATAATTATTCCCACTACACGGCTAACAATCTTCAGACGGACGAATTTCGCTTTATTCGCCCCGAGTGGGAGATACTGCGCCTAGAAAGTTCTCAGGGTACTTCACCTCCTCCAGGATATCTCTTCCTTCGCGAAAGCTGCTCTAATTGGTTTTCCAAAATCTGTTGCTTTTCGTGGACTTATCCCGAGGGAGCTCATTTAGTTCAAAACATTCTGTACAAGTGTTTTAGACCAGTAATGAGACTCCAAAATATGATTTTATCCTCTCAGGTAGGAGAAATTAGCTTTGCTGCAGTCCAAAACATTCTTTAAGCCTGCCCATACTTATCTTTTAGATTCTGCAGCACTGAAATGGAACAAACCCTCATAGTATTAATTATTTGTGCCTTATTCATTCTTTCACGCAGACTGTCTCACAGCCTTGCTATATTTGGCTCGCCCTGCCTGCTAGATGGCGCTTGTGCGCACGGCTCTTGGGGGCGAGGCGGACTTGTCAGTTGGGATCAGTTGAGTGTGGCGGTTGGAGCAAGGGCAGTAATGACTCCCCCGAACACTCCACCCTAAAGCCCTCCACCCCCATTTTCCCCCCCCCCCCCCCCCCCCTCAACTCCTGGCCAGCAGGGCCGTCCAGGGCTGTTTACCGATGCAGGGAATAAATGGGCCGGACCGTCATGTTTCCTGAGGGAATGAGAAAGGGGAGGGGAGACTGGGAGGGCAGTCTGACTGATCCCAGTACAGCCTCTCTCCACTGCATCAGCCTGCTCCCTCCACTCAGCTTACATTACAGTGGAGCGCCTACAGTCTGGCTGTGGGCGCATGTGCGGGTGTGTTTGTGTGTGTGCGCATGTGAGGGCGTGTATTCGTGTTAATATCTGTACACGTGGACCTATGTGTGCGCACGCGTGCATGTGTGTTCACGTGAGTGAGTGTAATTGTGTTTATATGTGGATTTGTGTGTCCATGTGTGTACATGTGGGCCTGTGAGTGTGTGTCTTTGCGTGTGTACCTGCGGGCATGCACGATTGTGTGTGTGTGTCTTCATGAGTGCACGTTTGTGTAGACGTGGGTTTGTGTTGTTGTGTATATCTCTGTACATGCAGGCAGGTGTACGTGCGTGTGCGTTTCTGCATTCGTGTGTGTGTGTGCGCGTCTGTCGCTGCCTTTCCATCAGCTCTTTTCACTGCCCTGAGCCCATGCACACACACACACACACACACACACACACACACACACTGCTGTGGCAGGTCTAATCGCCCACACGCAGAGCGCACTTCTGCAGCAGCTCAGGTAGAAGCGATGTTTGCCGACACTGAGCCTCATGAGCCAGGACAGGACCAGCTGCAGCCAGGAAAAGACAGGGGGAGGGAGGGAGAGATAGACGCACGGCGTCCTGGAGGTGTGGAGGCAGACTGTCAACACCTCCACGCCCCTCCGGCTGTGCAGGAGGAGACGTCCGAGAGGAGAGGAGAGCGAGTGAGCGGGTCGGCCCGACACACGAGTCCCCGCGCCAAACGTCTGCCTGAATCACACGCCCATCTTATTCATTACACCAGTGCAGCTAGCCGGGCCCCGCAGTGACGGCGGCACGCATGAGTGCGCAGGCGCGGCGCTAATAGCAGGCAGGTCTCGAGGATAATCCCGTCGCGATTCCGGAGCGGGTCGGCCCGGCGTATCCCGGGACTGCTCAGTATTCCGGCCTGAAGCAACGCGCCTCGATTTTTACTCCCAGCCCCCCTTTCCCAGGAAAATTTAACCCCCCGCAGTGAAATCCAGCACTTCCCCACTCTCCTCATGCAAATCTTCCCATCATCTTTATGCATCTCTCTCCATCTCTCTCCACCCCATCCTCTCTCTCTCACTCCCCCCTCCATCTCTCTCCACCCCCCCATCCTCTCTCTCTCTCTCTCTCTTTTTGGGAGCCCATTTAAGTCAGCCCCGCGCCTCTTTTTACGGCGGCGGCGGGTGTAATTGGATTGGCAGTAGCGGCGGGATGAGAGCGGTTTGGAGTCGGTAAAAGGTGTCTCGGCTCGGCGTCTGCCTCCTTTTAATTAAGCTCTCCGCAGGAGGCCGGCGGTTTTATCTGGCGTGGTCTGATGAGTGCGCCACAGCACAAATAAAAGGTGGGGGGGGACCCCCCATGAACGCCTATATTTACCACACCCCCCCTTCTTTCTCTCCATCCGCGAAAACAGAAGAAGCCCCCTTCCTGCGCAATACCACACCACTCCACGAACCCCTTCCTCACGCTGCAGCACTCAGTACATCATCCAACATCTGCGCATTTGCTTACTTCCTTATTCATATCTATCGCCCATAAAAGCAAATGAAGCCAACGCTCCTGAGCACCTCATTTCATACAAATTACAGAAGCAAAGTGCCCCAACCCCAACCTCCACTTTACACACGAAAAAGAACATTCTGCTTCACTCCAGTGGAAAATCGTTCATGGGATTATGATCATGGCCTCCAGTCAAGGGAAGGCGAAGATGGTGTGGGCGGAGACCGAGTTCTCTAATCCACCCATTAAAAAAATGACTTTTTTTTGGCGTGAGGTGTGCTAGCGAGTGGTCATTTCCAATCCCGATGATGCGGCCGCTGTGACGGTGATGACTAACCCTCCCTGCAGGGGGCAGCCTTTCCAGAGCAGCAGGGTCTCAGCCTGTCACAGGAGAGAGAGCACACTGGCTCAATGTCCGGAACCTTGCGCCCAGATTTCATATTTCTGCGGCCGTTAAGGCATGAAAACGCGTGCGTCCTCTGTCTTTACGCTGAAGAGCTATAGGAGATTTGCGTTTGGGAGTCGGTGTGAATACTGTTTCTGTATTTTTCTCCCCTTGTCTGCGCTGCGCTGTGATTAGAGAGGTGTTCATTTCAGTTCCGCCTCCTCTCTTCAATCTTCTTAATGGCGCTCGCAGATGATGTGGCTGGCGATCGATACCAGCCCCGCTGCTTTAGAGCCACTTCATTTCATTATTATCCTCACGCTTCCCCTTCCGCGGGCGACAGGGCCCGCACACGGGGCGCTAACTGCCCCGCACCAGTCCCGCTTAGCGTTGGTTCGGCTCACAGCTACCGGCTTCTGGACCGGCACCGCTTGGCAGGTAGCCTGGTGGCCCCGGGGCCCTTAATGTGGCCGAGATTCCATCGCGCTTCGCTCTGACAGCGGGCAGGCAGCTGTTTAAATCAAAGTCAGGCCGGTGCAGACATTAAACTGGATTTATTGATCGTTTTATAGATCTTAACTGTTGAGGAAGAGCGAAAATTAAACTGGATACGGAGATGACCTTTGCTATTGCCTCACCCGCGGACAGGAAGCCGTCTCTGTGGGCACCTGTGTGTGTGTGTTTGTGTGTGTGAGTGTGTGTGTGTGTGTGTGTGTGTGTGTGTGTGTTTGTGTGTGTGAGTGTGTGTGTGTGTGTGCGTGTGTGTGTGTGTGTTGGTGCATGCCCATATGTCTCAACTGTCATGTCATGTCTAACATCACCACATTGAAATGTGTGTTTGTATACCCTGTGCAAACAATGCACAAGCGTTCCATGATTTTGCCCATGGAATGAGCAATGTGCAGTCGATGCAAACATGTCAGTATGAATCTCGCTGTACACCTGCATGCGCAAGTGTGTGTGAGTCTGTGTGCGCGTGTGTGTGTGTGCGCAAGCATCTCCATAGTCATATATGAGAGCACAATAACAAACGCATCAAAGTGTTTGTTTGTTTGAATGGTATGTGAACACACTGCTCGAGCGTTCGTTGGTTTTGTCTATGTAATGGGCATTTGCAAGATGCAAGCACATTAGAGAGTGTCTGGTTATAAACCCGTGTGCATGCGTGTGTGCGTGTGTGTGTGTGTGTGTGTCTGTGTGTGTGTGTGTGTGTGTGTGTGTGTGTGTGTCTATGCCTCAACAGTCATGAATAAGAACACAACCACATTGAAATGCTAATTTGTATGATATGTGCACACACTGCTCGAGCATTTGTTAGTTTTGCCAACAGAATGAGCTTTTGCACGTTAGTAAGCGACTGGCTGCACACTCGTGCATGTGTGTATGTTTATTCCCGCCGCGCAGTATGGCTAAATACTCAGAATAAATGCGTAGGGCTCCTGCATGCTCAGCGACTGTCTGCTACATTAGGCAGGCCTAATCACACGCACTCCATTCAGCAGCCCTGCGTGGCGGACTCCAGCGGCCCGCCGTACGCGCTCGGGTGGAAACCCGACGCACAGCGAGACACGGCGCTCCAACCACGCTAATGGCAAACAGATTGTTTCACTCCAATGCTACAGCGCGGCGCTAAGAGCAGGAATTTAAAGAGCTCCAACTCCCCTTCACACTCTCCCTCTTTCTCTGAGGGCATCTACCACCCATCGAAACACCAAAACGTACTCACTACAAAGC
Organism: Gymnothorax reevesii; assembly: GCA_029721435.1. Taxonomy (NCBI): domain Eukaryota; kingdom Metazoa; phylum Chordata; class Actinopteri; order Anguilliformes; family Muraenidae; genus Gymnothorax; species Gymnothorax reevesii. The sequence goes on from CM056574.1 coordinate 170,179,273, forward strand.
CTCCATTTTATAACATTCATTAACATACCGGTAATGTCTTGGCAACATGTTGGGGGCCATCACGTGCCAGCAAACAGACCAAAAAGATCTTTTGTGCAGCCAGTCATCCTTGTTCCACTATATTTTCTGAAAAATGGCGCAGATGAGACCTGCACTTGTCTTGCAGTCACAGAATATTCAGATTGGGGCAGGGCTACAATAAAGGAAACTGACTCTGTGGTGATTCTACAAAGGGAGGGGGTCTCGGAAGTTGCAAAGTGAGAGCACAACTCCACACCCCAGGGGACACAAAACTGGAACCGATGTCACAGAACCAAACTACACAAGTCTCAGGAAGAGCTTTACGGTCTGTTTACCACATTCACTCTGCAATCCAATTAATGCTAATTGTGTGACAGTGTAAATGAGAGTCCCTGTGGACCAGCCAGGTAACGGCTTTTCCCAAAGTCTCTCGCTAGATAAAGCCCACCATTTCCACGCCACAAATCGCACGCTCCTCCATACCTGCGCTCGTATTAGCATGCAAATCGAAAAAACTCAAAACGCACTGGCATTTCCCCTCAACCGCGCAGTGACATTTTTAAACCGCTATCAGGCAGGGCAGTCATATTACCGCCCCCCCCTTCCGTCCTTTTCCTAATCTCAAAATGCTCACGGAGCCTTGGGACGAAACTAAGCGACCCGACGTTCTTCAATGGCGAAAAATCTTGCCGAATCCAATCTGTGCCGATAACTGCAATTTCTCGGGGGCGGTCAGCTCCCATGGATTAATTATTTTTGGAACTGAGACAAATTGAACCAGGTGTACCCCAATCCCTCGTATCTGAAGCCCCCTGAACTTGTCTGGGCAGCAGTCTGTGTGCAGGACAACCTATCAGTGCTGGAGTCTATGGAGAGGAGACAGAGAGGGAGCCGAACAGACAAGTCAGTGTATCGGGAGAACGGTGCAGGACTTGATTAAAAGCAGATGGCTTTTCACTGTAATTACATCTGATGAAGATATCCAGGTGGACAACCAGCTCGGCCAGGGAGGCAAAAACAGGGCTCTTATGTGCAGCATCAGACTAGCAATGAACTGCAGATCTGGTCCAAAGATGACCCAACTTTCTCTGTGCCCTGCTTTGTGCGTTAGGAGCACCTATGTCATCGGAACAGAGGCTTTTCACTCCAAAAATACTTAAAAAAATTTCAATACTTTTGAAAACAATATTTCAGGAGATTTCAAGAACTTGAAAACAGAATATATGCACGGTAACCCACTGAAATGTCAAATGGAGCATATTTTAAGTCATAATTCTCATTCAATCGCTAAAGCTTGCGACAAACGCACAATTTTCTCAAGTCGATTTATTACTGTCCGACGACTCGCCCACTCCCGTAAGATCCTTTATATCTGCAACATTGGATTTTGTGATGATTGCTGTGGTGGCCATATTATTTGACCGATCCCAGTCGAAATCAATACGGTCCATCCCTGATGTAATGGCAACCTACCCACAAAATTTTAAGGATCTTTGTTCAATTTTAGTTATCTTGTACACAACCAGACAGACAGACAGACAGACAAACCAACGCTGGCAAAAACATAACCTCCGCAGAGGTAATAAAAAGACTTCAAATCTATATCCAGGATGGCGACTATATCTGTTTGTCTCTAATGTGCTCCGACACTTCGGAGTGCAGTTTATGTCACTGACTGTACAAAGAGACTGCACACCTTGTCGTCACGGCCAGAATCTGTCGCTAATTTTTCTGACGAAAGCCAACAGAGACTGTGGCCCTCCAGGACTTGTGTATGAGATCACAGCTCTGTTTCGCGCTCGTCTCGCTCTTTTGCCATCCCAGCTCCAGCGTCCCACTGTTTCTCTTCAAAGAGAGCACATTGTGAAGCAGCCATGAAGAAGCGTAGGAAGTGATCCCACCGCACACAAGTCCAAATCCCGGGATTTTCTTGTGCTTTATGCGGGGGTTCAGTAATAAGAATTACTTCCACTCATCGCATCTGTTCCCTCAACAAACTTACCCCCAGCACAATTAAACACTGGTGAAATTCCATTAGCGATCCGCTGTATAATATTGTTAACATCATGAAGAGAGAAACAGGAAATCAATATAAATTCTGCTCACAATTAACAAATCATTCAATAAGCTCAGTGTAGCCCCCCTGCATAAGACCACAGACGAGTGCAGAGAAAGAGAAGACCAGAAAAAGCAGGAGTAGTAGTAGATATAGAGGGAGAAAGAGGGCGAAGATTTTTGAGAGAGAGAGAGAAGGAGAGAGGGTAAGAAAGGAGAGACGAGCCACACAGAGGCTCTCCCGGACGAGCGGCGATGAGTTGTGAGCTCTTATCGCAGAGCGTGATGAACAGGGGCAGAGCTCCAATCGAGTGGCTCCGCAGCCCCAGGCCATCACAGCCACACACAACACATTAGGGCCATTTGGCTTTCTGTAATCGCATTGTCCCGTAATGGAAATCTGGCTTTTTATTACTCCGAATGGCTATGGATTTCTGCAACCCCCCCCCCCACTATTAATTATTGAAATTACTGCTGTTCACAGTCACGCCCCCGGTGTGGAAGAATGCGGGAGGGCCGACGGCCTGACAGACCCAGGAGGAACATTCTGGAAAGGAGCAGGCGATGTAGCCAAGCTATCAACAAAAACAGCTTTACGGCTGTCTCTACTCCACACAAGCTCAGAAAATAATGCAGCAAATAAATATTTTAATATGCGGGACTGTGAAATGATTCAGCGGATACACAAATAAAGACTTTTTAATACCATAAACGTAAATAGGTAAATCGGAAAAATAAAACAAAATGGAGGGCAGAGGGTAGCGAATGATTCTGATCGTTTGATTACTTCCAGGTCACGGACAGGTCACCGTGGTGTAATGACATCTCAAATTGGCCGCACAGAACTCCCTGGAGGAAGCCAAAGGGGACCCATTAGACGATAGCAGCAAGTTCAAAGTTCAGCGGCGACTTAAAAAAAAAAAGAACACAAACAGACCCCTCCCTCCCTTACTCAAAACCAATCAAAGGAGACCAGGGGGAGGAGCTTCCACACTCCAGCTTCACCAAAAGCATACGTGTGAATCCCTGAACATAACAGCCTGGAGTCCAAAGAGGAAGAACAATGCCGGCTGACTAACAAAGACACGACCAATTAAATGGGCGTGTTTGGTGTTATGGCCAACTAAATCAGTCCAATATCAAACCAGGCTATCACCACCTGCTGGAGACAAATGTACTGAGGCTAATGCCTTCATCGTGCTAGATGTTCAACACAGAAAGTTGCAATCAACTTGGCTGTTCCCTATTAATAGATAGATAGATAGATAGATAGATAGATAGATAGATAGATAGAGTGGGTAGGTACAGTTGGTAGGTATGGAGGTAGACAGGCAGGCACTTAATTGTCCCAGTAGGGAAATTTGACTTTCACTGTACAAAGCCAAACCCGTTAACACATATAAGCATGCAAAACCAGCAAACAAGAGGCATTTGCTATGGTGAGATAGTGAGTCTCCGCACTCCGATGAGTTCCCAGGCACATCTACTAAACACGCACACTAGCACAGTCAAACCCAGTAGAGCCCCGAACCTACTAATCTGAAGTGTTTGATTTGGTTCACTTGAGCTATGCATCGTTTCATGTGTGCTGAAGAAATGCTATATGTTGCCCATATCCAGACACGTCCTGAGCAACTGTGCAACGTACCTACAACTGAGGTACAGCAGCAATTCTCTAAGGTATGCTATCAGGGGTACAGTGCTGGGCACACATCAATCTCGTTTTCAGGCTTAGAACGGTACACATCTGGAGTGTCACGTGTGTGTGCGATCATGAGGTGAGGACCTCCGGTGTACTGCGCTGATGATGCGATTCCAACCTCCACTTCCACATGCCTCCGTCTCCACCACAGACATGAGAGGGATGCGAAAGCCCGGCGGCGAGCTTCCTGCAGCATTCGGCTTCGCAGATGCTCTCACCAGCATCTGCCAGACCGCGTTACCTATTCATGCGACGGCCAGAGCCGCCTTTTGAAGGTGCGTCATTGTCATCATCCTCACAAAGTCCTGTTGCAGGGCTGTCAACGGGGTGCAACTATGGGGGGCACCATCCCAGCCAATTTAAAAGCTGGGATAACAAGGAGCGAGGCTCACGTACTTTATAAGATGTGCATAACCCTTTGAGCACCGAATACATTTTCCAGGAAATAAAAATGTAGTTATCCTGAGCTGTTGAAAACCTATCATGTGGCAACTTGTTTAAAAGAGCTCCTGCAGGGGAAATCTTTTCAAAAAGTTGCAACATCATAGGTTTTCAACAGCATCTGACTTTGATATCTTACATCACTGGGCAACAATAGTTGCCCACGGCGCTGAAAGGGTTAACAACTGTAATGGCTGACACGCTCCCGCCTTATTCACACGGTTCTTACTTTGATTAGATCTCTCAATCAACGCAGAAATGCAGCAAAATTAAAAGCACTTAAGTAAGGCTAACGGGCTTGCGCAGGCCCCTCATTTCACCAAGCACAGGAAGTCCAGCATGCTATTGAGTACACAGCCCACAGACTGCACTGCCGGCAGCAGCTGCATGATAATACCAGTCTGATCTCGACTCGCTGCCTGACAAACCCTACCCCCTAACCCTTAACCTAAACCATACTCCTAAAAATCATCGACGCTTGGTCAGGTAGAGGGACGAGGCCTGGAATGTATTGTCATGTGAAGTACATAGCGCAAGCTTACTGTACACAAGAGAGAGGAATACCAAAGGGAGTTGACATCAGCGATAGTGCGGCCATTGGGTGGTTGAGCAAACTGAATGGACACTACAAGACATCATCTTCATCACTCAGGTAGAATCCTAGTCCAGGACACGCTTTACTATCACATGACCGTCAGATACCTTCCACCCCACCCCAATTCTGCACCCCACTGTGCCCACAAAAAATTACACGCAGAATTTGACCATCCTGGGTAATCGACCGCTATGCCTGATATAGGTCGTCCATTACATTAATGAAGCAACCAAGCGTTTTTAATCAATCCTAAAAGCACCGAGCCATTATTCCAGCTACATTTACAGAAAGTGATGCCAAAGTAAGGCTGTTCGCTTCTACCCGGCACGGTTCTGGGAGGTACTGACCCGTAGGGTGCTGGTCCGACCCCCCGGACTATGGCCGCTACATAATTCATGAGGAGGAAGGAGTTTGGGGGGGTTTAATAGCTGAGCGACGGCAATGACATCGAAAGGCACAGCGGGGACAGGTGACCTCTGACCTCCAGCATGCCTGCTTGACAGAATGCAGTTAGTATTCTCAGCAGGGGTACCTATCAAAGCAGGTAATTGTTCCGTATTTTACATCAATATTGCTTTATAACGGGGAGATAATAAACACCTCATTCACTACACACACGCACGGATTTCCAAATAAATAACATAGGGGCGCACAGTGGTGACCCCCCCCTTCTCCTGTCCTGTCGAAACGAGGGTAATTCCAGTCCGTGCGCATCGAGGAGCGGTCGGGAGATTGAAGTCGGCCAGGTCGGGCGAAAAAAAAATGTCACCCAGTTAAAAGCCGCTTTTAAGGTTTGTTGCTAACATCTCAGATTAGCATAATCGGCTCACGGGTGACAAAACTCAGTAAATGCAGCGCTCTTAAAGCGCCCAATTACTCAGGCTAAATGCAAATGCGGCCGCGATGCTGTATAGTTGGACAGGCCGGGTCCTATCGATTCACGAGCAGCGAAGGGCCTCGGGGGAACAGAGGAGTGTGTGCAACCCTTCATCTTTTGCGTTCCACACACTACGCTATGGACTGTGGGATCTGCTAGCATCTGGGTATTAAAGGCTATAATTCTTAGAGGATTCACGTGATAAACATGCATGTAAATACCTGCTAATTACCATCCATGGCCTCTTAATTAAGCCACATATGATTTGTTCAAATGCAGTGGGCTGGAGTGCGGAGCTAAAAACCAGAAACCATACCACTGTCCGAATACTTATGGAGCTCTGACAGGGAGTGCAGATCTAGCTGACAGGGTTCTAAAAAAAGGTCCAGGCCCCGTGGAGTTGCTATGGTGCCACGCGCCGACCCGAATGCCTTCTCTGTCCGGCACGCTACGGCCAATCAGGCGCCGCGTCCAGGGCAGGACCGTATGGCGTCGAGATGTCCGTGCTTTACGACCAGGGCGCGGTGACGTGTCTCACCTCCTGTTAAAAGGCTCCACTCCAGCCTCGCTTAAATTAATAGGAGGACCATCAATTAAAGAGGAGCGGAGCTGGAGTGTACACACGGGGAGGGAGATAAGGGACACGCCGGGGATGAGGCGGAGAGCTGGGCTGTGTCACGGGCATGACAGGAGCATAACTCAGCTCAGAGCTGACCTCTCTCTCTCTCTCTCTCTCTCTCTCTCAGAGCCCCAGAGAAACTACTTTCCACCTCACTCCTCCCCCCTTTCTCTCTCCCTCCCTCTCTCTTCCCTTCACTCTCTCTCTCCCTCCCACAGTCTTCCACCTCTCTCTCTCTTTCTCTCTCTCTCTCTCTCTCTCAGTCCGTCACAATCCAAACACGTTACCTGAGCCCCTCCTGACCCTGCATTTCCTCTGCTGTTAATTACAGTCGATTGACTCGTTTGCGCTCGTTACTTCTCTCCCTGTATTTATTTCCTCTCTTTCTCTCTCCCTTGTTTCCTCCACAGGGAAGGAGGGAAACACAGATCTTTCTTTATTGCCCGTTCTCTGATGTTCTCTCTAGCTGGAGTGAGATGCACAGCGGAGCCACAACACTGAGAGTGTTTCCCAGAATGCACCGGGGAAAACAGTCGTACGACACGCTTCCTGCAGCTCCTTCTAGCTGATATTCATCTACGCGTCCCCCTGTCGCTCACTTTACTCCTCCTTTCTCACAGCCCTCTTTTCTTTCTCGCCTCTCGTCTGCCATCCCTCCATTTCCTCTCGCTCCGTCCGTCCGCAGCGGTGACGAGTTCATCTGGCCTCCTTCTCCCCTCGTCTCGTTGACCCTGGCGACCTGGGAGAATCTCCTAACTAGCTCCTCTCGCACATGGGAATTGATCGGCACGGCAACACTCCTGTCAGGCGCAATCGATGCATCATTCCTTCAGTAACGAGGCCCCGCCCTCCCCCGTCCCCTTCCACAGCACTTCGCCTCGACTCTGTTATTATTATTATTTTTAAACTGGGGAGGATCAATGGCTCCAAACTGGTAGACTGAGCGCCACACCGCCGGGCCTGTTCCCAATATTCCCGCTAATTCAATAACACCGCGTATATACTGCAAATGCAATTTGAATAATGAAGAAAATACAATTAAAAGGGCTCACGTTTTGCTCGTACGCTCCATTAAACCCCGATCACTAATGCACAGTAATGAAATTAGGCACACATACAAATTTCAGTGCTCTCCGCGTCGCATATCCATACACCGGCAGTCAAATAACATGCATCGTTAGCAGAACAAAGTTCCCGATATGAACGCAAAGCGAACTCAAGACCACTATCTACCAGGACTCCAACAGCTGGAACTGCAAATTACATCCAGTCTTTCATATTTAGCCGTTCATTTGATTTATGTTCATTTCTCTGAACAGGAGAGAAAGGCACAGACACCAGTGACGTGAGGAAATAAATGTGTGGGGCACCTGCATTTTAAAGTTCACACCCCTCATCACTCCGCTCCACTCCATCTTCCATCAACCCTGTTCCACCCTCCTCCCCTTCCTATTCAGGGCTGAATCACTATCATGTGATGGAGGGAGAGGGGGCTCTGTACTAACACACACACACACACACACACGCACACACACACACGTGTACATAGACTCAAAGGCACACAAGCTCGCACACAAACACAAATGTGACACACACATGTACACAGACACAAATACACATACACTCACATACAAACACACAAATGTGCATGTACACATACACACACACACACACATAACATGCACAGACATATATACTACAAACACTCACAGACATGCACAGGCTCATTCACACACACATGCATCCAGACACACCCATGCACCAAGATACACTCATACACACACAAAACACAGTGCCTAACACACATATACACACACACACACACACACTTGGCTTTGACGCACACCAGAGACCAGACTCATCGGGAGACGCGTATGGAAAGGACTACACTGACGTACCCAGAGGTCATTACTGGCTGCAGCCTCAACACAGCGAATCCCATTTCTTTTGTGCGCGTGGAGCAGAGACAGAGCAGGCAGTCGGCGCTGGAATAATTCAATAATGAGTTCTGTGCTTAATTAGGCCAATTTCATACAGGAAGCACTAATGACATATTTAGCACAAAACTGTCTGCCTTTTTTCACCCGACTGTAATGAAGCCATACTCCTTTCTCTTCTGTTTTCTCCATGCAGCCGCGTTCACCCAGAGCAGCAGGCAGCGGATCAAAGGGGAATTGATTATGAGCAGAGCAGGAACTGTACGTCTGAGCTTCTAACAAATGTACTGCTCTGAGCAGCACAGACACACGGCAGAGGGCTATTTGATCACAAAATTAAATATCTGAGAAGATCACGCAACTGCTGGTTCAACTCAGTTTAAAAGAGTCTTGTTTTTGAAAGGTCCCTTTTTTCAAAATTCAAAAGTCAAAGTTCCAGTAGTCTAGCGGTCAGTTATCAGGAGCGGTTGCAACATCGAAGTGAGTATTCTCAGATAAGACCATGCTGATCACGTATACTTCTGATCACACACGTTACAGCAGGAATCTTAAAATCTGAGCCTCGATTCCAAACCAATTCCTGGTTTTCTTTCTTCCTGGGTAATTAATCAAATGACTGGCAATGCTGATTGGCAGGACTGGCCTCACAACTGACTCCCAGGTAAAGGATGGGTGAAAAACCAGCAGCACTTAGACCTCAAGATCCCTGATTGGAAGAACAGAGCCTTAAAGGATACAGCTTTAAGGAGCGAAAATTCAGGAAGAGTGCAAGTGACAGGAGGAGCGGTTAGTTCCTTTTTGTTTTTTTTTTTAAATAAATTTGGCATCTCCAATCCCACCTGAATCTGAAATGCTCAATTGGGGAACTGTGTACAAGGTTTGCTCGTATGCGACAGATGAGAGTAATACTGTACTGTGCATGCACATGGAGCTGGGGGGACAGCTCAGTCCCACTGTCAGAGCCCGACAACTGCAGCATGGAAAAGATGCCACCAGTGAGCCCTGTCCTGTAAATCTCTACATCAGGGGGCACTAAATCCTTTCACGTGTAAAATCACAAACTCACTTAAACATAATCAGAATACTCTGATCAAACAATCACTTCTGGTACAGAGTAACTGAGTCTAAGAATTACTACTACTACAATCACTGCTACTGCAACAAATGCTATTAATACTACCACTGCTACTACTACTACCACTACTACTACTACTACTAATAATAATAATAATAATAATAATGATGATAATAATAATAACAAGGCATGGTCACTATTTTCCCCTGCCAAGATCAAGATCCGTATGTAAATATGTTTATACATCCATTTTTGAACTCACAGTAGATCTAGACTAGTTTACTTTGCATATGAAATATAACCAATGTATCTCTCATCGTTTTTGAGAAAACCTGTCTCCATAAAAACTATGACAGACGGATGGAGTGACGGACGGAAGGAAGGGCAGATGGACAGGGCCCAATCCTACAGCCCCAACGCCGTTTCGTAATAGTAATAATAATGTAAGGTTTAGGCACATTGATTCTGAAAAGGCGGGTCTTTGGGAGGTCGGAGGGCGACCCCATGACCTCTGACATGAAGTGGGAGTGGTCTGTGTCTGTGACCCTGATGCCAGCACTGCAGAGGGCGTGTAAGCAAATTCCTCAAACCCTGCATTCCCACACTGGGCAGTGGGCGGGCTCCAGATATCAAAATCTCATGTTTTACTAAATGGGGGGGGGCTTTACTTCTGTGTGCCCCAGACCACCACCCTACATGCTGGAGTTTTGACGCACTAACTCGGCCATCGACAGTGAGCACAGAGTAAGGTGAAAAAAAAAACTCAAACATCTGAATTTCATTTACTTGCCTGACAGTTTAAATTAAAGCTTGAATTAAATCCAAATTAAGCAACGCTTTTTTGTTGCTAAAAACTGGATATTGCTGTGTTAGGTCTACTGCAATCAACTGGAATAAACAAAAAGAGACACAGTAAATGCGGCAAATTTCATTACAGTCCAATCGTCATTTTGCCATAATTGGCCACCATCACTTTACTGTCACCATGAAGTCACCTCCCTCCTGTACTCCAGTCCAGGCCCGTTTGAGTTCTCCTGCAGCGCCCTGTTCCTCTCAGCGCCGCAGGGGACCATCCATCCGTAACCTCCACATCCAATTCACCAACTAACACCTCATCACCCTGTGCTACAGCGTTACACTGTTACACCAGATCACCCTGTGACAGGGTTACACTGTTACACCAGATCACCCTGTGCTACAGGGTTACACTGTTACACCAAATCACCCTGTGCTACAGGGTTACACTGTTACACCAGATCACCCTGTGCTACAGGGTTACACTGTTACACCACATCACCCTGTGCTACAGGGTTACACTGTTACACCAAATCACCCTGCGCTACAGAGATACACTGTTACACCAGATCACCCTGTGACAGGGTTACACTGTTACACCAGATCACCCTGTGCTACAGGGTTACACTGTTACACCAGATCACCCTGTGCTACAGCGTTACACTGTTACACCAGATCACCCTGTGCTACAGGGTTACGCTGTTACACCAGATCACCCTGTGCTACAGCGTTACACTGTTACACCAAATCACCCTGTGCTACAGGGTTACACTGTTACACCAAATCACCCTGTGATAGGGTTACACTGTTACACCAGATCACCTTGTGCTACATGGTTACACTGTTACACCAGATCATGCTGTGACAGGGTTACACTGTTGCAGCATAGAGTCACAATGTGCTAACCTGACGTGTTTTCATACCTTTACACTGAGACGGGGTGTGTTTTCCCCAGTGAAGAGGTCCGTCTGACCCTCTCTTTAAAGACGATTCGATGACAGCCCTCTCGCCTGCACACTTATTCGCTCCTAACATCACTGGGGGCTGAGAGATCTCAGGACCACCCAGAGAGCCTGAGGCTCGAGGGTGAGGTGTGTCTCAGCAGGGTGTGTGTGTGTGTGGGGGGGGTGCAGATAACCGGGTACAGGTCGCCCCTGGGCAGGTCAGGTGCTGCCCACGCTCTGTTAACTTCTCAACACGACCTTTGACCCCAGAAGCCAGGGTTCACAGGGCTAAGCCCCTGTGTGATGGGCGAGGGGGAGAGCTGGTGGGTGGGAAGAGTGTGGGGGTCACGAGTGTTTTCATTAAACATCAGATGTGATTCAGTGAAAACAAATGAGTCATTAGTCTCTGCCAGGACCAGCCCAGCACAGTGACAAATTGGTGATGAAATACAGGCGCTCGACAAAACAGCAGCTTCAGGAGAACTGCGAGAAATCCTGTATCGTTCAATGTCCAATTATTGTCAAAGTATAGGAGCATGAGTTTATTCAAAAACAAGTGCATATGCTCACACAGACACGCACATGTGCACATGTGCACGCATATCCACACACACAAGTGCACACACACACTACAATCCTCTCATGAGGTTCCCAGGACAATGAGACATGGACTTTCCATCATCACGCCTTTCACTTAGACCTCAGGAACAGCACAGTCACGGTCTTTAATCAACGCCTGACGGCCAGAAACAAGTAAATACTGAAATTGCCGAAATGAATACAGAGGGAATTGGCACAGTGGCTACTGCTCCAAAATGTACTTGCTGACCAGCACAGCGCCCCCCATCTCCTAGACGTGAGAGAATACGAATCGCACAGCAGCCCAGGCTCAGATGGACGCCACTGATCCGGGCGAAATCAACAGCACACAGTTGGCGTTTCTCAGAGCTACTGCGTCATCCTGTGAAGGCTGTGTGTTAAGGCTGCTGCGCCACTGCAGGCTGCTCCTTCGTGAGGGCGCTTTTGAATACTGCCGAGAAATGCGGCCGCCATCTTGTCTGATATCAGGCAAAATTGTCAGCTCGTTTAACACTCGTTGACAAGTCCGTCTTATGTCAGGTGTGATGAAGGCTGCATTTCTCGGCTGAGATGCGAAAGCTCCTTCTCAACAGCCTGCAATAACACGCCAGCCTGAAAATACAGCCTTCGACAGATGCAGCCGAGGCTTTAAAAAACGGCCACTGAGACGATGAGGAGGTGCGGCCAGCAGGACTGCGGCCAGGCCTTCAGAGAGGCCAGTATTGATGACCACAACCCCGTCCCCTCCTCTCTCTCTCTCTCTCCTTCTCTCTCTCCTGCTAAATTACCAGCCGTGAATCAGCGCGGTGTTTACGGGGGCCCTGCAAATGAAACCGCTAAATCCATGATGACAAGGAGCCGCCGTAAAAAAATCATCATAATAAAACCAAATAAATAAATAAATGAATACACAAATAAATAAATCAAAGAAATAAATATAGCGGGACGGCTGAAGCCTTTCTGCCGCGGCCTGCTGGGACTCGGCAGTCCCATAAAAAATAAATACATTTAAAGAAGGAGAGAGATGGAGGGAGGAGAGAGCGGAGGAAGGAAGGCTGCAGGCAGAAAGAGAGGGAAAGAGGAAATGGAAAAAAGGAAGAGTTTTATTGTTATCTATTACCCTCTCCTGGAGCTGACCCCCGTATACGAGGCGATATAAACAGAGGCGGTCGTAAAGGAGTGAAATAAACAGGCAGGATACAGTAAAGCCTGGGCGGTAATGGCTTTTAAACATTTAAAACGTGCCGGCGGAATGTACAAGCCAACCTTTAATGGGTCAGGAGAGTAAAAGCTCCATCAGACATAAAATCGGGTCCCGCTGCACTCGGCGAGCGCTCTCATTTCATCAAAATATGCAAGCGAGACCGAACGGATCTGCAGGCCAGACCGTCGATCTCTGAGATGGTGTTCATTCTGTACGGCGTTCCTGAAGAGCAGCAGGAGCTCGGAGACCTGGTCGGTCACTGTGCTCGCACCAGGGAGGATAGGGAGGAGGTGGGAGGAGGAGAATAGGAGGAGTGAAGTGGAGGAGAGGAGGGGGGGGAGAGGAGGACACGTGGTGCATCTCAAAGCATAGGCTTCGGAGCCTGCGTTTATAGGGGTTGTCGCTTAATTCCATTCGCCGCACAGGCATGACGTCATTTCATCTCCGTTAAACAGCTGTACTCCAAGCGAGTCGTCTCTGGTTTCCGTAACCCTAACCTTAACTCTAACCCCTAACCCTAAACCTAGCCCCAAAACTAACCCTAGCCCTTAATTTGACCTTATCCCAAACCTTTAGTGTTAGTTTGGCGGATGGAAGTAAGTGACAATCTCTAAAAATGCAGCATTCGAAGGATGCAGCCTATGCTTTGAGATGCTGTCAGAGATGAGTTGGCAGAGACAGTTTGGTGGGGGTGGGGGGGTGGGGGGGTGGCATGATCGAGGAAGACACAAGTCGTAAACAGCCAGGAACTGGTGTCTCGTGTAGACTACAACCTTCAGAAATGAGCCACATTGCAGATAGACGATAACAAAATACCATCACGGTGAATACGGTTTTGCTGTGAACAGATATGGACCAGCTCCCTACTCATGTTACAGTTTTGATGTGAAAAATTACCCATGATTCTCAACGACTGAAGGACAGAGAAATAAATCGTCAGAAGCACTAAGGCATCTGTATCTCACTTGGGGAAATTTCAGTAATCAGGTCCAGGGATTTGGGGTCTAAGTCGATATAGTTTAATGCAGTGCTCTCACACAGTTGTGATGTAATGCTGCCCTGACTGTATGTGAGAGGCAGCATCTGCTGGTCATTTTAGGGACTGTATTGATGGACTTCAGCCATTTTTAGGTCACAGTGAGAAGCAAATCTCACAGGGCTTGACCGATATCCCCTCTCCGCCATCTCCGCAATGACAGCCTGAATATAAGTGAGTGGACCGTGTAATTTCACTCCTGACTGACGCACCGATGGGAGGATCGACCCTCCTCCACATCTCTCTCTCTCTCTCAAACACACACACACGCACACACACTTGCTCTCTCGAAAGAGCCCCATAAGCTGTCCCCTGTCTGTCATTCCAGTCTGCTGTTTCACATCCTGTGCCACAGGTCCCAAAGCCTTCCCGATCACCTCATTAAACTGTTTCCCATGCAATGGCGGTGCCTCTAAGCGCACCGCCGGACTGTATAGAGTTTCCTTACGCAACGCTGGTCTCGGCAGTCCACCCTCTGCACCTGTAGTCACTAAACCACGCTCTCATATGGCCGACAAAAACCGTTGCAAACAACGTGTCCAAGGGACTAAGCCCACCATCTGGTGGAAGCTGATTTTCAAGACAAATGTTGGAATGTCTGCCATTTTGGCTCAAGGAGGTTACAGTTTCTCCAAAGGAATGCAGCAGAAGGTGTGGAGAGAAATGTCCCAGAGATTTGGACAGTCGAAGGTAAAACTCCAAGGAGCCATTTTGGATCAAGCTGGGTGCATTTTCCCAAGACACCAGACAATCCTTCATAAGGAGCAGGAAAAATCAGCTGCCTGTGTGAGTGAGGGGTTAGGCCCCAAGGGAGGGCAGCGTTTATCCTCTGAACCCCGACTCTGATTGGACCCTGATGAAGACTAATGGCTGCCCTGTCGTTATGGTGACCACTGAGGGATATCTCTCTATGGGTCTGTTCGAAGTGGGGGTACATTGAAGATATCTGAGGGGCGGTTAGGGGTCTGCCGGTGATGAAGTAGCACTGATTTCAATCCATCCTGCCTGGGTTCAAAGGTCGGAAGGGAAGTTCTGATGAGCACTTATCACGGCGGAGAGAAATAGAGAAAGAGAGTGACCATTTTCAATGAGTGAGGCCGCCAACACTAAAATATAGATGTAATGGTCGGTAGTACACAGAGGCCAGGTGCAACTAACTGAGAGACAGAGCACAGACACAGTGCAAACACAGAGAATAATACAGACCAAACGCGCTTCAAAAAGACGTATAATAGTCTGAACCACGGAAGCAAAGCGAGATAGAAAAAACTCCAATAATTGGAAGATAGAAAGTCATAAAAATCCTGACTACAGATATCTTTGGCTATATAAAAAGATACTCGAGCAAAGAGGCGTGGCGAACATCCGGCTTATATAGAGTCCGGGGAAGCGCCGCCCCAGTTCAATCAGCCAGCTGGGTAAAGAATCCGATTGAAACGGAATTTGATATTGTCCCGGGACGAGAGCCACAAAGAAAAGTCCAAAAAACACGCACAAACATCCAGAACCAAGACAATAGAGGAGCCCTCCTGCTCTGTATCGGGTACTAATACAAACAGAGGGGATGTAGCCATACGCTAACAAAAGTTCTGGAAAACGTGCCCACGTTAGACACAAACCAATGCTCCCGTGACACCGTCAATCACCAGAGGTCAAAGGCCCCACTCCAAATCCCACCTAGATGCCGTCACAAGCGACTCAAACAAATTTCCCCATGAATGTGAGGCTTAAGGGTGAGTTTTCAGTCGCCTGGTGCGGTGAGAGCAGGGACACTTGGAAATGGTCCACGTGAAGTGCAGTTTTCCTTGTCCCAATTGGAGACTAGCGATTGTAGCAAGCGGATATCGCGCATAAGCTCTGAGTTGAGCGAGGGGACAAAGGAAGGCCTCGGAGGGTGTAAAAAAGCAGAATTGACCTTTTGTCAGGCAGTTCCGCATCTCCAGTGAAAGACCCAAAGCTCTGAAAGGGAGAGGAGAGGTAGCGTTGGCCGCTAATCCCAGGCCTGGCTACGTTCAACCTCCCCTCCGCCTCAACTGTGGCTGCAGCTGTAGGCAAATCGATCAACTGCCTGAATTAATATTTCATCTGTGGAGGCTGCGTTACCCTGCCAGCCCAAAGCAAACAGCCACGATACTGAGAGAGGGAGCGAGAGAGAGAGCGAGAGAGAGAGAGAGAGAGGTGAGTAAATTGTCGGATGGGGATTTCTGAGCATGTCATAAACATGAAGACAAAATTTAAGAGGGGAAAACTGCCTACAAACAAACTCTATCTCCTGCCCCTGTCACTCATCTCCCATCATACCCGGCTGAACCAGCATTACGAAGCGCTGTTCCACTGTAAGGACACTGGCTGTGCCCTCTTGATTACCCATGCTTTTCATCAATAAGAGTTGCACCGTATTTAAGGCTTAAAAACATTTTCTTGAAAAGGGTTCGAGCTACAGACAGGTTGTGCACTTACAGTGAAGTGATTGAATAAGAGTGCGCCCTGCGCTAGAAAATAACGGAGCCCTACAGACATGTCTACAGCTGTCTGAAAAGGTAAGAGAGGTAATGATGTACACTTAGTCTTTCCCAAGCGATGAACTCACTCATCAACCTCCTGATTGGCAGTTACCGTGAGAGAGAGGCCACGACAATCAATAGAAAGCAGGAATGGAGAGACAGTTTGTTACCTGGGCAACCAACAGGGAAACAGAAATTGCATGTTACAGCAAACAGAAATAGGACTGTTTACATTTGAGTGCTTTGGCCCGACTGTGAACTTCAGCCAATCTGTCTAAAATGTGCACACCGGCACGCACACTCACGCAGACATGCACACACAAACACTCGTGCGGCACATACACACAAGCACACACACATGAACAAACACAAACTCACACGTAATCTGAGAACTGACCTATTACACAGCAAGAGAACCATTTTATATTATATAAATTGCTAGTTACCTTTTAATGGAAACCAAACCTATTTCATCCAATCATTTCCCCTTAAACCCTTTTTAAGTGTCTAATCACAAATGTTGCAGATGAACAGAATGTTTAATGGTGCACATTTAAACGCAGACGCATAAACTTATGCAGGTAAGTGACAGCTCCGAAACACCAATCTGGCATAAAATAATCCACAACCCTCCAGGGTAGCATTTCAACCCTAAACACAACCTAAAATATTCCGAGCGTCGTGCATTGAAGCACCGGAGGCCTCAGCTCGCCTTCCTCACACACAGAAGGGGACAATGCAACCGAGGCTTCATTACAGGAACGCAGAAACAAAGGGAAACGGAGCGAGGGACGATGCATTCGAGATCTCTCAGCTGGCGGAGTTTATCTGGCCTGCCATGCGGCGGCGATAATAAACGTGCTGGTTACAGCTGTCTTAACCCAGGCCCACCACATTAAAAAGAGGCCTAATCCCCCTAACGCCCGACTCCCACCACAAAGACGACACCGGGCAGAGATGCCACTTTGAAGGTGCAATTTAGCACAAAACAAAGATTTTTTTTTCTTTTTCTTTGGGGGGGGTGGGCGGGTTTGACATTCCTCTGAAAAGCCCCATCTGCTCTCCAGTTTAAGCCCGTCTTCTTCTCCATCTCTCTCTCCATTGGTCGATGCCAATGTCTCTCTCTCCCGTGACACACCCCCCCTCTCTCTCTCTCCCTTCCTTCTCTCTTCTCTTCCCTCCTCTGCACTTCCTCTCCTTTACCGGGTCTTCAGTAAGAATAATTCCTTTCCCCTCTTGATGGATCATTTCATTCACTCGTCCTTTTTATTCCGTCTCTCCCCCCGGCCGCCGCAGCCCCTCGTCTCGTCCTCTTTAAACTCGTTCTATCCATCATAGGGAGAGGCCGGTGCAGATCCTCCCTGCAGACTGCCCACCCTCTTTCTTTCCTCCGCTCTCTCTCTCTCTCACCCTCTCAGCACTCATCGACATGAGCGATGACGGAGCCGCGACGGGTCCATTTTCGGTCTCTTTATGCCGGGCCCCTCTCCGCCCGCCCCGGGGTGACAGTGCTAAATACTTCCGTCCCCTGGGGTGGCGAAGGCTCTCCCCATTTATTTCATAAATGAGTGTCGCCGTCTCTTGTTGGCTTCAATCTGCTCGCGTGCTGTCTGTGTGCGAGTGTGTGTGTGCGTGTGTGTGTGCGCGCAACATGGCAGTTGCCGGGAATTGAGGTGCTTGTGTTAATAGAAGTGAGGCAACATGATTTTGTGTGTGAGACGGAGTGAGTGTGTGTGGGTATATATATATATATATATATATATATATATATATATATATATATCCCACAAACGATGAAAAATCTGTGTGATATAACCCATGAGATACAGGTTTGGTATGACACACAAGTAAAACAGCTTCCTTGTGTCACGATCAGATTCCGATAGATGGCAAACACGCTAACATCACCAATCTTTCTGCTGGTTAAAGTTAACCATCACTACCGTTACTGTCTAGTTTGCGGTTTATCCTATTCAATGGCATGAATAATTTGCCAGCTACATGCTCGCGCTTTATTCCATGAAAGTAATAAGTTATATGAGTTACTGTCATCGTAGAAACTTGAATTTATTAACTTAATGGCAAAAAGCATCAGCATTCTTGCAAGCCAATTATTCATCCTGTTGACTTGAATAGGCTGCCAACTAGAGGCTAATGCTTTTTTTAAATTTTCCAAATACAAATATGCTGCTGAAATTTATGGGATAAACAGGATCTTAAATTTGTGAGCCCGAAATATCAAATTTATGATAGTGATCGTGATAATTTTCATTTATTCCTTGCTGAAGACTCAGAATAAACGAAAATAACTGCTCTCGTTTCATAAATATATATATATATATCTGCGTGAATTTTGTATGCTTGTAGATGAGTATGTGTGGGTGTGTGCACATGAGTGCCGGGATGTATGTGCGTGTGCGTGTGCATGTGTGTGTTCTTGTGGGAGTCAGCGTGTGCATGTGAACTTTATATCTGTGTTCACAGGATCGTGTGTGTCAGCGCGCATGTGTGTGCGTGCATGAGTGCACCTTCTCGCTGACAGAGAGTACCTGGGCTTAACTCTCCCAGCAGAGCTCAGGGAGAGTGACGGAGCCCCTCTGGGGTCAGGATACCCTGTGACTGATGAGCCAGGCTCGGTTAGTCACCTCCAGACAAAGCAGCTTCACCCAGACAAATTCATCACCGCGTTAATGTATCAAACTGGGCCCTCTGCCCCCCTCCGAACGCACAGCTACAGAGGAGCACTGCGCACAGGCACGCTAACTACAGCTAATGAACAAAAACTGAGAGCACAGCTAGCAGCAGCAGTGAGGTCTCACTTTTGTTAACTACCTCCTAAACCCTAAACGAGGGGGTCAACAGCATACACGGGAAAGCAGGAGACCGAAAGGGCGAGTCGATTATATAAAGGAGAGAAGATTAGCGGTGCTGCGGTTGGAGGGGCAGCCAGCGAATGTGGCTCCAGTTGCCGAGGGGCCGCTCTCCACAGACGGCATAATTATTCAGCCTGATTTTAGTGGCGGGGTCACTAATTGCTACCCTGAAAAACCTGAACCATAAGAATGCAGGGCGAAGCAAGTCAATGGGAGAAAAATGCTTAGGCTCAGCCACTAGAAGGCCGTCCTCGCTCCTGCAGCTCCGTATCACATCACACACATTCATAAAGCACAGCAAAACTATAAAGTCATATGTGAGAGGTTATAAAATATATTATTAGCTCTTATTATTCTAAACAGAGATGGTAAAACACAATTAAACTTCAGCTGTAAGCGCAGTTAGTGTAAGTTAGCGCAGTGTAACCTAACACTGACTGGCCTGTCAGGTCTTCTGGAAATATCTCTATCATCTGGAAAAGCAAGGCAGACTGAGTTCTAGGTAATGGCTTGGTTCTAGCCCATGGGCTGGACACAGAGCTGTGATGACATGTTACTGGTGAGTTTTTGGAGTAAGTCATGGGGAAAACAGCCCTTTACACTACAGTCGGAGAGTTCCAGAGTTCAAGAGCAGTCAGCAGTATCCTGTTCCATCAGCTCAGTTCCACCGCATCCCCTGTACACACCACTGCTACACAAATCTGTTCCAGCGGCAAACCTGCACACCCCCCCCCCCCCGCCCCTCAGCTTCCCCCCCCCCCTCATCCATCCAGCCAATCCACACAGCTGTCCCGAGTCAAACTCCACCCCACACCCAATCCGAAAACCCCTTCGCCCTGGACTGTAACCCAATAACCACTGTGTGCGCATACAACACATTCCTGGCAGTCGTTCCCAGTCCCGACAACTCCCCGAGTGCCAAGACACACAGTGCACTCTTTCAGCCGCGCGCCGCGATCCTGCACTCCCTCCGCCAGCCAAGGCTAAAATAAACACCACCCACCGCCTCGCCCACATCTCCGTTTCCTCAAGGAATAGAGAACAAGAAAGGACATGATTGTTCTTCCTCCCTGCAAATCGTTATTAGACAATACGTCCTAATTAATTCAATTGCGGTCCTGATGGCTCGAGAGGGTTCTCGGCGACGCATTTCTCATTAGCCAAGCAGATTTTTTGCCTTAACCTAATGAGCAATAATAACACTCTCCAACGCGAGCGTTATTAGGACAATCCTGTTTGATGGCCGCGGCTCGTAAGCGTTCCCCTCTCGCACTCGTTAAGAGGCAAGAGTGGTTAAAAAGCAATCAGGGCCCACGCACTGCCGTCCCGAGAAGAATAGACCTCTCTATTTTTTTTACCGAAATTCAACAAAAACCATCCCTACCTATTAACTCTGAGCAAACATTTCAGTGTAGAAAGGCAATTCGATGGTCATAAGGACTGCTTACAGAGCAAATACACTGTGAGCCAAAGCCAACCCAGAGCAATTTATCCCCATATTAAACTGCCGCGTTAACAAAGGACACCCATGAAAATACAACCTGCACAGCTATTAGCATAAGGGCCTCATGGGGACTGTAGCGAGCCGTATGGTCTAACAAGTAGAGTCATGTGACACAGAGGGAGAGCGATGTCCAGGGACTTTGTAAACTGGTGTAAATGTGGAATGATGACACTGAGGCTACGTCCACTCGAGTATATTTTCATTTTAAAACAGCATAATTAAAATGTAAACAATATCTGTCCGCACTAAAACGCAATCCCAGAGTTTTAGGGATCAGCGGAATTTTCAAAAGTCTGATTTCTAAAAATCAAAACAAATTAGCGAGCATGTAGCCTGACAAGCACAATAACTGTTATGACATCACAGCACAGTTTGGCCAAGTCAATTGGCTAAGCAGACAAAATTTGAGGGCCACAGAACAGCTTTGAGCCAATGCAGCTGCAGCAGGAAGCGGGCCAGTGAGGTCTTAAAGGTATCGTGAGTCGGCTCCACAAAACTATGGACTACTAGTCTTCAGCTAAGCGCCCTCGGGAAATGCATCAGTTACTCAATCTCTCCATATCACACCTCACTGCACCTTGCTGTTTGAGCAGTGCAAAATGAGAACCTGTGCTGTCAACCAATATCAGGATAAAAAAATTACTTACTTACTCATGCAGTCTGCATTATGGTGAATTCTTCCACTCAATCAGTTTGAGAGAAGTCTTTCTTTGAGTGCGTGATTTTATGTGTGTGGGTCTGGGTGGACAAGCGTGCGTGTTTAGGTGTGTAGATGTTTCTTTGAGAGCTACAGTGCCCATATTTTAATCTAATCTTGTTGGAAACGACTCCACTGGCAGCTGTAACAAACCCGTTAAAAAAGTCCTCCAAGTGCCAGTTCTCCAGAATGCAACAGGGCTGAG
This sequence comes from Gymnothorax reevesii, assembly GCA_029721435.1. Classification (NCBI taxonomy): domain Eukaryota; kingdom Metazoa; phylum Chordata; class Actinopteri; order Anguilliformes; family Muraenidae; genus Gymnothorax; species Gymnothorax reevesii. Next base: position 170,200,936 of record CM056574.1, read on the forward strand.
ACTTCACCTGGAGGGTCATTCAAATTTTCTAACATCTCCGCTACACATCCACTGCAATGCTCAAAAAGCCTGTGCTTGTCAGCTCCGAGGGTCAAATACGGCCAGCAAGGGCACGAAGACGGTGAAGACGAGAGAAACGAGAAGGTGAGAATGTTCCGCAGCGACCAGCCAAGAGGAAGTGGTGAGGAAGAGGAAGGAAGGGTCCTTTGCTGAAGAGTGATAGTCCTCCTACGGCCAAGAATCACACCAGACAGCCATTAGCCACTGCTCTCACACCTGTCAGCTGTGTTATGATTGGACGGGAGAGCCCGAGGCGCTGGCCAGGCTATCGGTTTCATTTCTCAGCTCAGCCGGTGCATTCACACGCGATTTGGCCGCAGCGCAACGAGGCTTACTGACGGGTGTCAGGAGATACAAACTTCATCCAGGGATTTTCCCAAACATCTCTCACACACAGCAGAGAGGCCGCAGAGGGAAAATAAGTCTTGTTTTAATGAGCGCATTGTCTACATTTTTTTCCCACCCACTTTGGGAAAAACAAAAGCAGTAATGTGTCCACAGAGGACGCGGTGCGGTCGGCTGTGCCGGTTGACCTCTCCGGCTTGTGATCCTTCAGCCCAGCTCACTTGTGCGCAAACCGCAGGTAAAAACAAACGCGGTGTGACCCGCGGTTTGACTTTCGCCGAGTCCCCACGCCCACACGCGCTCGCTTGCGAACCGCGCGCTCAACTTTTCTCACAGCAGCGCGTTCCCTGGCCTCTGAAGTACACAGCCTGACTTCTCCTTCGGCAAACTACACCAGGAGTGAGAAAACTTTCACGGAAACCTAAACGAGGCGCCCAAAGACAGGCATAGACTCACAGGAGCAGGAACAGGCATGCGCACCCACACACAACTGCTAAACCCATCTGTCCGCCAAATAACATTTCTTTCATCTTTGGCTGACCGTCAGAGCAACGTCATTCACACGCTCACTGAAAGTCACTGCAACCACAGACATGGTTAATAATTCATTTTAAAAAATGTGTGTTATTTGATTCTATTTTGAATCATTGTTACATTATTATAATTTTTCAGTTTGTTTGTAAAAAATCTGGCGGAATGATAGTGCACAGCAGAAAGGAAATTGACCAATGAAAAGATTAAACACAGACACACAAACACACTCAGAATTATGTTATTGCTTGATATTTATTGCGTTAAAGACAGGAGGGGAGTCATGCGATGGTATCAAGCTTAAAATCCAATGTGTATTATTCAGCTCGAGAGCGGGGAGGACGAGGCTCCACACAGCCCACAAACCAGAGTCCCGCTGATCCCGTGTTTGTTTGACTCGAATAGCAGCGCTCGGGCTACAGAAACAGCTGCTGTAACACTAAACCTGACCCCGCGCTCGCTGCAGAAATGGGCTCAGTCCGGGCGGATCCGCTCATTTTTATTCGTGTTTTTATGAGAGCGCAAGCAGCAGGTGACGGCCCTGTCCGCTAGCCCCGCGGGACCCATACGTGAGGGGTGCACAGGCTGTAGAGTGAGCCCCCTAATTCTCACTCTGTCTGAGCCAAACCCCCCCGCCCCACACACGCCTCACGAAGAAGAGCAGTGCTGGAGTGGTGCTCAACCAGGCCTAGAAAAGCTCTGCAGCTGTTACCCCCGATAACGATCCCTAAAACCCCCCTCCCATCCGCTGCAGCACTGCCAGCATCAAACCAGCAGTGTCGACGACTCAGGCAGCTGAGGTTACTACAGCAACAGGACAACTGAACCTGTAAAAGCACACATGTGGAGTGGGCCATAAGTATTTAGACCAGGGTCCCCAATCTTTCCCAGAAAGGGCCAGTTACAATTACACACCTGATACTACTAATCAACCCCTTGACTCTTTGCTAATAACCTTGACTAGTAGCATCAGGTGTGTAGCTGCCTGGTTGCAATGAAAGCCTGCCCCCACACCGGCCCTTTCTGGGGAAGATTGGGGACCCCTTCTTAAGGCAACGACTCATTTCTCGGCTCCGTACTTCAGCACATTGGGTTTTAAAAATAATGAAGATGAGGTTCCAGTAGAGGCTACCAGCTATAATGGGTGTCCTGTTAACATTGTTTCTGTCCTGTAAACACAGCATCATTAACCCTTATAGGGGTAAATACAAATAGTGTTGCTCAGTGATGTAAGACATCAGATTCAAAGCTGTGGAAAACTTATCGTGTAGCGACTTGATTGGAACTCTTTTAAACGAGTCGCCACATGATAGGTTTTCAACAGCATGAGATAATTAGGTTTAATTTTTTGAAAATTTATTTCAGTGCTCTAAGGGTTAAGTTGAACCACGCAATTTTTTTGAGGCAATTGGTTTCCACAAAACGATATCACCATCACACTATCAGCGTTTAGTGTGTGGTCAGCGCAGTCCATCCACGGTGTGTGAACCATACAGCAAATGCAGCTGTTCTAATGTCTCTGTCCCAATACTTATGGACCAAACTGAAAACACACACACAAGCTAAAACACACAAACACACTTCCGCACAGGTGCGCAAACATATATTCGCGCGCGAGCGGTACGCGGGACGAGGCCGCATGCGCAAACGCACACAGCGTGAGGGGTCCCCGCCCCCTGTCCTTGCTCTAATTTCCTCGGTGTGGTTTTAATTTCAGCCAATTAAAGCTGATTTTCTGAGCTCGTTTCCCTTATCCCCTCTCGGCCCGACTCGCCGCCGACAGGCTCCCAGCGGGCCCCAAAACACACAGGCCTGGTGCACGAGCAAATATTAACTGTGGAGACGCCGCTCCAGTGAGCTGCTCTCCCTGAGCATGTGTGTTCCCAGGGCCGTAGAACATGCCGGAAATCCTGTTACAGGCTCTCATCTCAATCTCAGCCCTCTACTCTCTCACTCCCTCTCTTTCTCTGTTCCCAGCTCTATTTATTTAAAGAAAAATAAGAGAAAACAGAAAGTTTATTCCAGAGGAGGAAAAAAGACACATGCCCATGAAGTCCGCAAAACCTCAAAATAACAGGGAATATCAAGTGCTCATCTGCATTTAACTTCACGCTGCCGTTCCTCTTTATAATCTGTGATTGAGCCGTAGACCAATAGTATTATCTGAAAAACAGATATACCCCCATGATGAAGATTAACTCTGATTACACAGTATTTTACTATGATTTAATTACTCCTTTATTTAATTTGAACCAGATATAGTTTTGCTTTTATAGCGATGCCCCTGAACGAACTGATTACGCACTGATTGGCACATTTACTCACCTGCGGCAGAAGGTCAGAGGTCAGGTGGTCGGTGCGGATGTTGACACAGGTGTGGAGAAGGTGGTGGCGCAGTGTGTGTGCGTGTGTGGGTGTGGGTGTGGGTGTGGGGTGTGGGGGGGGGGGGGGGAGTCAAAAACAAAAGAGAGGATTAGTTATCCTGCCGCCAAAAATTTCTAAGCAGCGCATAAATTTCTCCAGAGAAACAGCGTGACATTAAATTGGCTACTAAATGTCAATTCCGACGCACTCAATAAAATGAATCAATCAATGGGACAGGGGAGCGGCTGATTTAATCGCTTTCAGTTCGATGCCCCGTCCTAGCGGCGCCCTGCGTGAGAAGATATCCTCAAATTACTTTGTTTCGGAAAAAGCTGAAGACAGTCACGGACAAAACAGCAGCCCGTCTCGAAATCGATAGAATCTTCCGCCAAACCTCCCACTCAATCTCTCAGTCTGTTTCTTCCTCAATCTTCCCTGCAACGGCTGCTGTGAAATAGCCGTGAAAGTGCATTCAGCCACAGCTATTCTGCCGGCCGGATCGAGGCGACAGCGAGCGCTGGCTAGCAAAGTCGCAGCCATGGAGAGACAGGATTGAGAGGGCGAAGTGAGCTGCCGCACAGTCACTTTGTCAGGCCCGTCAGCTCGAGAGGGTGAGCAAAGAGAGGTCTCTTTTCATTAAGTCTACCCTCTTCTTCCTGACATGAATGGAATCTTTATACAGACCGGTGAGGAAATGGCCACCGGCCGCCAAAAAGCAGCAGAAAAGAGGGTGAGAGAATCCAGCCATAGGGTGGGGAGTGGGGGGAAAATGTGCGGTCACTCCGCTGTGGTTGGCTGGGGAATTGACGACAGCATATGACCACTCAGCTGTGATTGGCTGAAGGCTTGGGGATAGTAAACAGCCTCTATGCTGGAATTAGAGGGATATTGGAGCAGCGATGGCGCAGTGTACGGCCATTTTGTCGTAACTGGCCGAGGTAAACAGCTACCTCACCACTTAGACTAACATCTGACGCGCAATAAAGATGGAAATGGCATCAATGGGGTTCACTCTTGTTTTTTTTTTTTTGTTTTTTTGTTTTGAGGGTGTAGGACGGGTAAATTAGCCAATCAAAAGCAACGCGAAAGAAAATAACTTCTCTTCGCACAAGTCTTCTCCTGCCTCGACATGCACTTGATTTATGACTGCAGAGCCATCGTTAGCAGACGCACACAGTCACGTGCTCCATTCATTGAAGGCAAAGGGGTGACACATTAGAGCGTTTACTGTCTCTCTCTTTGTTTTCCCCCGGCGTGATGAAATGGACGGGCAGTTACAGCCACAGCAATTGCCGTTTCCTGGCTATGCGCTCGCCATATTAAGCAGAGGCACTTTAGAGAGCAGCACCCGGCAGCACTGAGCACCATCTCAACAGGCCGGCACATTCCAGATGGGCTCCACACGCACCAGGAATTTAACCTGTCCTCGGACCGAATGCTCCGAATGTCTGTCACACTTCTAACGCCCCTCCCCCACCCCTCACACTGGCCCTGGGGTTTCCCTCCTAAACCCTGTGAAGTGTGAGGTCACAGTGCGAACAGAAAGTTTGTAACTAAACGTTCCGATGTTAGTGTCGCAAGCAGTATTGGTAGCTGAACGAAATGGAGTTCTAGAAATGCCGACGTAAAATTATGAAAAAAAATGCATTCCATAAACCTTGATTCTTGAGGAGAGAGAGAGAGAGAGAGAGAGAGAGGGAGCGAGTGAAAAAACAATTTGAACTCCGATGAACAGGCATCCATTGGAAGGCTAAAGCGGGGCAGGAATGCGGATGTTTGTTCGGATGCCTTCAGACTGCGGTCGTGAGACGCAGAGGCCTGCTTAATCGATCACGCCCACACAGTCTCCGCCACCGAGCGAAGAGAGAAACCGCAAACGACTGGCTAGGATTAAACTGGGTCAGCCTCTTTCAACACCGCCGGACGAAGCGAGCGCCTGAACTAAATTGACAGAGAGCACTCATTTTTATTTATTAATATTGAGAGGGGGCGTTCAGTTTTTCTCTTTTGAGAACTCAATAACTCTCCCTCGTCTCATCGCTCTGCCTGTTTTCTGTCTTCCTTCGGCAGGTAAGCGGGGAATCACTGAAGCTTCTGCCTGAGTTAGGACAATGGGAGTTTAGACCTCTTGATCTTGCGGACTTGGTCACATGACCCTGCTATGATGGAGGAACCACCAGCCTCCGTTGTGCTGAGCTGTGTAGGGAGAGAATCTGCTGCCGACATCATCAGCTTCTTGCTTTTCCTAGGAGTGACTGCCTTTCCTCCCCAGCATAAGTCCACACACCCTACCCAGACCACACAGAGAGAGAAACGGGGGTTATCCCTCCCAAAGACCATTATCAGGTACATTTTGGAACATTCTGAGTGACAAAATTTTAGGCTTCAACTGAAGTAAAATCACCAAGAGGGCTAAGACCATATGCAACCTGAGCATGTTCCCCATCAGCTCTGATGTGTTAGAGGTGATTGTGTATGTGCGAAAGCATGCAGCTGATTGGTTGAAAAATGAGTTACTGTTGCAGCTGGCCCTCAGTGCTGAGATTGCATATTCTTGCATTTACTCTCAAATAACGAATGGTAGATTTGCAGATTTGTCAGTAACAATTGAACACAATCAAACTGAGACATCTATTAAAGGTAAATACAGGCAATTAAATGACCTGATTTGTGTTTAGGTTTGGTTGAGAATTACGATAGAAGCCGTAGCCTGTGGGTCTATTGAGATTGTGCAAGTCAAACATTCAGGCTCTAAAAGCCAGTGGGCACAGACTGGAGGTGGACTATTAGAGCGCGGATTCGAAGGGTGTCAATGCACATTAAATCCACAGAATCCCAGTGGCCCGGCTCCTCGAGCACGCTCAGTTCATTCAGCTGTGACATCACCACTCCCCTTACAGAGCACAGAATGCCCTGGAAATGGGCAGAGAGGCCCCTGAGCTCCAATCAGAGAGAGAGACCACGGGGAAATTAGCCGACCCTGATCAGATCCAGGCTGACAGGACGGCGAAGATTATAAAAATGAACGAGGATGACACGTGTGCCTGTGCAAAAGCACGCTTGAATACGCACTCACTAAGACACACACATTCAGGCGCGCACACACACACACACAGAAACACACAAAGGAGACAGAAACCAAAGCTTAGCCGGAAGGCTTATCTCTCGAAGATGAAAGGTGGATTGTGGGCGTCTTTGTTCTTTAGTCAATGAGTTGGCATCTCTCTCCTGTCCTATGATGAACTCCACAGGAAGTGACCCCCCCCCCGCCACTGTGTTCCTGCCGCTCGACTCCCACTGGCTCTGTGACAGCACCCATCCCGAACACTTCACGTCCGCATTATTAATTCACGAGCTTCAGAACAGCACAGTCTATAACTCTTCCACGCACATACACTAGCACATTTGGCACACATTAGGCATGCAGATGTACACTCTGGCTAATGCAAACACACACACACACACGGGCACGCACAAGTGTACAATGCTCTCGGAAACCTGTGGTTGGCACTCGGTAGTATTTCCCTCGGGAAAAGGACAGATCTGCGATAGATTCAGGTGAGAGGAGAGTCGGAGTCGACCCAAAATCCATTCTACACGCCTCTTATCTGCGCGGCAGACGCAAAAATGCAGGCCACCTTGGCCAGGTGCACCGGAGGACTGTAATTGCGAGGCTCATATGGGCCAGCTGGACACCTGCCGGGCGATTAGCGACGTGCCATCGTTTCCTGAGCAAACACAAGCACCCGGCGCTTCTTCGCCACCCAAAACAGCGCGACACCCGGGCCGCCGCACAGCTTCCTGCACAGGCGGAATGTCGCGTCTGCAAAGTGCCAGCTCTGCATCCGGGCTGAGAGGGATTAATCGCTTATGCCAGGATGTTGCAGGTTATATTCGGGGGTTTGGGACTTTATATTGCTTTTCCGCAGCAGAGGGCTTCAAACAAGCGTTTCAGCGGGAGAGATAACACCTGCTTCTTGGAGAGACCTGGGACAAATGAGTATTTCCTGAAGTGCTTCGGTAGGAAGGGAACTGGGTCATATAGTACGAGTGCTTCCGTACATATGCATTTGTATGTCAGCGTATGCACACCTGAATGTACTACATGTTCTGCATGTCACAGGCCCAGTTTTGCATCCTTATTTCAATGTGTTCCTTTTTTTTTCCAGTGAGCAGACATGCCGATCCATCCATCCATTCCCTATACTGCTTCTCCCTCACTGGGGTCGTGGGGGGAGCTGGAGCCTATCCCAGCTGATTCTGAGCAAAGGCCGGGACCCACCCTGGACAGCTCACCAATCCATCACAGGGCGGCTACATCATTCACACACCATTCACTCTCACACTCACGCCTCTGGGCAATTTAGCATCTCCAATTAGCCTGACACGCCTGTCTTTGGACTATGGAAGGAAACCGAAGTACCTGGATTCAAACCCACAACCTGCTGTGAGGCGGCAGTGCTAACCACTGCGCCACTGTGCAGCCCAGACACGCCCACCCTTTTCCCATTTCCTGTATAATTCAGGGACGCATACAGATGCAACACAGTGAAGGTAACAGGGAGAAAGAACTGCAGTTCAATTTCAGGAGCCGTGATACAATGGTCCACCCCACCCGTGCAGATGTCGGTCTCATCTGTCTGGAGGTCAGTGTTGTGGATCCCTCACTTCAGCATGGTGGTGTAAGAGCCACCATTTGTCCTCGTACCCGGTGACCGTGTCTGCAAACGTTGCCATCATACAGGAGCAAGGGGGTGAGTCATTTTGGTCACAAGATCTGAGGCAAAATGATCTGTCGGCAAACATCCTGAAAGTGCAGTTAAAGCTGCAATGATTCTGAGGTGCTGTACTGTCTCTCGCTGTGAATACAGGGCTCACTCACTCGCTCCAAATAATTTCGACGGCTTGTTGGAGTGACACCCAGCGCCGCTGAACCTTTCAGTCAGAGCTTCCCTCATAAAATGTTGCTGAGAGACTAAACACGCCCTAGCTTGGCATTTCCATATATATCTCTAATTCACTACACAGAACAGAGCAGAGGAAAGCCTTTGTCGCATGTACTCTTGAGAAAGCTAATTAAACACAGGCGAGAGGGAAAATTTCCCGAGGTTATTCACTCCATCGCTTTGCCATCAATGGGGAGAGAAAGACCGAATTAGTGTGACAAATGCATATGCCTCTGCACAGCCTGCACCCGCCTTGTCTACACACACTGAATTCACGGAGACACTCACACACAGAAACATCCTTGTGCTTCTATCCTTGGACGGGCATTATATTGACTTCCATTCTTTCTTTGTGTGTCTCAACATCTTTTCCCTAATCGTAACCAAAACCAACACGTCCGTAACCTAAACCCTTCCCCTATTTCTAACCATAACCCTACCCCCCTGACCAGTAAGTCACAATTTGCCTTTCTAATCCCGAGGAACAGCCAAAATGTCCTTGCGTCCAAAAAATGTCTCCACTCCTTGGTTAAAAATGTGTCCTGGTCCTCACTATGTAGCAAAGTACAAAAACAAACGCACGCATCTTTCCTGCAGCCTTCAGCTTGAAGTCAGGGACTTACATAGATATGCCAGAGCAAAGTGGCCCAGTCCTTACAGTTAAGTTCATATTGACTGGACCAGGAAACATAAAGGGGACTCAATGAATGACCTACTGGGGGTTTTGGAGGGAAATCCAAATGATAACAATGAAAGAGGGTAGTGAGGGGGGGACAGGCGCACGGTGGGGAGAGGGTGGGGCAAGGAGGTGAGAAATGTACCCTTCCTTCACAGCATCAATCACCTCCTTTCTCCAACACCACTGCTGCACCTCACTGCACCTCCCTCCAACAGCCACAGTTTGTACCCTGGAAGACAACCTATAGACCGAGGTCAAAAACACCAAAACACAAGGGGGGCGCAGAGGGAGACTGGTGTTCATTACTATGTACGGCAACAAAGACACAAAGTGCAGCTTTGGCTCAGGTCGGACGTAGCAAGTGTTTCATCGAAAGAGGTTTAGTTCAGGCCGAGGCCGATGACTCTGCAAGCATTCGGTGTGCGAGGATAATTTCCCTTGTTTTCATTTATCACTTTTTGTTTCCACAGAGCTGCATTCGGATCTGAGGTTCTTGAGATTATAATGCCAGGCTGATTGAAACTCTGGAATTAAACAAGGAAGAAAAATGGCGCATTCACAGACTGAAAGAAAGGCCTCTTTATGTGAAAATAAGGTGGAAAACCATGGAAAATAGAAATTAGGAAGTGAACAATATGGGTGATGCCATTTCACACTTGATTATATTTCAAGAATCATTACGTTTTGGTCCCTGGGGTAAAAAAAAAAAAAAATTCCTTGATAATAAATCAAAGGAGCGAGTGGCGTATATCTACACAGCTGCCTCGGAGCAGACGTAATAACTCCAGCACAATGAGCTCCCTTCAAGTTTGTGCTATTTTAGTGCCCGCGTCGATGCCAGGACTTCTCGCTGGTTTCCGTCCGGTCTTTACGGCCACTTGCCCTCACTGTGGTTCCCTGGAAGGGGCCCCGGGACACGAGAGCCCACATCAAACGGACCAGCACTTAGTTTAGAGCTCTCAGTGTACTCCAGTGGCACAAACTCTCATGAGAAACCAGGGGATTTCCTCACGGCCCTTGTGTCCTCGTCACAGACAGCCTGCAACTCTGAAAATACTCTACCCTGCAAATGGTTGCCGTACAATAATCAACAGTAGGGTTCAGCACAATAATTATCAAACAGCTTTTGAGTACAACAAGTCATAACCGCTCAATCACTTTTCTTTTAGCGTAACTTTTCATTCAACAGAGCCTCATCCTGCCTCCTCAGATGGTGATGCTACCACACCAAACGTCAATATAGGACAAAAAAGGACAATTTCGGCTTTCTTATTTGACATGTAGGCTTAGGGTTCAGGTAAAGCTCAGGGATTAAGGGTTAGGGTTCATTTTATATGGCGTCAAACAATAACACCATGAGTCTCCTTTTTTTGTCGAATATCAATTTTTGGTCTGGAAGTGTCACTGTTTGAGTCAGGATGAGACGAGGCTCCATCATTCATATTTCTGATATTGGTGTTAAATGACAGCTAAGAAAAGCAACACCTCCCAGGACTAAAAGAATCCGAACACAACACAACAGTAATAATCACTCAGAGATATTTTCCATGCACACATGGCCGTAGAGCTGAATTGCTCGATGAACACAGTGATTACGACGACTAGTTACGAACTGAACGGATGAGAGACGCTGAGAGACAGACAGTGGGAGTGATGAAGTACACTCATAAAGAATAACAAAGAATAACAAATCCTGCACTACTCTCAGTTTGCACATCATGTCACGATGAAACTGCATCATGCAGAGAAATAATAACCAACACTAGGGATAGGAAACATACACTCTACAACACCCCCTCACCCACCCCTCCAAATATTAAATTCAGAAGGCACCATGGGTAATTGGGTGCCATGACGACAAAGAGACAAACACAAGCTGAACCATCTGCACCAAAGAACAACAACATGCAGCAATCACTGCCGCAGCAATTAGTGTCATTCGCTCCCATTTCTCCCTCATTGTGTGTAGTGATTTCCAAGCATGGTTTTGCCCGTCTGTTCAGAGAAAATAAAGACTATTCTGGAGAAAAAAATAAATAAATAACTGCAAGTCAACCCACCGGCAAGATATTTCAGCACCGCGGAGAACATCTTCAGACTGGACAGCACGTATTTCCCCGCTACACGGACACCTGAGGTGAGACATTAATTTACTGCTCGGCTGACTTTTTCTTTTTGACATAAACGCACATTGTAAAGTTCAGCTGTCGCCGAAACGAGTGAACAATAGGGGATTCTATTGAAAAAGTAACACTTGCGCTAATTTGTCAAAGTCAACGGTGGAGATAAAATGATTGAATATGGGGGATAGCGCGAGCAATGGCCAGAAACGCTCATTAGCCTGCTCTCAGTCTCAATCGGCCTCGCTGAAAAATCCATGAAAGAAGCAGAACGGACTGATAATGAAGAGGCCTACAGCTGCCGCTCCTCCCAGTTTCCCGACTCTCTTTCATTAAGACAGTACATTAATGAGTATAGAGCGACCTTTGGCCGGTGGAGTACAGAAAGGTCAAAGGTGAACGGCTGAACATGCATTCGCACGCAGCACTGGGGAGGTCAGGAGGCGCGAGTCGATACATCTGCACGGGAAGAAGATGTATGTGCCGTAGCTCGACACTTGCCGGAGCAGGCGCCGAGGCAGAGTGAATTCTGGGACATTATGCAAATGCATTCTGGGACATACATCTCCGTGTGACATTTAGACTAATCAGATCCCACGCCCGGGCACATTGCTCACATCGCCTTCCCGGGTTAAGCTTTGTGTTCTCATTTTAACTCCCCTGGTCAGATGCCCGGGAGAGCACCGCTGTCTGGGAGCAGTGAAAGCCCTTTATCAAAGCGCTTCATGCACAAACTCCACCCAACGGCCAGGCTTTTTTTTTAAAAAACACACGAGGCTCCTGTCCCGCATATGAGCTTCAGACTGGCTCTGGTGTGTTATGTTTCCACGATGATAACTCTCACAAAATCCAAAGAGCTCCAAACCAAACCTGCATTTACTCCTCGGTGCTACCACCTCTAACGCCGCTAGCACCACCACCACTGTCCGCACCGCTGGAGAGATGAGTTTCACAAACTGACAGCTCCAGGCGAGTGAAGCCAGGCGGCTTGGGCGCGCAATTACAGGCGGCCAGCCGCCGCCCCGCCTAAAGTTTCCTTTGCCCTGTCGTCACGGCGATGGCATCCAGCTGGCCAGGGCGCGGCGCCCAGATGCATCATGGTCAGAGGAATACCGTCGAGGCGCAGAAGCACATTAGTGGCTTGCGCTTGCACGTAGCACCAAGGGAAGGCAGCTTACAACCACACAGCAGATCAAAATGATGGCTTGCAATGCCTAATAACACTGTAATAACAGAGTCATAACATGTTATTACGTAATACAGCATATGTTGCTGCTTAAAAGATGAAGTAGCTGCAGATTTACTGAGAGGAGGCCGCTTAATGCCACACTAAAGTCCAAAATCACGGCTCAAAATGCCTTATAACACTGCAATAACACAGTTGTAGCATGTTGTAACATAATACACATAAAGTATCAGCAGATTTAATAGTACTGTTGTGAATGATTAATATGCAAGTGTATTTTTCCAATATTTAACTCATTTGCATTGAGAGTATGAAGCAATTACTCTTAAAGTTAATTGAAATAAATTTAGTACAGATTCTATGGTATTAGCTCACTGAAAATTCATAGCATATTCTAGTTGATTTATCATATTTGTAGGCATATTGGCTGGTTTATTGAGGCTGACAGATGTTGATGATTTGCCCCTGCCTCTCACAGAGCAGAGAGGAAGTGCACCGAGCCGAATCGCAGTGCCACAACGTGACTTTAACAAAAAGGCCATCGGAGAACGCACTTTTTAATTCCGAGCAATTTCCCTAATCCCTGAGCTGCTCGAGAGAGGAAAACATTAGAGAGAGTGAGTTAGCAGGTGGCTGAGGAGGAGGAGGATGAGTAGGGGTGGGGGGACTTTTAAGTGTGAGTGTGTGTGTGTGTGTGTGGGGGGGGGGCGATGGGCTACGATCCCTACAGCCCCAGGAGGAGCCACTGAGCTCCTTCAAGCAGATTATTCCAAGGGATTACTTTATCCAATCTCCGCTAATCACGGATAAATTCCTGCCATTGGCTCATTGCTGCAAAGCCCTCTCCTGAACAGTCCCTCTCTCTACAGGTGCGCGACAGCCAATCAGCCGAGGAGGTTTCAGGAGGTGGTAACTGGGGTTCAGCAGAGATTTCTTTTTGCCAGGAAGAGAGAAACAAGGTAAATGTCACGGCATCCTCCGGCGTGTGTAGCCCTCCTGTAATATTCTTGCCAAAAATAGGTCTCCCTGAATTACGGTTTCAAAGTTTCAAAGTTCATGCGGAGTGTACTCAGTGATTTCTGGAGTAGCAGGGCGAAAAGAAACCTCCATTTCGTTGTACCGCCTTAGCCGCTCCAGTCACAACCGGGGATCAATGCGGAGTTGTTCGGAGTTGTTTACCAAAAACTGCGGCTGACACACAGCTCCAATTATTATGTCTGAGACTTCCACAATTTCTGCTACAACTGACAATAACAACATTATCAGTAGAAAAAAAAACATGAATAAAAAAACAAAGAGGTCAGAAAAAATAGAAAGAGAAGGCAGCCCCCAGAAAGCAGTCAGTCTAATTTCCTCCTGTCACTATTGGCCCATCTTGACAGCCCTGACGCGCGCGCCGCGGTAACGAGCGCCAGCCTCCACTGTCAGCGCTTTCATAAACGCACTGACAGGCCCCAGGGCCCGAGGCCCAGGGGCTGTGGGCCAGCTTGTTACTGCTGAGCGAGTGTCAATCAGGGAAACGCCACCAACTCCAGGCCCAGGCCTCATAATGCGGCCCACATCCCAACAGCATCTCTGCGAGCTCGATGCATTATTAAAAGGACATTTACAACATGTTGAGCCATAAACAATATTCATTCCTTCAGTATTTATTAATAGTAATGAGCATCAAATATGCATTAACAGCCACAGCTACAGTGCTAATAGGGGATTACACTTAAATGCTTTCCCCATTAATCTATCATCTCTCTCAGTTCCTTCCTGAACTGCCATTAATTTAACAGCACAAATCATCATTGACCCAAGATCCAGGGACTGTCGCCTTGTTAAGTAGGTGCTGGCGTGATGAGAGGCCTTGTCAACAGCTACGATTACAGAAGTGTGTGGGAGGGGAGGTGTTGGGGCAGTGTGTCACCACGCTCTGATTCGGAGCTGGGATTAGGGATGCAGGCCGAGCGTCGGTGCGTGGCGAAGAGATGATATCTGAGAACCCAATCTTCCCTCATACAAGAGGTGCAGACCGACGTGTTCACCGCGGGACACGAGAGCCGCACACTCCCCTCAAACGAAGTGGGGCACTTCAGAGGTATTGTGTTTTGCAAGGGGACGCTGCGATCCGCTGCGAGACGCGACAACCACGCCTCCCTACGGAAGCCTGTTACCGGAGTTTCCATTACTTTCTGGCATAAGAGCGCAGATCTGACAGCAAACAGTAGAGTGGAAGGGGAGAGGAGGAGCTGGCCGTCTTCCAGTGACTCTATTCATCAGCCCATCTGAGCTGGGCCCTCACACTCAATATGGCCACCAGCCAGAGAGGGTGCTGTATTATTCTTCTGTTACTCCCTACGCCTCTACCGCCACCCCTCTCTCCCATTGGCTCAATTCCCACCGTCTCTAATGAGACTCATCTCTGCGACTGGCTCTTCCTTTTCCATCTCCAATGCCACCTTTCTCTGGAATTGGCGCTCTCGTCTCCGCTCCCAGTGCCAGCCTTCTCTGTGACTGGCTCTGTCTCGTGCATACCTAATTATTCCATTCTCTGTGATTGGCTCTTTTCTGTCCATATCTGGTAACAACCTTTTCTGTGAGTGGATCTCTCCTCTTCATACCTATAGTATAGACCGTCTCTTTGGCCGTTTCTCAAAGCGTAGGCTACATCCTTCGAAGGCTGCATTTTTTTGGGGTCGTCGCTTAATTCCATCCGCCAAACTGACATGACGTCATTTCGTCCCCGTTAAACGGGTTTGGTTTAAATTAGTGGTCACTGGTTTCCCTAACCCTGACCTTAACTCTAACCCCAAACCTAACGCTCCCCCTAAATTTAACCGTACTCCTAAAGCTTGATACATACTCCACAAGAACAGAGAAATTTGCTCTTGTTCTCAAAGCTGCGAGAACAAGAACAAAGTTCTTTTCACTGGGACATTTCATACTTCACGAGAAACTCAAGTGCCAAACTCCTGGGAAGTCCTCATTGGGCCTCACCCTCTCCATCTTTCTGACCAATCACACAATAGTTCCCGGACGCCACAAGAGAAAAAAGTTCAGCCCAGATGATGTGTCGAGAACAAGAACTCCGAAACCAGGGCTGCGAGAACAAAATGACGTCATTTTGTTCTTGCAGCCTCAAGAACAAGAACAAATTTCTCTGTTCTTGTGGAGTATGTATCAGCCTTAATCCTAAATATTAGTTTGACGGATTAAAAATAAGTGACTATCCCAAAAATGCAGCCTCGAAGGATGCAGTCTAGTACTGACACTTTGAACTTTGTTTCTAAAGCCAACCTCCTCTGTGATTGGCTCTTTCGTGTCCATACCTGGTATTGACTATCTCTATGATTGGCCATTATCCCAACACATCCCTCTCAGAGTTCAGTCCTCCATTTGTGGCCTTCTATACCACCTCTGAAACTAAGATGGATTCCCAAACTATTTCAGCCACACCCCTCTCTCTCCTTTCCGCCGCTCCGATCTCTCTCTATCTGTTCTCCCGGCTCAGCGCTCCGCCGTATCTCACCTCCACAGAAACACAGTCCTGAAATTATTACGGAGATAATTTGTATGAAGGATCGAGAGAGCGCTCGCCGAGCATCTGGCACCATTTCTTCATTTCGGAGAGCCATCCATCCCACCTGACAGCCTGCTGATATCATCACCTCACCATTCCTACGCATCCTGAATGCAGATACAACCTCATTTCATCAATGTAGGTCAGGCGCATTTCCATAGAATGCGTCTCAAGGAACAGAGTGCTTTATGATAGACGCATACCATCTGTGTGTGTGAATGCCTGGGTGTATGCGCAAGTTCGCTTTTATTTATGTGGGAGTGACTGAACGTGCTTGCTTGTGTTTTAAGTGTTCTGTTACATGATACACAAGACCACTACAAAACTGCACAGTGTTATTTGCGCCAGCACTGACACTCTGGGGCATACAGGGGGCGCTACACTACAGACCACATGCAGTGGGGCTTTACAAGGCCGGGACAGCAGAACCCTAATCCAGCAATGTGGATCAGAGCCTAAGTGTTGGCGGGTTCCCCGCAGCCCGCATCCGACTAACAGCTGGAGGTGCTAAAAGAGAGTCATTTTACTGCCTGATTGTTCCCAACAGTCAGTTACCACTGAAAGACTCCCTGATTTACGATTCAAACAGATTTGTAAATCAATATGGCTCACTGTGGCACTGTCAGAAACACCTGTGGGTAGGAGCAGGGGACGGTGGGCAAAATTGAGGGTAGGATGGGGTTCCGACAGGAGACAGAGTGAGGGAGCGAGGGGGGGAATGCTGGGGAGGAAAGTCGCTCAGCAGGTCTTCCCCGATGGCAGCGACAGGTAACGGTCGGATTGCGCCGTATAGGTGACGAGCGACAAAGTCACCATTATGTCACACTGGCACAGGCCCCAATCTGATACACACTTGCCGTCTGATCTGGAACCCACTCTTAAAACCATTCCTCGAGGAAAAGGTACGGATGTTAGCACACAAACCCAACCACAAACTTCCAACATTATCCTCGCCCATGTCACAAATATCACCCATTTGTGTTAACTGGCAAACAACAAGCCAAAAATTCTCACTCAAAACCCAGAGCTGCTCAATACTCAATACTCAATACAATACAATAAAAGAAGCAGCAGCTGATTTAAGAGTTGGCGCAGATTAGCGCACAATAGCGCTAATGCTCCTGCCGCGCACCACTTGCTATCTGGCATTAGAAGCGGGGCGGGTGGAGTACAGGGGTCAAAGAAGTCCCATGTTTGCCCCCTCTCTCCCCGGAGGGACAGGGGGTGGAGGATGCAGGCAGGTGCAGGAGAATTTATCACTCTGTACACCCGCTTGCCAAGGCGATGTGCAAGCGAGATAATAGCAGGGCTGAATAAATGACAGAGTTAAGACAGGGAAAAGGGGACAGTATTTCCACCTGCCTGCGGAAAGGCCCGGAACACCAGGAGGAAGCGGGGCGTGCGGGACGTTGGCAGCTGAGGGTGGGTGGGGGAGCTATTTGGACTCGGGGGCATACTAACCATGTCATCAAATGTCACAGCAGTTATCAAAATGTCACTGTGTGCATGTGCAAATAGAAGTGCCCACATAAACATTGTATCTACGTGCGCGTCTTTCTGAGTGCATGTGTGTGTGTGTCTCTGCGTGCGTGCGCGCGTGTGTGCTTCTGTTCTCATGTTTGCATGAGTGCACTGGGTCTGTATGCCTGTGTTTATGATTCTGTGTGTGCTGATCTGTTCGTGCGTGTGTGTGTGTGTGTCTTTCTGTGTGTGTTTGCTTCTGTAAACATGTTTACATGAGCATACAAGGTCTGAATGTGTACCTTTACATGAGTGTGTGTCCTTCTGTGTGTACGCGCGCGCGTGTGTGTGTGTGATTCTGTGCTCATGTTTGCAAGAGCGTACAGGATCTGTATGTGTGTGTTTATGAGTGTGAATGTGTCAGTGCGTGCGTGAGTGTGTCTGTGTGTGTGTTTTTCAGTGTGTGTGTGCTTCACTGCTCATGTTTGCATGAACTAACAGGGTCAGTACATGTATGTTAATGAGTGTGAATGGGTAAGTGCATATGTGTGTGTGTGTGTGTGTGTATGTGTGTGTGTGAGTGCATACATGCATGTTCGTGTGTGCCAGTGTTCACGAGGGCATGTTTGAATCTCCTCTGCTCAGGCAGACAGGGCATCGACAGCTCCCCGCCCTGCACAGAATGAATGATCCGGTGGTCTGTTTGTTCCACACCCCAATCAACAGTGGAACTAATGCGGGTGAATACGGTACCTAATGAGCTCTGATTTTATCAAAGGCCGCTTTCGCCGGAGCCTGTTTCAACCAGGTCCCTCCAGCGAAAACACGGATACGACACGATCATGAGCTCCCGGCACGCCCGGATCATACAGATATCACGCGGAGACCACACAGAACACACGCAGAGAACAAGCAGAAGCCTTATCCTATTCGTTCAGAGCCAAGCCCCTCGCTCCAATATTAAACCCATCCGTTTTACTCCTATCTGCACTTCTGTTGACTATTACTGGCCAGTTATCATCCATTTTTTTCCTGGACTGTTTTCCACCACGGCAATAGCAGTCCCCTCTCAGAAATTTATTTGAACAATATGCACGCGGTAGCGTCGCTGGCCGACAGTACGGAGAGATTCATTATGCGGGCCTGACAGTTGCAGAGACAAAGGAATAAAGAAGGGGTGGGCCGGGGGGGGGGGTGCAGGGACGGCTTCTCCGATCCGCCAGGCAGCGTAATAACCTTTTAAATCATGTTTGACATTTTTAAGTTGAGCGCGCTGACGGTTCCCGCCAATATCTGAGCACCCGCATTAAGGCCTCTCCGTGACGGTAATCTCGTTGCTTTGTTTGACGATTCGCACCGCGCCCACAGCCAGTGTCCCCCCCCCCCACCCCACCCCTCCATTTATCCCTCCCCTCCCCATTCGCCCTTGCACTGACACTGGTTGCTAATGCCCTCCTGTCGCTAAGAGCCCCAGCAGCAGTAACAGGGCGGTCAGGGAGCCTCTCAGCAGTGATGCAGTTAAATATTCTCAGGCTTTACGGCGAGAGGGGATGTGCTGAGGTGCACAGTAAACATAGGGCGGGGCCACAGTCTCTATCTCTCTGCCACTCCTATCGTCTCAGAGCTGAAAGATCTGAGGGGCGGAGCCAATGCATTGGTTTCACCTGTTAGAGGGCTGGCTAGCTGAAGCTGACAAAATGACTGGGAGAGCGCAAGTCACCGATTGATAAATAGAACTGAGTAAGACTCTCCAGTTGATTCCTGGTTCACAGATGGATGATAAAGCATGCATATGCACATACACACACACTCACACACACACACACATACAGTTACACAACACACCTCCCAAGACCTAGTGGTAATAGGTCAGAAACTCAACATTTACGGCTCCTCACGTGTTCGTGAGTCAGGTGTTTTCACAGCAGAAGGGAAAACAAGCCCCAAAAGCACACACACACACACACACACACACACACACACACACACACACACGCGCACACACACACACACACGCACACACACACAAACACACACACACACGCGCACACACGCGCACACACACACACAAGCACACACACACACACACACACACACACAGCAGAGAGCAGGTGAGAGCGGTTGCCGCAGCAGCCGGCCGTACAGCAGGACAGTTAGATCGGCGTCCCCCGCGGCGGAGGTGAGAGACCGCGGGCCGGCTGCGGGGACGGAGGGACTGCAGCACAACAGGCTCGCTAATTAGAGTCGCACAAGCACAGGCATAATGAGACATAATTACCTGGGGCAGGCAGGAGCCATACGGCACCGGACAGACTGCAGCCTGGCCCAAGATATGTGAGGAGAGAGGGAGAGCGAGGGGATCATGGGTGACGAGAGGAGAGAGAGGGATGGAGAGAGTGAAAGAGAGAGAGATCGAGCATAAGATAGGGAAAGAGAGGGTGAGACAATGAGTTAAAGAAAGATAGACAAAGCGAGGGGTCGGCAAAGAGTGTGAGAGAGCAAGCGAGAGAGGGAATGACAAAGATGAAGGAAGAGAGAGAGGGATAGATAGAGAGAGAGAGAGAGAGAGAGAGAGAGAGAGATTTCTCCCTGCTCTCTGGTGGGGTCCTATATAGAAAACTCCCAGCGCTGGATCACAGCATTGACTAATTGGCCCACTGGGCACCTGGATATTGTGTCGGAGAAGACAGGTCTGTTCCCTGCAAATAAATCATGTTCATTTGGCATTCTACAAGTCCCCTGGCCTTCCGTTATTTTTAAACTCCTCTGTTTTTTTAATTGTGCATTCGGCCTGCTGGTTTTTAGACGGTTTTGCTACTCGCTCCTGTATCACCTCTTTACCAACTGAAGTAATCGGGTCAGTAACAGTCCAGACTATTTACTCCTTTAAAAAAAAAAATACGCTTTGGATGCAGCAATATCCGCAATGAGCTCTTTTCACACCCATTCAACCCTGATGTATTCAGATCTTTACAGTTTAGCTGAATATGGAGAGAAGGAAGGTCTTTAGTTCCATTAAACACAAAAGTTTTCTGTGGTGGGCAGATGTCATTGAGGTCTTCCATTCGCTGGCGTTTACTCCCGTAGCGATTCTTGCAAACACAGTGCACACTCCCTATGGAAATGCTGGCATTTTCATTCCAGAACAAACAGAACAAACAGGAGGAAACGTTTGTAAAGTTGACCGTTATTTTAAATTCTCAAGGGCTGTCTCGCTGGGTTAAACTCCTCCACGATGGCGAGGGAAATAATAAACTTCAGGAGCGAACGCCATCCTCCTCGCTTTCGGGATTAAGCCCTCTCCCCTCTTGGAGCGCGCTGCCCCACCCAGGCTTTAGCCGCCGCGAACGCAGAGCGCGGCGACACTCAGCCTCCGGTATTTACCGAGGAGTGCGGGGGGATTTAAACTGTATGGGGTCAAATTATGCCCAAGAGCTGGGAGCTTAGTTAGGAGGATTACCATCTACTTCAGTTGCCTCTTGTGAGAGAGTAAAACCCACACTCCTGTCTCAGCAGCCCCTGCGGCAGCGTCAGGCAGCTGGAACACCGCCAGCCCATCGCCAAGCCTCAATTTATTCCCCTGGGCCTCCAACATGGCCACCGCCTGCGAGGTCACATCCCAGCATGCACGGGGAGGCAGTGGCTGCTTGGATAGTGCCACAGGAGCGCTCCACCAGACTAAAATTACTGCCACCCCTCCTCTCCTTTTCGTTCATGCTGTCTCGATCATGGCTGGGCTCAAAAAAGGCGCCTGTCACCCCAATCCCTCATATTTTCTCTGTCCGCTAAGCAAACTCCATGGAGTTTAACACCAAATGGGAAGTATGAATAAAACATCGTCCTTATCTTTTTCAAACGTCACTGTCTGGGCGGGATATTTTCCACCCTCGTCTAGCCAGGCTAAAGCGCCATTGCTGTTACTGTTATGTCCACAAGGCAGTCCCCTCACTTCAAAGGTGAAGCTACTCGTCATATTTATGGAACCAAAATGGCAACTTACTTCATGAAAGCTATGCTCCACAACACATTCAGCAAAAACCCACAAGTAAGTATCTATATCATCCAGGAATTTAAAACAGAATTAGAGAAATTTTCTGCTCCGGCCTTCTCACTGACTATACTCAATAGTAGGCTCTTGCTCTCATTAGGACATACCTCCTGCATGCTCTGCACTGATTTCTAAAGACATGCGGTCAGATCCGGTGCCACGCCCCGACTGCAATGCGACTGGCTGACCGGAGAACGGACAGGAGCACGTCCGCACCGAGGGACCGCGGTCTATAGCGCTGACCTTTCTGCAGAACGTTTGGCGGTATGGATTTTAACATTTCATACCACTTCACGACACCGGCGGGACGAGTTATGACACCATAAAACTATCCAGTTTAGGAGAAACCGAGGCTTCATAAATCCGCTTCAAAGCGCCATCAATCCTACATACACATCCTCAGCACTACCTCAGTTTCAGTTTATCAGAGCGTACCGAAACCTCCAAAAAAACACACTGAATAAATAATTGCGCGGCGTACATAAAACTATATTCAAACTCACACCACAGATTTGAATAAGAGGGAAAAACAGTGAACGACAGTCGCTTTCATACATTTTAATTCGCTCTGCCATAAAAAGAGCAGAAATGGGTGATTGTGTTTAATAATAAAAGCTGCAGAAGCAGGTCGTAAAGAGAGACTGAATAATTAAAAGCGCGATTTGAGATTCAGCGGCGATCATGTATTGTGGCTCAGACTGAAAGGAGGGCCTAATCTCCGCGGAGAGGCTTAGCCTCTGAGCGCTAAAGCTGGGTAAACAGCTCTTAGCTCCACCCCCCCGGGGAGGCACATGCAACAGCAGCCCCGCACACCATCACACCCACCCCCCATCCCCCTTTCCCGAGGAACACACACCGTCACCTTACCCCAACTCCCTCGAGTCCACTCCGTCCTGGCAACCATATTGTCATTACAGAGCGCAACACGGTGAGGGAGCGGGCGACATCCCAGCATGCAACCTCCAGAGCCGTTCCTGAGTCCCTCACCAGTGTGTGTGAATTCCCACTACATGACTGCTCATGCTACACACACACTCACACACAGGCTATGCACACGCAACACACTCTCACACTGAGCATACGCTCTGACCCGACACATACAGATACACGTACGCCCCACAGTAGTGTGAATTCCCTCAAAATGACTTCTCAAAGACTGCTTATACACACGCTTTGAACACACAACACGCTCTTATCGAGTACACACTCTGTGTCGACGCATACAGTGCTGATTTCTAACACTGACCTGACACACACACACAGATACACTTATACACCTCGGCAGTGTGAATCCCCGCAGCGTGACTGCTTACAGCCACGCTTGCGCTACATACACACGCGCAATGCACATGCAACACACTCTCTGAGCGCACACACACTCATCCAACACAAAACAGATACACTTACGCTTGGAGACACACACTTCACACACATAATGCCTATACTGATGTGTTGCCATGGATACAGCAAACAAAGATATAGCATGCTCATAGAGTTCATATTCGATTCATACACACACACACACAGACACAACACAGTAAAAGTAGTGTGTGTGTATGTGGTTCAGATATTTTTCTGAGAGATAAAAGTCGAATAAAGATAAGATCTCAGCATAAAAATTCTTCCCCAACTAGTTCTGTGTCGATGTTTTGTTTCCTTTTGGACAGCATCCAGAGTCTGGCTTTAGGATCGCTAACTCCCTAACAACAGCCTTTTTACCGCGACACAATTAATTAGCTGCTAATGAAATAAATCAAAGTGATTCATAACGAATCGTGAAAAGGGCACTATCTCCCAGGGCTCCACCAAGTCATAAAACCAGCGCAGTTGCAGGGAAAGGAAGAAAAAAGAAGGCCAGTCGCACAAAATGAGCATCATAATGGTTGGGACAGAGACATTTTTTCATCTCATTTGGGTCTATTCTCCCACAATTACAGATGCGTAATCACATATGTAAATTCACACAATCAAAAAGCATACAGTCTGTATATCGTTAAATGTCATTCCTAGACACTTTCGTGGTGAACAGCACTAATTTCCGTATATTCTTAGATGTTAAAATTCTAATTGGTCGATCTCCCTTCCTCCCTTTCTGTTTGGTGGTTTGAGGTGGGACGCAGGGCAGTCTGGGTGGTCTCGGGGACGAGGAGGTTGAAGCAGGGGACAATGCGCAGCCCTGTCCCCAGCAGATGGACCATTGTTTGGGGGCGTCTCCAGAATGAGGCGCTCTGCGGCACCCCTTGTACCCAAACAGGCCTCTTGCATTATCCTGCTCTTCACCCGGCGGTGTTCCGCACGGCCCCACTTTGTTCCTTCTCCATTTTGTTTGCTGTTGTGTTCTCCCCTTTTTTTTACGCTGGTGAATGTCCCTGCTACTTTTGTTACCTTTTCTCCCAACACAAAGCCGAAATCATCCCTCTTTGTGGGCTTGTTTTGTCCCCCGTTGTGCTGTGAACAAGCCGTGGGTCGGCCCTGACAGGAGAATAATGTGGCCTGTGTTTTTAATTTTTGAGGGACACCCAACATGACCAACACCCCTCCCCCCCCAGAGGAGCTGATGGTACGACCGGCAGATGAATGGAAACCATCCACAATCGGGCCGGGACACAACCATCAGCCTGCCTAAACTCGAGGGGGGGGAGAGCAGGCCTCGCACAATGGGCCTGATTAAAGCGTCGAGAAGAAGAGATGAAAATCTCAGCTCCTGCTCCAGAGAATAGAGTCATAAGCAGTTAAGTGCATGCATTACACAGCAAGTCAATGTGCCATATTGTAAAAATTAATGGCGCCCACAGTAAATCTGAGCTAGCTGGGGAAGAGAGGCGAGTCGGGAGTGTTTGTTTCTTGGTTGTGAAAGCAAATAGCTGAACGCAGGCAAATAGGGTGTGATAAAGCTAAGTGATGCTGCTTAAAAGGGAAGCTAAGAGTCAAAAAAACATTGTGGCACTGAGATGCACCTCCCAGCACGCAGCCTCTTGATAGGCACTACACACACCAGATGCCTTTTTGCACTGACTTACAATTAATTCAACTGTAACACTCTACCATTTATCATACATTCTGTTATCTGTTCACACCTGCTTTTGCAGCGAAACCTCAGGGGTCTCTAACTGATACAGACAATTTTTTCCAGAGTTTCTGAGAAGTATTATTTTCCGTAAATGTTCAGACGACTAAAATGAATTGTATTCTTTGCATAATCCGTACTGTATAAGAACTCACTTCTGATGAACATGAAGTTTGTATGTGGGGCAAGGGTACATGTAGGTACACAAACTTTCACACACACACATATCCTTGTACTTCTATCCTTGTGGGGACATTAAATTGACTTACACTCATTCTTTGTGCGTCTCTACAGCTTTTCACTAATCTTAACAATAAGCAATGTATGCCTAATCCAAACCTTTTTTCTCCTAACCTTAACCTATCCTGAATTCTAACCTCACTTGTGACCTTAACTAATTAGTCACAATTTACTTTTTCAGTTGTAGGGACACATGAAAATGTCCTCACTTCCCAAAAATGTCCCCACTCTGGAGGAAAAGAAAGTTTTTTGGCCCTCACTCTGTAGCAAGTACAAGATCGCACACAAACACACACACACAAACACACACACACACACACACACAAAAACACACACACACACACACACACACACACACACACACACACACGCACACACACACACACGCATACACACACGCGCGCTCTCTCGCGCACTCGGATCATCCCTGAAGACATGCCACATAAATGTTCCTAAAATAAATCAATGGAACAACGGTCAGCCCCTCTTAATTCGAAAATCTGAAAATCTGAGAGCACTTTGCCCAGATGGTTATATTTTCCAGCACATTTGTGGCTTAGTGTGTTTCTCTGCTAGAGTCATTAATTACATCACTGAGGCACAAGTACACTAGGATCAGTCAGAGGCCTGTTCAGCACAGCTGGAGATATTTCAACACCACAGAAAAAGAGAGCACTGTGCACAGGCATTACGCCACGCGCATATATCCATACGGTGACAGAGAGAAGCTGAACACACCATGAAGGAAAGCCCCTAGCCGGTGTGACAAAGGCTGGCCCAGTCAGAACCGTCAGCAGCATTCTTTTCATCTTTTTCAGAGGAGAAGAAGAAGAGCGAGGGGGGAGAGGCAGGCACCAGGCGCTCGGTCCTGAAAGGACTCGCCCGGAGAGCGCAGGAGCGAACGAGGCCGCGCGAGGCCCCTGCATTATTTATGACTTCCTGTAAAAACTGCGCTTAATTACAGTGTTTTAGGGTTATAAATTACAGAGCTGCTGGCATAATTAGAGCCGTACGGGCAGCGCGAGGAGGGGAAAGGGCTGGCACTCGGCGCTTCGAGGCCCTGCCCGCCCGATGCGGTCCGGCTGGGCCCTGCGGAGGAGCCGGGCTGCAGCGCAGAGATATGGGAATACGAGTTAACACCAGGAGCGCAACCAAACTCCCCACTCCTCCATCTCCTCTCCGCTTCACTGCCCTATCTCTCTGTACAAAACCACAGGAACATCTGAATGTAAGGCATAAAACGTGCTGTTAAAAATTTGTCATACCCGGAAAAAACAGGAAGACATGCACATACACAAACACTAACACACACACGCAAACAGAACGGATTATACAAGTTTGGGATCTGCGCGAGCATAGACAGTATTGACCAAGGTGAGATGAGCTAGTGCAGAACTATGTTAAATAAGGCTGATCCCTTTGCAATGAGCGTGACGGCTGGTAGCAGTGAATTAATCTGCGTGCATTAGGAGATCTCAGATGCCGACAGAGCAAAGCCATCGTGCCGTGAGAGGAGGATCTCCCGGGCCACACGGTGCCTCGGGGCATCCCAGAGTGCAACACAGAGGTCAGAGGTCAAGGCACTTCCCTGCCTTAATGCACTACATATTGTCATTTGCACCAGCTATGGAAAAAGCGGCTTTCGGAAGAACACTTCCTGAAACAGGATGGATTTGAAGGGTCTGGGGTTAGAGATTAGCGTGTTTGGTTTTTGCGAATAGTTACTCGGACCATACATTAAAGGGCATGCATTGATGGCCAGACACCAGGGGTGCTGGAATCATTTAAAAAATGCATGGGCCAAATGTGTCTTGATCCCAGCCCAACAATGGAGTAGCCCAGGTCATACTAATAGTCCCAAGAGGGAACATCGAACCAACGAAAGGCACACTGCTACAACAATCGAACTTCGGCCACAAGCTAAGTGCGTAAATTAGATAAAGTGCATAAATCTAATTTCACAGCAGTAATCAAGGTGTTACTGCAATTCTGTGTGCTGCTGCGCCAACTAGTGTATACTCTTAAGCGCAAACTCTACAACAAACGCTATGGCGCATGCTGGCCTTTGCTATATACAATAAAACCTGAAACCTTGTTAGACCGATTGGAAGAAAGGGAGAATAACTAACAGATCAGAAATGACTAATCTGCCAAAACACAAAGCTAAAATTAAGCTTATTTAATATTTGTTTGAACATTTGTTTTTTTGATCAGAAGCTAATCACTTCCAGCGGTTTTGAGCTGCTTCCATTTTCGCGGCTGCGCTGCCTCCGGGGTTGAAGGGCCTGGGTCTAACAGAGTTGTGGTTGTCCGAAACGTAATTATTGACTTGAAGTTCAGTTTTGTCTGACTGCATTTTCCTTTCTCATGCACTGGTTCTTCTGACTTGTTTGCAGAAGCATGCAGTCTGTTGCAATATTGATCACTAGCAAGGTTCAAGGATGAAAGAGAACAATGTAGCTCAGAGCATGGAAGATATTTTATTGACTACAGTGGACGCTGTATGAATTTGACTGGTATGGCAACACCCACTTTCAGTGGAATAAAATGTAATCTTCCTGATTGATGTGTCCCTGCTTCATTCCCCATAATTTCTCTGAGTATTCTGCGTGTAAAACATCTTTTTACTGTAAAGGTTGTGACATTCTGGGTGTGTGAGAAGATACAGTGATCCCTGACTTAAAAAGAACGGGGGACAGGGACATAAAGTGGAGGGAAGTTTGGTTGCAATGGCCTCTCGCACCCGTTACTTCTAGCACGCTTGCCAGATGCCCATACAAAATGGGCATTAGGCTACCCCAGCCAAATCAGGGCGATTAAAAGAGTCTGAATCCAGAGAGCTGCTCAGGGAGTCACTGTCCAAGAGAAGAATGAAGTGGTTTCAACAGACATGAGCAAATGCACATCCGGAACATGCATCCATTACATCTGTTGGGAAACAGGATTTTTGGGTTTTGGCAGTATGAGGTGAGCCAGACAGTTTGATCAATAAGTATTGAATGTATATAAGGAGATAAAGAGAGGCCGTCAGGTCCGACAGGACATACCGCCTATTTGCTAATTCCAGCTGGGATCTCTGTTTGTCTCCAGTTCCGACAGGACAGAATATGCACCAGCACCTTTTAGTTGGAGGTTCTGTATGCCCATATATGGAGCTCACTTCCGGGGGTTGGGAGTCTATTGAACCAATTAAGTTGAGAGGTTCAGGTGAGGCCCAATTGTAGAGGATCCC